>PVHY01000930.1:0-185058 GCA_004024945.1 Uropsilus gracilis
GCCTATGTCATGAATCCCAATTAAACTGAGGACACCTGGGCTCGGGCCAGGTTTCCTGGTCTGTAGCCATAGATGATGGCAGGTGGAATCAGTAGGATGACCTGTTCTGAGGACATAGAAGCTCTGGGTTTGGGACCTGCTTATTCCCCAGCCTAGTCATCTGTTCATTGGGCTGGTCCTGGTTTTCATCCTTTATAATAAAACTATGATCATAAGAATAGTGCTTTCTTGAGGCCTCTAAAACTATCAGCCATGAGGGGTGGTGGGAACTCCTACATCTACAAATAGCTGATGAGAAGGGCAGTGGCTTGGGAACCCTGGTGTCTTTAGTGAGGGGAGTCCTGTGGGAACCTCTGGGTGGCTAACTGCATCAGGGTGTCATACAGGGCATATTGGAAGAGGTGGTCTGTTTGATGGGATCACTTGTATAGAAGATAAGAGATTGGGGTCTAAGTCTCAGCTCTTTGAGCAACACACCTCTCCACTCTGGGTTTCAGTTTCCTCATCTGCAAGTTGGATAACTGGATCAGATGGCCTCTAAGGGACTGACAGCCATGATATTTTAGGACTCTATTTTCTGTGGGTGAGGACAATCCTTTGAACACTAGGCCAATGACCTCTGCAGGCCATGGTTACCAAAATATTAAAGCCCAAAACTTTGGAGACCAGCAGAGCCAGATACAAATTCCAGCCTGCACTCATAACTGTGCAGGTTACTAAACACCTCTGACCCTCATGAAGAGACACAAGGGCTAAAATCATGCCACCACTCAGGCTTGTTCTGAGGAATAACTGACCTAGGAGATGTAAAGTGCTTCTAGCCACTAGGCACACAGTAGGTGCATCATCACTATAGCTTGTATTATTAACAGGGTCATTGAAATGCTAAGGGCTCAATTTGTGGCTGGAGTTTATTGGGGAGTGACTTTTGGGGGGCCAAATGACCAGGAAGTTCCCCATGGATTTATCCATTAATGCTGCTCCTCAGATCCTTTTGCAGGAGGGCAGGTTCCAGTGTTGGTTCCTTCTAACTGGGATCCCCACTGCTCACTGTCCTCCTTGGTGGCCCCACCATCTCTCACCCCTTTGGGATGCAGGGATGGCCTTACCATTTCTCTGACACCATATTCCTTCTCCACCTTCACTTTCAAGTTCTTAAAACATTCCTCCATCCGGTCGTGGAAGGGCCGCAGATTTTCAGATACCCTTTTCTCATGGATCTTAATCCCAGCTCCCAGGAAGGGGATCTGGAGAGAAAGGTAATAAGTGATGAGCTGAAGTTTGTCCATCTGGCCTCAGCCTGAATCCAGGCTGTGGAGGTGGTTGGGTCATGTCTGCCTACTGAGGAGTCATCAAGGGTCTTATAGCATCCTCTGAGACTTTCATATGGTACCCCCAGTGATGGGAAATGGGAAGTGCAAACTGGGGGAGTGCTTTTTAGGAAGGGAGGAAGGCCTCCAGCTGCTCTCACTCCATGGGATGGTTGTATTCCCCATCAGAGAGTCATGGGAAATGCCATGTTGTAGAACCTATTGTGAGATAGAGTAGGGAGCAGAGGAGAGGAATTGCTTTTGCTTGGACCTAAAGAATATCCCAAGAAGTTGTTGTGTTGCAAAAGGGCAAGTATGAGTGTCAGAATCTGGGAGATGAAAGAAGGGATGGACTGAAAGAAAGAGCCTCCTCTTTTTGGGTGGGAGATCATGTTAAATCCCATGTGGTAGATGAAGAAAATGTTTATATCATCAGCTAACCCACCAATTGGAATTTTTGAAAGTGTGGTAAAAACTTCAGGACAATGAGGAAGGAGGACAGATGTGATGGAGTTTAAGTTCTCAATTAACTCTTCTCAAAAGGAAAACTGGGTACTGTTTAAATGGTTGATACAAGGAGTCACCAAACTTCACTGGCTGCCACCAGAGGGAACAGTTGAGGAACTTTGTATGTTAGTTTCTCATTTAGCATCATCAGTAGGTTCTTGGAAACTTTGAATTTAAGTTAAACAATGTATTACAAAACTAATTTTACTAACCGATATGAACAAGAACTAAATTCCTATGGCATAATTTTGGTCACAAAAATATCACCAAACTTCTAAATGAAGACCTAAGTGACTTCTAAAATTCTATAATCATTTGTATTCATTCATTCATCCTTTCATGCATTCATTTATATTCCAACCCATTTATTTTAGTAAAGGATATCAGAGGGCAGAGCCTCTCCTGACAGTTGAGGGCACAAGGCAAGGACCCCACCCTGGATAGGACATCCTTCTATTACAGGGTGCACCACATACAGATACACATACACACACTCACTTCTCACTTCAAGTGGAACCACTGAGGCATATAAGTGAACATCACTTGCATACCTTTGGGGTGTGTGAGGTACCAACAAAGTATCTGGAAAAAATATCCTAGATGTCATTATGTTCAGCCAAGGAAGGCAGACACTTCTGGCTTTTAGTGTACACATACACACAATATATATACAACAGTGCAGAGTATAATCCCACTTATGTGAAGTTCAAGATCAGGCAGGACTGGTTGTCTTGGAAATAGAAACTAGGCAGTATCTACAAGAACCAGATATTCTCATGTCTCATAACAGACCAATTACACACTAGGTACAAACCCAAAGGAAACTGTGTATGTGCACACCAAAAAGACACATGGAAAGATGTTCAGGTAGCCTGCTTGTGTCACAGCCTCAAACTGAAATCAACACAGAGCACTGGCAGTTGAAAAATAAAAAAATGTGGCATCATTATGTAATTCAACTGCATGGATGACTATACAGTAGTGAAAACAGATGCTATGTGCAATGAAATTAGTGGATTGCATACACATGACATTGAGCAAAATAAGACAGAAGAATTTTCACTGTGTGGGCTTATTTTTATATAAAAACAAGCAAAGTAAAGTAGTTTAAATGAGTGATTGGGTGGTAAAACCTTCTTTTAAAAAAAACAAGGGCATGATTATGGCTTTTGAGCAGGATGGTGGTGAACCTTCCAGAAGGGTAGTAATGATTACAAGAAGGCACCAGATAGGCATTGGGTGCTAGCAGAATTCTATTTCTTCATGTGGACTGTGGTCACATGGGCATATGCGTTGTGATAAATTGGTTCCCTGTATATATTTTTATGTGTACTTTTTGTATATATCACAAAACATTTAAAAGAATATACTGTAAATATTTTTAATGCCAATAAATATAGAGAAAATCTTTACAATGAAAAAAAATTAAGAAGCAGTCATCTTGCAACTGGTAAAATCCTGAACACAAAACATGCTTTGAAAACTTCAGCTTTTGTTGGGTTGCTACATGAGGTACAAATACATTCCCCTTTGAAATCTAAGGTCCTATGTCTTAAAAAAGAATCCCAAATGTATTTGGCTTTGTAAGACCAAGTTCCAACCTCGAATTAAGATCCAAGAAGATAGAAATGGATCCAATTTTATCCAGCATTATGTTTCTTCTGCCTGGCACAGTTAGGACCCAATTAAAAATAAGTTGCAAGAATCAATGGAATGAGTGAAGAAGAATTCATTTACTGAGTGTGATATTGTAAGAAGGCTGCTTTAACCACGAACAGGGAAGCATTTTGTGTGTGTGTGTGTGTGTGTGTGTGTGTGCGCGCGTGTATAAGAGGGATGTAGAGATGTGGCTTAGGGCAATCTCCTTTGAAAGGTTGAATGTTGACATACAATATGGTGGTAGGGGGTGGCAGGGGAAGGAGGTGGTAGGGGGTGATGGGAAAGGAGGGTGGTAAGGAAAAGGTGGCTAATAGAGGGCACGCTCTGAAGAAGACTAACTAGTGGATCAGAAGCTGTAAGATTTTAATATCATCTCTCTGTGTCTTCTGTTTTTATTTGCAGTGCTCCTCCGTTAACTCCAAGACTTTGGCAGAATTTTCTACACATCATGACCTGGTATTATTTGTGCTGAAGCCAAGGTTCAAGCTTTGGGTGTGGTGGACCCAGCATGGAGAATTAATTACCAGGTGATAAGACCCCCAGAGTAGAGGTACAAGTCTGTGGCATGAATGGAGAGTGAAACCCAACCAACAGACACATTTGTAAGCCAAGTTAGCCTTCTCTGGAGCACCTTATAAATATCTGAAGGGAACCAATCAGAATTGTGTACTTCTGCTGCCTGAATTGGGGGTTGAGGGGGAATGTCATTGAATGTTCAAGATCATGCTGATCTTAGAGGTCTGGGGATCTTGGCAATACAGGTGGCACATGGTAAGGAGGGGAACATTTCACTCACAGGATGCATTCAGAAAAGTGCGTCTGTGCGACCAGCACTTGGTGTTTAATTTTTAAAGCCTCACTTTGCATAAATTGGCAGAGGCAGAGAAGGACCTGAATTAGGAATTCTTATTTTAAGAAAAGAGGCTGCACCCAATGTTTCTCATTCCCTGATTTCCCTGCAGTAACAAAAACTCCCCGCCACAATAGCTTGCTTTTCTTTGCACAGTGACTGGCAAGAAGGGAGAGAGGGAGGACAGGCAACTTCAACTGCTGCCCCTGCTCCTGCCCCACCTTCCTCTAACCCCAGTCCTCTAGAGCCTGTGTTCTGGGTGCTGGCGTCCACAGAGGGAGATGTTTGGGGAAGGGGTAGGCTGATCTTTTGAATGCTGCTGGGCTAGGGAGGTGGTCTGGTGGATTGTTTCTTTTCTAGAAAATAGGAGAGAAAATGACCCAGGGAAGGGAGAGGGGAGGGAAAGAAAATACAGGGGAGAGAGCCAGAGGAAGGCAGGGAGCAGGAGGGAGGGGCAGGGGTACACTGAGAGAAGGAAACCTCAGAAGACAAGACCACCACAGGAGCAGCAGCTGGCAGGCAGGAGCCACTTTCCCAGTCTTCTGGCCCAGTTCCAGAACATGGAGTGGCTAGTAGTAAATGCAGGCCCTTTGACCCAACACCAGTCAAACAAAGGCCTCGATTATTTTCCAAACCTGATATCCATCTGAGCATTATCTGCAACAAATTGGGTCAGCTTTAGGAGGAGGAGAGGTGGGGGTTGGTGTCTTCTATCGTCTGATTGATGCCTGTTGGCTGTGGGGGGAAGGTGGTAGAGGAGGTGTGGGGGCTTGGCTTTCATTTCAGTCCCACTGGGAAAGAACACCTCCTGAAGTTGACATCCCATAAAGTAGTCTTAGCCATGGCACCACAGCATCCAGTGCCTATACCACCCCTGGAGTGAAGCGACCTCCATCTGCTGCCCAGGATGAACCACCTCAGGTGACACAGTCAAAAGTCCAGGACCAGGAGAACAGGTGAACCAGCATACCAGGCAGAGGCTTACTGAGGACAAGTGAACCCAAACCCACTGTGGAAAGAAAGGAAGGGGGTTGGTTGTTCCCCAGGCCAGCTCTACTCTACCTGCCATGCAATCAGGTCCTTGAGGCGGCTTAGCTTGTCCTGGTCCTCAGGGTGGGTCCTGGTGTACTCTTCTGTGAAGAAGGCCTGAGAAGACAGACAGGAATTTGGGTTTCCTGCTCATTTAGTGTGGACTCCACAACCCATCCCTGTGGCACTGGGAGAGGATTCCATTTGAGGGGGGCAAGAATGAGGTCACAGTTATTGAACAGGCAGGTACCTGTAGGGACCAGCACTGTTTCCTTTTCCTCTAGGCTCAGATTACTGTTCCACAGGAAAGGATCACACACCCCATATAAGTAGTTCTCAAAGTGGGGTCCGTGGACCAGCAGCATCAGCATTTTTTCCTATTTGTAGAGGTTATTTCAAATCATCAGTGGAAGAAATGGGTTTATAAAGGTGGCATGTAGCAATTTGATTTGCAGCTCATGGACTTTTGTGGTCTAGTTTACAACCCCTTCAGGGGTCTGTTCTTGATAGAGGGACTTGGGATGTGCCCTTTGGGACAGGGGTCCTTTTGATTTCACCACCTTTCTATTTTATTAGCATGTGACAATGAGGGTAGGCAGGAGATGAGAGGGAGATCATAAAAACTCTGGAAGACCCAGCCAAGCTGGACTGTTCCTTTGGTAGGCAAAAAGTCACATTCAGAATGGAAGCCTTTACCTTCTCGTATTTGGCGAACCCCCCCATGACAGCAGGGTCCACGATCCCATTCAGCAGCATGGAGAGTGGGTTAATGGGGAGGCTTTCATCATTCTGGTACTGGTTTATCATCATCAGGATCTTCTCATTGGCTGTGGACATGGTTTCGATGGCATTCTCCAGAGGGCTAATTGTGCTCTGTTGAAAATGAGATTGCAGAGAGAAAAGGCCTTAGCAGGTCGCTTTAAAAATAGATATAATGATTGGTATTGATTTCATTTTGGGATTGGAATTCAAATGAGGCACTATTCCCCAAAGGACTGTAGTGGGCTTTTATTGTAGTTAGTGAGCTCTGGGGGCTGTCTGCTGTCTGGGAAGAGACAGGCTGGCTTCCTGCTTAGTGAGAGAGGGATTTCCCCAGGGAGACACAGGAAGGAAGTGCCAGGTTCTTGCTGGGTACCAGAGACTGGGTGCTCCAGGGAGGGTTTCCTCTTCCAGTCCCCCAGTGACAACATGCTCCCACTCAAACCATTGCGACTGCTAGTGCACTTAGACATGAGCTCTCAGAGATGAGATCAACTGACTATGTGATTGCCCAGCCTGACCCAGAGTGGCCCTCACTCTGATGCATGAAGGGGTCATTTATATAAGGGAGATTTAGTTTCAGTTGGGAAAATAAGCTACTGCTTCCCCCACACCTCTTAAAAAGCAATACAAACTGAGCACTATCAAATACTAACTGGTAAAAGTATGGTTCTTAAGAGAATGGGCTCTGGAGTAACAAACCAAACAAGGGACCTATAAACTTTTTCTGCAAAAGAGCCAGATAGCAAATATTTTAGGCTCCATGGGTCAGATAGTTTCTGTGGTGACCACTGGGCTGTTATCTAAGAACAAAAGCAGCTGCTGGCAATATGTAAATGAATGAGCCCGCTTGCTCCACTGAAACTATTTACAGAAATAGGTGGCAGGTAGAATCTGACCTGCAGACCATTAAGTTTGCTGACCCCTGAACCAAACTAAATAAATTAAAACTGAATGCAAATCTGAGTTCTGCCATGTCTATTTCTTTTTTCTAGCTGCGTGACCTTAGGTAAGTTTCCTAACTTTGGAGCTTCAGTTGATTCACATTAAAATGAAGATAAGAAGATCTACTTTCAGAGAGTGCTTGGTAGCTATTATTATTAACTTCTGTGGGTGTTAGGACAGAGAATACTAGTTGTCTTAAGAAGGAAAGACTCATTGATTGGGTGAGATATGGACTGGAGCACAGGGTTAAGCAATCCAGGAAAACTTCATGGAAGAAGTGACCTTACATTTTTATCATGCATGAAATGGTGATATTGTACCTGTTCTCTGGGGGATGTAGAATAGATTAGTTGCAATATATGACACATATAGCAGAATTGTAGTTTTTGTATGTTTATTTGTTTTTTGCTTTTTGTTTTTTAATGCCATTTACTAGTTATTATAGCTACTGGGATATGAGAAGATCCAAGTCAGGCTATCTAGACAGATTCTTGGTCACTGTTTTAAACCATTTCCTTATATTTCTGTGAAATCCTAGCCTCCTGACCCCTTTTTCTTGTTTCTGGACATTTTTGAAGATGGGTACTCTCTGAAGGGACAGGGTCCTAAGAGTGGATGCTGTCACTGTCACTCTCTGTGTCACACAGACATGGGTGCATATTCACACACCTTTATAGAAACATGGATATGCATTCTCACACACACAAGCACCCCCACACATATACCACACACATACATCACAGACGTGTTCACATATACTGTGAACTGGAGGGAGAGGCTGCTTGGCATGGTGGGGCTGCTGCCTTCCAGATCCCACTAGCTGCAATCTGTGGTCTAACTTCTGTGCACCCTGCAGGGGCCTTTCTGAGCTGAGATCTAAACTGAGTTCTAAGGAAAATTCATCATGACCACTTGGATAGAGCCTAGCACCACACCTGGATTTTAATAATAGCCTGGCAAGTCTCAAAGACGTGGCTCTAAGGCAAGTTATTAAAAATGGAAAGTCCTATTGATTGGCTTTCTTCCTCATTTCTGAAGCTATTTTTGAATCCCCAAATCTTTAGCCTCATTATAGCCACAGGAACAGAATGAGAATGACAGTTCCTTTGGATTCACACCTATGGGCGTTTGTGTAGAAAGAGGACATAACCATCAGAGCAGAGTGATGGGGGAGATGTATTTTGGAACATTCACGTCAGCAGTTGATAGCTGCTAGGAAAGCTATGATGCTGATAAAGGACATGGCTCCATTTATCACTGGCCTCCTGTGGACCTGCCCATGCTGGGCACAGCACACATGCACTCTCAGTTAATTCTCCAACAACAGGTTAAATCACTTGTTTGAGGGCAATGGTGGCAGAGCTGGGAAGGGTCTTGGGTATTCTCCAAACATGGGCGTCTCCTGCCACCCACAGGCCAATCTCTGTCACCAAATTTGCCTTAAGCTGACCTCTGGGACTTGGTCAAGACTTCACATTTTTAGTCGCTTGCTTAAGTTGTCTTAGTAGAAGTACACAGACCTTGTCCAACCCTCTCTGAGGGGCAAATGCATTATCAGGGGAAATAGTACTTTGGAAACAGTGTGAGAAGCATAAGCTAAAAGCTGCAGTGATGGTAATATCTGCAATCAAATAGGACTTTATCATCTTCGAAGGTAGTTCTGCCATATCATTTACTTAAAACCGCAGGGATCTTAAGAGCTGCATCAGACACACCTTATTATGGCTTTTGTAGCTGACTTTTGTAGCTGATGACCTTGGCAATTTAAGTCCCACCTTTGGACCTCATTTCCTCCTATTCAAAATAACAGGGTTGGACATGAAACAGAAAAGGATTGCAATCCAAGATGGCTAGGTAGGTAGACCCAACTGGTCTATTGTTTCACCATCATAAGTCAATATTTGAAAAATTTCTAGTTCATTTGAGGAAATTTACCACAGTTTCCAAGATTCCTTGTGGTCTTAATGCGATGATTTTCATACTTACATTAGCTTCCCAGGCTCTGAAGGTATTTAAATTGGTAGCTCTTTCACTAAATGATCTCTAGAGTCCCTTTCAGCTCTGTCATTCCATACTTTTGCAATCTATATTTTAGAGATGATGAAAACTAGGGCCCAGAGACACACACAATGTGAGTCTAACATCATATAGTTCCTTAATGACAGAGTTGAATTTGCTCTCAGAGCCCTAAAGCAGGGCTCTTTATGAAGATACTTGTTCTCATGGCCAAGAACAAGGAAAGAGTTCCCTATAAGCAGAGTTTGAATCCCCCCAGAAAACCCACTGTACAAAGAGTGCTGGAGCCATGACAATCCATGGAAGAAACAATTCAAAACAAGACACAAACTCAGGAAGCACAAAAATAAGGGCTTGGAAATGAACTTGCTTGGCAAGCATTAAATTGTTATGTCTGAAATACCTTGACACCCTGGGGAACTCAACTGAGGGAGGATATTAGCACTCAATTCACTATGGTCAGCTTTTAGGAGGTTTCCCTAACCTCTTTTATTGAAGTTATCAGAACAAAAGAAGTAAAACAAAAATCTTGAAGATTTCTTTTCTAACTTCAGAATCCCTAGCCCCCATAAGGTGACTGGCTCAGGCATTGTGGATCTCTGCATATTTATTGCTTCACTTATTTACTTAACAAACACATTCATGAATCCACTATGGCCCTGGACAGGTTCTTGGAGCTCAGAGATATGCTGGGGAACAAAACAGACAAGTTTCTATCTAAGTTTCTCATTCTAATCTATTTAAAAATAAATACAGGGATAAACTCTGTAGTCTATTAGGAAGTGCTACATTATGTGGGGGAAATCCCCATGGTGGAGGTGAACAGGGATGCAGGCAGGAGCTCCTGAGTTTCACTAGAGTCTGGTAGGGTAGCTGATAAAGAGGGAGAAGCATGGTGCTAATCATTTTCTGAGGTCAGCACAGAGCCAGGGTTAATGGGTAAAGGCCACAGATGTATAGGAAGCATCTACTATCTCAATTCAAGAAATGGGATTCATACTAGTGTGTACTTAACAGGGTTTGTGAGAATGAAGTAGGACAATGCTAGGAGGGAGTCCCTGATAGTGCCTGAAACACTTGATAAAGCAAATCCCACAATTGAAAGGCATAGTGTCTTCCTTTCCAGAGTACTACTTATTGCTGGGGTGGACTGAGGGTACACTGAGAAGAAAGGAAAGAGTGAGCCCAGTCCAAGGGGCCTGATGTGGGAGGTAAATGTCAAACCCTACCTCTTCACTAACCTTGAACAACCCACTAATTCACTGTGCACCTCAGTCCTATTCATCTGTAAAATGGACGAGTAATGTTTATCTCACACTGTTGAGGGGTCTAAGAGGGCTTATATATGTGAACACTTGAGCACTTGCTCAGTGTTTCCTTATACCGGCATTGTGACTATATTTCTCCAAGATCTGGATACATTCCCAGTATGTTTGGGAAATGAAGTTGGAAGGCTATTAGGTTGCTAGGGGGCATCCAGAACTAAAGAGAAAGATGCTATGAATGCTGATAAAACTGTAGCTTACTCAGACCACATCCCTCCTCTCTTCAGGATCCAGGTAACTCAATGGAAAAGTCAAGTCCATATGTAGAAGTTCCTACATTATATATCTCTCAGACTTCTTCTTATTCTTCCTTTATCTGATTCAGACATAAGCATTTGCTGGCCCCAGAGTCTTTGCACTTGCTACTCCCTTTGCCAGAATACCCTTCTCCTTAATATCTGCATGATCCCCTTCCTCATGTTCTCCCCGCATTTGCTGCAAAGTCATTTTAGCAAGGAGTCTTTCTCCGACCACCCTACTTATAATAGTGACCCTTTCTCCATCATCTTTTTTTAAAATTTTCCCCAACAGTGGTTATCACCATCTGATATATTAATATTTACTTTGCTTTTTAGTCTGTCTTTCTTACTAGAATATAAATTTCATTGCAATATCTTCAGATGTTGAACAGGATTTAACATGTGTGAGGGGTACTCATTAAATATTTGTAGAGTGAATAAATGAATAAAACAACCTGAAGAAGTCCTCACTTTGCAGGTTTCTAGATGGCCATCCCGACCTTTCCTTTGTAACCTGGGATTTGCTGGGCCCTAAGCTGAGGGTGTGTTGAAAAGGTTTGTTGAGAAGTAAAATACCTGCTAGCTTCATGAGACAATTCAAATGTCTTCATTCTAGTCAGAGCTGGGCTCTGTGTCATTTCCTCTATCTGGGCCTCAGTTTACCCAACCATAAAATGGTTTCATAGCAGGTTTCTACAGAGATGGCCCAAGGAACTGTTGAGTTCGGAGAACTGGAGGGGTTATTTGGGGGGAGGGGGGAGCTACAGCATAAATGTACCCAAACACAGCAGCTGTCCATTCACCAATTTTATTACTAGATTTGAGAGGAGGCTTCATTTGCAAGGAATAAAATAAAGTTAACTTACGCTTAAAAATAAAATCTGAAAGCAACTAATCTGGATGATTCTTCAGGTTCCTTCCTACACCAGAATTCTGGGGCTCACATGGTGGCTTTGCATAAAAGCTTGCCAGAGTGGTGGTGTGAGGCTGACTGAGTCCTACCTGTCAGCAAGGAGGGGCAAGCCCTGAGGTCACTGGACTTACCTGGGACATGTGCACCACCTCAAACCAGCGCAAGATTCCCGGAAGCTTGTACGCTGTCATGAAGGAGGTTCTCTCGATCCACATGGACTGTCCACGAGCAGGGGGTGGCAAGGACAAAGAAGCAAGACATTTTAAAAGCTGATTCTCAGAGAAGCATGGTGGGAACCCAGCCAGGCCCCCAGGATCCTGTCCAACTGAAATCAGAATGCTGCAATATGCAGAAACACACTCCTATCTTACCCATAAGAATTCTTCCTCAATGAGAAATTCAGCTTTCCCTGGACCCAGTACACTTTAATCTGGGGCTGAGGAGTCTATCAAAGATGTTCATTTTATCTTTTCTGGCTTTAGATCCAATTCTTTCTTGTTCTGAGGTTGCCAGGAGCACCCTCTAGTTGACAAACATGACCCAGGAGGATGCTCACTGCTCAGAGAAGGGGAGATACTCACAGCAAATTCATTCTCAGGGTCAACAGTCCCCTTCCGTACAGGCCGGGAGTAGTGGAACCTTTGTACGTAGTTGGACTTGTAAAAGCTGAAAGACAAGAGGAGGCTGAGGTCGGGCACAGTGGCGCATGCCTGTAATCCAAGCACTGCGTGGCAAGAGGCAGGGATCACTTGAGTTCATGAGTTAGGGACTACCCTGGGCAATATAGTGAGAACGGGTCTCGAAAAATCAGCTAGGCATGGTGGTGGGCACCTGTAATTCCAACTACCTGGGAGGCAGAGGCTGGGGATCACTGAGTCCGTGGGATCAGGACTACCCTGGGCAACATAGCCAGTCCTAATCTCAAAAAAAAAAAAAAAAAAAAAAAAAGAGGCTGATAGGCTCCTGGTAGCATGCTGACAGTAACCTGGCCTAACTCTGGACTGCACAGGGAGGCCCACTGTGGTAAACTAGGCTGGCAGGGGCCTTGAGCAGTGTTGAAAATTAGGCTTTTCTTACAAGGTGAATTAGGAGGTAGATCAGTCTTACAACCTCATGAGGACATAGTACCTTGTAGGGACTCAGAGGAGCTGGAAGTCTGGCATGAATGCATGCAGAGTTGCATGGGGTTATCATCTATGGTAACCTCAATGAAAGAGCTGGCTACACCTGAGGTCCAAGCCTAATTACCCAGGAGTATCATGCAAGGATTTCTTTGGGAGTCTCAGTCATCCCTGAAGTCACTTTTCCTTGATCTCTAGGGGATTTTCCCATGGGGTCAGCAGGGAGCTGTGCTAGGTATAGAACTGTTGTCTCTCCCCAAGGTGAGTGACCGAAGGGGTAAGGGATAACTGAGATCAATGTTGAGCTCTACCCGCTCAGTCACATGCAACTGCATGGTGGCTGTTAGGAGGCACTTCTTCCTGAAGGAAGGGACCCGTCTCACTAATGAGTGCCTGCATTGGACTGGGCCTCCCAGAGAAGAGGTTTTTTAGTAAGGCACTCAAGGTGCTCTATGGAGGCTCTGTGGAGGGTGAGCTAGGCCGTGGGACCCCACAGACCCTTGGCTCATGGTCTCATTACTCAATTTACAATTTGGTATTGAACTGATTGACACCTGCTTGCATGCTCCTTCCTCTAATGCCCTTTATCATTTCTGAACATATCAATTGCCAGTGCATTCCCTTAAGCAGTGCTGGAAATCTGTCCCCTTGGGATAATGGATTCAGCATGAGCACCGCCCCTGTCCCCTACCCTTTACACCTCTTGGCAGTCAATGCTCTCTGTAGTGGATTCCTCAGGGCCAGCCTGAAACCAACTGGAGCAAAAGGATCTCCACATACAATTCAGTGAAACTTCTTGATGTCCTCACTCATCTAGGACCCATGTGTAGTGAGGAGAGTCATGCCCTCTTCTTCCTGTCCTCTAGCTTCAGCCTTTGTGAGGTGGAGCTCAGATAGCTCATTGGGGCTATTTCTTCTCCCAAGAGGAAAGGGAGAAGCAGACTGGTTAAGAAAGAGAGGGACTGGCACTAGAGTCTGTCCTACCACCAGCTCAACTTAGCAGTCTCATGGAATTTTCTCCCCCTCCCGCCTCCCAGTGAGTCCCTGGTCTTACTTTATAATCTGGTCAGGCACTGGCTTATTCTTGAATCTGGGGTGTTCATCCAAGACCGGCTGGACAGTGAAACACTGGATGTCTGGACCCCTGTGGTTAAGGACTCACAATGTGTCTCACAGCAGGGACAGTTCCAAGAGTGGCAGATCCTGGACGAGACTTTCCAGGCAACCTTTCTGGGGCCAGGCGCTTACTGATCTTAGGTTGCTGAACTTGGACCTAGTGGTCAGTAAGCTGTCACCTTGGTCTTCATCAGTGCCTGTAAGTGCCTGTCACTTACAAACTTACCTGGGGCTCAGCCTCCACAGAGAGTTAGTGACTCTTAATTAGTGACTCTTAATCACCACCAATGCTATGTTATTATTAATAATGATGCCATCTAATGAATTTATAGCTCTTAATCAATTGCAAAGCACGTCTCTCCCTGGTCTCCTTTTGTCCCTCCAGTTCTACTGAGCAGAGTTATTATGTAAATTTTCCCTGCTTCATAGACACGGTCATCAAGGTCAGTGAAGCCAAGCAGCTTGCTTAAGGTTACAGGCTTTGAGAACAGAGTAGAGGTCTGTGCTGGGTCTTAAACCTGGAACTTGGAGTTCTTTGATTCCAGGTGTGGACTCACTGTGGTCCTCTGATCACAGCATGTATATTTCCTGACAGTATGTTAGAAATGGGTAATCTCAGACTTTCCCTCGGCTTTACTGGGCCGGAGTCTGTAATTTTTTCATAAAATTTTAAGGTGATATGCTTGCTTCAGTGTGAGGAGAGTGCTTCACCTCTTTCAAATAGATGCACTTTGCACTCCAAACTCTGAAATTTTAGATTAACTGCACATGGCGGGATTGTAAAGTCCTGTAGGAGCTCAGTAGGAAAGTGTTCCATGATTGATTAGGGATGCTTTGGGCATAGCACAGTAGAGGAGCTGTGCAAGTCAGAGCTTTGTCCTGTTTATTTCAGGCCTGTATTTATTTCAAGCTGATAATAAGGCAAACCAGATGAACCCAGACTGTCATCACTAGTCCCATCCCTGAGCCCTGCTTTCTCTTTCCTGGATTTCATGTTTTGTTTTGTTTTTTTAACCCATCTCTCTCTCCTTTGTACTCCGTATTCTCCTGTCCCTCTATTCTACCTGATGACGATCATGACTCTGAAAACTTCTCGGCCTGACATTCCTGCCAGCTGGTATCACAAACCTTAACTCTTGCTAGCATTTTAAGTTTCCAATATGACTCCAACCCATTTCCAACAGGTATCTCTAGGTGTCCAACAAATTCTGTTCCCTTGACTTGGAATGTTTTCCTTCCCAATCATGTCTCCTTACAGGCAAATGCCAATTACCCTCCCGGAATACTCAACTTCTCCTCACTTAGATTTCCTTTCCTTGTTTTGACTATCTACAATATTTTCTTTTCTGTACTTGGGACTCTGATAACACCAGCTCTATGTTGTCTTCTTCCCAGAACTATCCTTACCAGATTAGGGAGCCTCCTCATGGCAGAGGGTGTGATTCTCTCACAAGAAGAAATGACCATGATATAAGCCCAAAATCAGCCCAGTTGTCTGCCATAGTAATATGTTGGGGATTTGTTTACATTTGAAGAATGAAAAGTATACTTCTACAGCAAGGTGGGGGCAGGGGGGTGGGTGGGAGAGATAAAGAGATAGAGATAGAGATGCAGGCTACCACAAGTGAATATGCCTCACTGAAAGGATTTTATAACATTTAGGAAAACCATTTTCTTTTTCAAATATTCTTAACAGCCTTTTCTAGATGTAGCCTTTTCTAGATGCAGGCTACCACAAGTGAATATGCCTCACTGGAAGGATTTTATAACATTTAGGAAAACCATTTTCTTTTTCTAATATTCTTAACAGCCTTTTCTAGTGTGAAAACTACTCTGGATTAAGGATAGGGCAGGAGTTGGCAAATGGATCCAAGGACCAAATATGACTCACCACCTGTTCTAATGTCCACAGCTAAGAATAGTTTTTATATTTTGAAATCGTTGGAAAAAGATTATTTTGTGACATGCAGAAATTCTATGAAATTCAAATTTCAGAGCTCATAAATAATGTTTTGTTGCAACACAGCCACACATCCATTTATGCATTATCTGCCAGGCCTTCTCTCTCACTGCGGCAATGGTGTTGAGTAGTTGCAACAGAGACCACATGACCCACAAAGACTAAAAACTCTTTCCTGTCTGGTACTTTTCAGAATAGTTTGCCAACTCCTGTTTAGTGAAGGGTTTAGGTCATGTCTATGATTATTAGCACTTGACTCTGGTCCAAGAAGAGACTCTCAAACTGTCCTGATGGAGCCAGTGACACCAAAGACCACAGATCATATACTGGGTGATATGACTGGGTGCCTTGCCACATGTTGAAGCCATGGCCCAGTGACTCCTGTGCTATCCTCTCAAGTTAAAGGCCACAGAGTTGCTCAGCACAAGGAGGGCCACTTGGAAGGATCTTCATCCTAATCCTGTGTCTCGCCTATAACCAAATTCAACATTTGTAACTAGCCAGCCCCTCCACCAGTTGTATTTCCTCTTGCAAATAACCATGGTACAGCAAGCAGGAAGGGCAGGCAAGCATAATGAAAAGGTTACAGATGAATATTTATCACCCAAGGGAAAAATATTTGGATTAAGGTTCAGCAGACTTAGTCGACCATCCATACAACCTGTCAGGCCCATTTTAAAGGCTGCAACTTAATTTGTGCTCAAGGGTACAACATGGGGTCAGGCTGGGTTAATGTGCCCCCTACTCTGCTGCCTCATCCTTCCATGTATATGCAGCTTGCTTCTGGGAGTCCTGCCTCCTGCCCTGCCAACACCATGCTGTGTTGTACCTGCAACCCCCTTTCTCCTCCCCAACCTCACTAGCATCATTAACCTCCCTGACCCTCCTCTCTGGATACTCAGGGCTGGCTCCTCTTCTACCTCTATTCTCAATGTGTGTCTCTCCACTTTCTTTTTCCTTTTCTCTTGTTTTTGTTTGTTTGTTTTTGGTTTTGCCTTTCTTTTAATCAGTATTTTCTGAGTTGGCTTTGTGCCAGGCACTGTGAATGTGGGGTCGCCACAGTGAACAGAATAGTCTCTGCTGTCATGGAACTTATGGTGCAGTTTAAGATCAAGGCAGATTCTCTAAAGAAAGCAAAGGGGGTCTGTGATAACACTATCATGAAGAATTCAGAAGAAACCATTGTAAATAAGGTGATCAGGGAAGTTTCATTGAGTCAGGATCTAATGAATGAGAAAGCAGCTGGGGAAGGGCATTCCAAGAAGATGGAACAGACCCTGCAAAGGCACAGAGGGCAGAATAGAATAGTGTGTTTAAGAACAGAGCACTCTGGCTAGTGTGGTCAGAGGGGTAGGAGGGAGGGAAGGAAGAGTCAGAGGTGATTACATCAAAAGGTCGCTGACAAGGGTCAGAGAATAGACAGCCTGGTGGATCCTGCGCAGGAGTTTTGATCTTGTTTTGAGAGCAATGCGATCATTTCAGTTTTTAGAAACTGCCATGTTCATTCATACTTTAAGATCTTTGCACAAGATGGTGCATCCCTTTGTTGGGATGATCCCCACCTCTCACCCTTCAGCAGATGATTCACCTCAAATATCATCTTCCTCAAGAACACCTTCCCTGCCCTCCTTGTCACAGCACCCTGTGAGGTTCTCTTTTGGCATTGACCACAGTTTTATAAATAGTCATTTAGGGGGCCAAAACATTGTTTAGTGTCTCTTGCTAAACTGTAAGCTCCCTAGAAATAGGGCTCCTTTGTGAGTATAATCTTCAGCATCTTGCACAATGTTGGGCTTGATATTATTCACTACATGAATGAATAGCAAATAAATGAATATATGAATTAACCAGTGACTGCAACAGCTAGAGATTCCCAAAATGGGTTCTTTGGATTCCAAATGGACCCTAGGTAGGAACGAGTGCAGAGCTCTAGGCGGGATCCTTGTGCTCTCAGATGGGGTTTCATGGACTGAAGTCCTGACAGGGATGCCCATGCCTTGCCCACTGACTGGGCATTCTCCAAGGATACACTGGCCTGGGGCATTCTTCACATCATCCCCAGGTGCAGAGGTTGTGTTCATCTTCTCTGAATTAGGGAACTGGCTCATCAGTTGCATCTGGAAATCTTCTCTTCGTTCATATTCCTTCCCTCTGTAGATGAACACTTTGTTCTGCAGAGAAATGAAACCAATGAGAGACCTAGGAACCAGACTTAGAGGACAAGGTCCAACCAATGCTGTAAGCCTTGGCAAGGGAACATGGGGGTGACTGGTTTTTTAGGGGAGCACATGAATTCTTTAGCAAGGGAGGAAAGTTCATGGATATTGAAAACATCTTCAAATCATCCTATATACAGCTTCCAGAATAATTTCTTATTTTCACTGTGTCACATCCACTCTCCCCAACAAAGGACCACAAATATCCCCCATACCTTCAATCGGCCAGGCAGGATCAGCTTTTGGTTTTTCATCACTTGGTTCCTAGCCCTTGACTTATTGAAAACATACAATTTACCCTTCTTTGAACCTCTTCTAGACCAAGAATTTTCAATTGGAGGAGGGGTGATTTTGCCTCCTGAGGAACTTTGGCAATGACTAGAGATTTTAGTGGTCATGACTCAGTGGAGAGGTGCTAGTGGGACCTGATGGCTAGAGGTCTGGATGCTTTTAAAACATCCTGTACGTACAAGATCTCTCCCACAATAGAGAGAACATTCTGACTCAAGATGTCAACAGAACTAAAGTTGAGAAACCCTATTCTAGACCTATGCATACCATCTGTGCTGCCTCCAACAGTCAGAAGTGGTGGTGCCCAAACCCACATCTGTCATCTCTGTCTATCAGTGCTTCCAAACCTGGCTGGAACATGTCAGGGGCCTAGGGCACTTAACGTTTAGGTTGCCAGCCCTGCTGAAATGGAAGCTCTGGGAGTGGGGCCTAGTAATATATTTGAAACATGTTTCATTGGAGATTGCGGTTTGTGAAGTCATATCCATTTCCCCTAGGAGAACTTTTCTATCTCCCTTCTGCTCATAGTGCTCATTCATGTAATTTACCCTGATTCCATGTCATTGGTAATGGTGGGGGATTTACCTCCTTGACTAGACTATGAATCAGGAGAGGTCAGAGTTCATGTTTACTGTTTCATATATGTCCCTGACTGAAGGGAGCTGGGTGTGGAGAAGTAAGGAAGGGTGAATGAGAGAGATTGAACTTACTTAAAGAGGTTGGGACTGAATGTAAGTATGGGATGTTTAGTGAGTTTATTAGGTCTTAGAAAGCTTTTTATATAGTATGAAAGAATGACTTATAATGTGCTAAACAAGGGGAGAAAGAAGTAACAGGAAAAATTAGACTAGGCAAAATACTAGTTCCTGTGGAATACATGGGGGCAGGGGATTTATTTATTAACTTGCTGTTATCTCTTAGGGAATGCTTCTAAGGGTTAATACTGGAGGAATGGGTAGCTACTCACTGGAAGAACTATGCTAATTTTGTCTTTAGTGTTTTGAAGTTAGATAAGGTAGTGAATGAGGTTTTCATTCACAGCCTGAGTCCTGGCTGGTTATCGCTGCTCCTAATACTTGACCTCAGAAGTTAACCATATAGGCTCACAGACTGGAAGGAAAGTTGAGAGCTGATTTAATTCAACTCTGAGTGATGAGTGAGTTCAGAGAAAGTGCTCCTGAACCCTTGAAGGTCCCCAGGACCCTCCCAGGGTCTTGCAAGAACAAAACTCTTTTCATAAGAATGTTAAATTATTATTTTCCTTGTTCATTCTCTCATGTGTGCACAAGTAGTTTTCTAGAGACTGCATGACATGAGCTGTGGAAGCAGCCTGTATGCAGAAGCCTATAGGAATCTAACAGTCTGCTCTTAACCCAGAGCTGTGAAACAATATCTTTCTTTGTATAATATTTTAATTATATGACTTCTTCAGGAAGGTTCAACGGTTAACAAGTAATGAGTTTATTATTGTCCTTTTAAATAAATTGCTTTTAATAATAATTATTAGAACAGTTATTTTTAAATAAATAATTTAAAATATGTTTTAGTTTTACCCTGGAATATGGTAAATATAGATGGAGTCTACAAATACAGAAGTTCTTAGGGAAGCTTTGGTCATTTTAAAAGAATGACAGGGGTCCTGAGACCTGAAGGTTTGGGAATGGTTTCCCAGTGAGTGTTGGGGAGCAGCCACCCTCTGACCTTTCCTTAAATGCCCTCATCCTGTTGATGGGGAGCTCAGTACTCCATGAGTTGCCATTTTATTTAGAAGAATAAAGAGAGGGGGGACAGGTAGTAATGATGGTGAGGTTGGTGATGATGGAGGAAATTGGAGAGTGAGTGGGACAGTGCCATAGCCTCTTAACATGGGCAGATCCTCTGAGCACAGAGAAACCATGGACATGGCAAAGACCTCTAACTGGGATCATGTCTGAGTCACGCACAAACTCACCCGCAGAAAGGAAGGGAACCCCTGGCCATAGTACCCAACAGCAAAGTAGTCTGGCTTGGGCCTGAGGATTTTCATGATGTTCTCATAGAATTTTGCCTGCTGGATCTGAAAGGAAAAAATTCGGCATGTAACAACATAGATGTGAATCAAAGATTTCTTGAACTCAGAGAGGCTGTGGTGAAGGAAAGGTCTGCGTGAACAGAATCAAATTGCCAACTGTATTTGCACACATGTGGATATGTGCATGAATATAACAATGGCGATATTTACTAGGAACCAGTTACCTTGTTCATCACCTTTCCTGCACCAGCTCATTTACTGATTCCTCTTAATAACTCCAAGATTATCGTGCCTCCAGTTTGAAGATGAAGAAATGGTATCTGATTGTACAGTGAATAAGCAAGGAGCTGAAGCCAGCCACCTGAGCAGGGCCCTCAGCATCCATGCACATGCAGACATATGTTTTTTGAAGGCTACCTGGCTAGTGTATCTTTGGATAAAGCTGTCCTCCTGCGTAGTCACCTCTGATGTCTTTCCTCAACTCTAAGAGCTGTGTGTTTTTCACATTGTAGCATCTCTGGATACAGTGTGCATCTTATTTTACATTTGATGGCGTCTTATAATTGCTATGAGCCAGAGAGAAATCATGATGTGGCACACTCAAAAGAACAGTGGACCTACCAAACAATGACATCTCATATCTGAGGCAAGCTGGAAGCTAAATGAACCTGGACATGGACATGGACCCAGTTCTGTGTGAAGTGGGTTTGGCACATGAATGTGGTACAAGAATATGTCCTGGATGTATTTGTGTATGTGCAAATATCACTGTGTATTCATGTGTGTACATGTGTGCATGAACATATGTGTTTATAGACATGAGTTCTTTTACATCCAAACATACCTAAGTGGACAATTCACAAGACAGATATGGGTGTGTTTATATCATACCTTAGAACACTATACCTCACATCCAGACTCCCTCACCCTCCCTCTAAAAAAGTTGTAAATCCTCTTTCCACATTTCAACATTCATTAAAGTTCCTGGAAACAGCTGGGATGGCCTCTGGAGATGGGCTAAGACAGGGTCCTAGGTCCTGGGTACGGGCAACCAGGACATATGTTGGGGGCATGTGGGTGGGGGAAGCAGCAAAAAAAATAGCTGGGCATTTTCTCCGCAGAGGCCTACTCCCCACCAAGCCCTGGTCTCTTTGGCAATGGCAGGGTAGGTTTCTCCCACCAAATCCTGAGCATGATGGAGCTAATGGGGAATGGCCAGATGGGGAGCATTTTAGTGTGATTTATCCGTTAATCAGAAAGCACAAATTTGCGTTTTTATTTAATTGGCTCAGTGATTTGTAGGAATTTTACTGCAAATGTAGCTCAGTTTTTATTGAATGTGCAGCAGCAGCAGCAGCAGCAGCCTCAATGCCAAAGCAGGTACTTAACATTCCATTGGAGAAACTGTCCCTTATGAGTTGCCCCAGAATGCCTCCCTTTGGAAACATTCCCCTCTGGGAGGAAATAGTTCAGCACAACCTCCTCAGTTAAGTCCTCTTTCCATCTTTCTTGCTGTCCTAGCTCGCCTGGCCCCCTTGCACGCCATCTTCTCCAGTCTCTTCTGGTGTACTGAGCTGGAGCACCAGCCCCCAGGTCATTTGGGACCTGGTACCTTACCAGGTTCTGGCTCAGCAGCTCATAGTCGAATATCTCCATCTCATACTGCTCCGCCAGCTCCTTGCATAGGCTGATGGCCTCTTCCCACATCTGCAAGAAGGTTATGTGACAAAAGTCAGGGGTCATCTCCAGGTTTGCAGAGTGCTTGCAAGGAAGGGATCCTGGTTTTACCTCCTGGGACTGAGCTGTAGCCCTACTCTAGTCCAGACCTGGTCTATAAAATAGGGTCCAGGGAGTAGGATTCTTCCTCACCTGAATTTCTTGATCAAGAAAGGAGCAGCCATGGGCTAGGCTGAACATTTGATTTATAGGCTCTGTGGAGCCTCACAACCTTGGTTGGGAGAAGATGAGTGGCTTCTGCATTTCCCAGGTGAGGAATTGCCCCCCTCCCCCAAGAAAGCAAGGTGAGAATGCCTAACTGGGTTTACTTGTCCATACTCTAAATCCTCTACCTTATAAGAGATAGAAAAAAGAAACTTCCTGTGGGTAGATGATGCAGAGAGTTGTTTTCACAACTTTCCAAAGAGAAATGGTTCACAGAGAAGTAAATAGGTGACTTAAGGTCACAGAATTTCTGGGAACAGAATAGGAATCAGATTCTAGCTCTCCTAGTGTTCACCCTTATGATCTCTCCACTTGCCAATCCTCCACTTTTCTTTCTTATTCCCTCCCTCCCTTATCCCCTTCTCCCTCCTCCCTCCCTTGCACCCTCCCTCCTTCCTTCCTTCCCTTTTTTCCTTTCTTTTTCTTGCTTTTTCTGTCTGTTATAAAAAACATATAACATGAAATATACCCATCTTAGCACATTTTAAAAAAAAAGTATCTATGTTTTTAGATTTTTAAGTGCACAATACAACATTGTTCACTAAAGACCCAGTGCTGAACAGCAGATCTTTAAAACTCATTCATCTTGCATTACTGAAACTATGTACCCATTACTTTCTATAGTGTTACTTGGAGTATGTGAGTGGGCAAGGGGCAACAGTAAGGTGAAGGTGGAGTAGGACTAGGGTGTGAAAAAGTATTATTCACACTTTAAAAATAGATCTTTTCCATCTTTAAAAAAATGCTTGAAAAGCAAATTCTGGACACGGTGATCCTTTTGCTCTGTTCTGTCTTAGCTAAAGCCAATAGATTATTCTGCCATTTAGACCAAAGGGGATTCAGGACCTCTGCAGGGAAGCAGGTGTGTTGGAAAGTTGACAATCTTAGGGACACTCATTACATTTCGTTTTTCAGTTTATAATGGAAAATACACTTAAATGGAGAAGCTGGAGGAGGTGGGGGAGGAGAGAGGGGAGGTTGCCAAAGTGCAGTGTGTGCTTTGTCTCAAAAGTGTTCTCTCTGCATCCAAACATAAAAATAAATAAAAGCAAATGCAGAGTGGAGGAACTGAAGCTGTAAACCCACGGACAGCTTAGTGAGTATCGTAAAAATGCTTTACGTATCAGGAGGAACCAAGTTCTCAGGCCAAGTTGGGCTGGGGATTTCTCTTCAGCTTGTACAAGAAAATGGTGGTAATGGCCCTGGGCTGGGCCAGGGAGCTATCTAGCTGAAATGAAGGCTTTTGCCAACTTTCTATTACAACATGCCAGAAATGTGTTCCTAGTAGTAAGAGAAAACTATGGAAGCAGAATCGGAGTCAGAGATTTCCTTCCAGGTCTTCCCCAGTTGGGCTGTCACCCATATTTCACACATCCCTCTGAACACCTGCGTCTTTTGAGCATTTTAAGGTATGCAATGATGGAGCAGATAAAAAGAGGACAAGACACAGATTCTGCTTTCAGTACGTAAGTGGGTAAAGCAAACAAATAAATTAATAGTTTGTTTTTGAGGGATGTAGAATTATCCAGGTGCTGACAGATGGACTGATGGAGTAGAAGGTCATTGTTTATGTTTGGAACAATATCTTTTCATGAAGAGAGGTGTAGAGAAAGGAAACTAAAAACTTAAGGGGAGCTTAAGAGTTGGGCTTCATTCTAAAAGCTCACATAACAGTGCTTTCAGAGTGAACTGTAGCCATCTGCTCCTTCCTCCCTACTCCCAACGTACCATGGCACCACCCTATTCCTTCCCCATCTTCATATGACTGTACAACACCAGAAGGAAATGTGCCCAAAATAATCATGGTTGGCATGTCTATTTAATCAACTAGAAGGTAAACTCCTTTAGGCTGGGCTCATGCCTTTTCTTTCTTTCTGCTCTGCATAGGGTGGCTTGAATAGGACACTTAATTAGCTGATAAGCCAATGGTAAGTCCTAACTTGAAGTCTAGCAGGGGAGGAGGCACCAGGGATGGAAAAGCCTCTGTCTCAAGAGGCATATAATGGTAAATTATAAGAACAGTGTTCTCCAACTACTCTCAGTTCCTGGGAATTTATAAGCCCTTTCACAGACGTTACCTCATTTTATCTTTCCAGGGAAGATGAGGAGATCAGACTAAGACAGATGCAATGAGCTGCAGTGACAGGATAGACCAAAATTAAATGTTAAATGCTGTTTTCACGAACTATAAGAAATCTTGCTATTCAAGGGGAGGCAGGACTATATGTAAACAGGGGGCTCAAGAAAGCCTGGAGGGCAAAGTGGTCCATAAGCAGGGTCCTTGAAGATGGAGAGGTTGATAATGATGATAGTTAAACTTTAACAAGTTATTGATGTGTGCTAAGTCCTATGCTAGAGGCCCAGCATGCATTTTCTCACATAGTGCTTGCAATAGAGCTAAGAAATGACTATTAGTGATGTCTCACTCTTATTGGTGGGGAGCCTGAGTCTGCAAAACAAAGTGAACAGTGGGTGTTAGAGGAATAAGACTTGAAATTTAGATCACTCTGCCACCGGAGTCTGAAATTTTAGCTGCCATACCATGCCTCCTATAGTCAGTATTTGAATTGCTGCTTCCAGCGGTCCACTGGAGGCTGAAAGATGGGCAGCAGGTAGTCGGATCAATCTCCTTCCCTTGCTGTTTAAGATCAGTTATGGCACCACAATGTCATTCACACATTCAATTCAATCATTTTTTCATCATATAGTTATCGGGCTTTGCAGCATATAGTTATTGGGCTTCTTGTGCCAGCCATTCGGTATTTAACAGTGGACAAGATACATCTCTGCGCTCATGGCATTCTAAATAAGAGAGTCAGATAATGAACAAGAAAAAAAATAATCAAAGTGATGTCTAAGAGTGACAAGTGTTTTTATGAGACAATTAGGGTGTTTGGGCAGAAAGGTGATGTTTTTCTGGGAGTCCAGAGAAGGTCTGCTTGAGAATGTGATCCCTCAGCAAAACCCTAGGTTGTGAGAATGAAATGACCATGAAAACAATAGGAGAGGAATGTTCCACGTTGGGAGCTTGGAATAGAGCATATGTACAAAAGGAAAAATGGCAGGGATGATACTGGAGCAGTTAGGGACAACTCATGCATGGCTTCTCAGGTCATACAAAGAATTATGTGACATCTAAGTGGAATTGGAGTGTCATTGAGACTATTGTAAGTAGGAGAACAACATAATCCAATATTTGCTTTATAGTATCCCATTTCCTATGTGGAAGATGATCTGCAAGGGGCAATGGAAGAAATAGAAACTTCTTAGGACTCATTGAGAGTTCACTGAGCAATATTGACACCTTGAATGGGGGTGGAGAGGCAGATGAAAAGAAGTGGTCAGACAGGATTGGGAAGGAGGGAGAGTGACCACAGTCACAGAAGGACTGTGTGTACAGTATGGGAGAGGCTGGTCCATCCTGATAGCCAGGGTCTCCATAGACAGAGCAGAACAGGGACAACTTACCTTTCCTTTGTCAAAGTAGCCTATGATGGTCTCATAAAGGGTCTCCTTCAGTTGTCGATGAGTCTGGGGAAACTGCTGGCCCGTCTGCATGACCTGTGATGCGCACTGCTCATCAGACCACTGCAGAGAGAGGGCATGTGGAGTCACACAGGGTCTGGAGATCACCCAGGGTAGGTGTCCCACTGGAGCAGAAGTTCTGTATTGCTCCCTACCCCCACCCCCACTCCTTCTGCCCGCCAGGTTTCCTGCTGCCCTGGATGTCCACAGTTACTTAGAGACAGGCTGGTCTGTAACTTCCTGATTTTCCAGGTCATGCTTGTTGGACTCTCTATTGGCTTGTTAATGTGGTTTGTAAGGATTTTCTCTGAATCCCTCTGGGACATGGTCCCAGCTCTTCAAAAGCTAGAGGAAATACTTTTGATTTCATCCAGTTACGGCACAGTTTTCAAGAGAAGGAAAACAGCTCACTTACTGGGCATGTTAACAATTTATAGTTGATGTTTGGGTGTTATATAAAACAGTCAGGCTGTTATATAAGCCTGAAGACATATCTCAGAGGGTTATTGTTACTGTTAAATGTGAAGGTCATTGGCATCCTTATGTCACCAGCCAAAGCGCTGCTGAAAAATAATCTGCCAGGTCAAGAGTTTGGGGATACAAAGACCAACAATATTTATTTGACTGATTCTTTTTACTTTGCTTTTTTTTGTTTTTGTTTTTAATTCAACTTGCTGTGAGAGCCCTGAGGGGATCCCAGTATGAATCTCCTTCACTGGAAGGTCAGTACCTTGAGAAGCCAGGTGTGGAGAAGGAGTGTGTAGGCAGCCTCTGTGTAATTGTCACAGTCCAGGTGCAGATCTCGGAGTTTGTACAGGTACCTGTTTGGGGAAACATGCCTGTTACTAGTGGCAGGTTATAAGGACATAAGGGAATGAATATTGAGACTGAGTGGTGGTCAGAATATTTGGGTATCTCTCAGGGCTACAAGACAGTCTTCCGCCCCAGTTGACCAGTCCCTCTGCATGGTATAGTGGCAGTGCATAGCATTTGCAGGGTCCTTTGTGCATAGCAGGTACCCTGCCAAGTACTGTGAATGTCACTTAATCCTCAAGACAACCCTGAGAGATGGTCTGCTAAAAATTCTTACATTCAGATGAGAAAACTTTGGCCCAGGTACCATTTCAGTCTATTCAACATGAGGCTGAAGGACCTGGCCAATGCAATATGACAAGTAAGGGAAAGAGAAACAAATAACTTGTCAAAAATCATATATATGCGTAAATGGGAGAGCTGTGATGTGATTAACCTAGGAATCACCTTCAGATTCCAGTTTCTAATCATTTTATGACTCTAGGATCAAACAAACCACAACACTGCAAAGAGCAGCTCCTAGCCTCTCTTCAATGTTCTTTGAGCATGAAAGAATTTTTCTTTGTGAGAAAAGGAAATATACTAGGGCTAAACCTTGCATATTCACATGAGGACCTTGAGGCATCAGCAGAGATAATCTGATTCTACCATAACCACATTTCCACCTTCCATTCCTTTGCAGTTGTCATGCTACAGTTCTGAACACCAAGATGACATTATATTTGTGGGGGTGATGAGGATAGGAACAAGAACAAAGGAACAGGAGAGCTGTGCTCAATTCATGTTTGATTCATGATAGATATTAAAAGTCAGTGAATTCACTCCACTGTGCCTCAGTTTGCTTAAATGTAAAGGGAAAATACTCAAAGCAAGTAGAGCTGCTGGGGATAGAAAGGGTCAAGCAAAGGGGGGCAAGGTAAAAAAAATAAATAAAAAGACCAAACAGACCATGTGTGAAAAGTTCAGAAAATGCTGATTAACATTGCTGTCCACAGAAGTGAGTACACACTGAGAGTGAGCAGCTCTTAATCAGCCTTGAGTGGTGACAGATATTATATTTTATCAGGTGAACTAAGTTTCTCCTCTTGCTACTTCTGGATTACAGAGTACAGAGCTAAAGATCCACCACTGTGGTGATTCAAATGTCATCCTGAGTATTTATTTAATCCAACTCATTTGGTGAAGGGAAGATGCTGTGATACCCTTGTTTTATTTTTCCTCTGGGAGGAGAGGTGCCACACATGATCAGTCCTCCTTGGACACAGTGATAAAAACATCTTGAGTTCATTCTCAAAGCAGGTCTGTTTGTAGAAAACTTTAACTTTTTAAAAAGCACAGAATGTCATCAAAGGAGGAGCTAGTTTTTAATGTCTCTGGTCACAAGAAATATGGTAGTGAGTCAAATTTGTGCTACCTGATTTCAGGATAGGGGCTACCAAATATTGGAGGGAAGGAAAGCAGCTAGTGATTTTTACAACTAACAAACCAGGATATACTAGTGAACTTTTGCTCATTTGTTGATTCATTCAGTCATCAGTCAATTCAATGAGTGCAATTCAGTTGAGTTCATACATTTTTACATATACTAGGTGCTGGGTATATAGGTATACCAAATACTGGGAATAAATGTTGGCAAAAAGAGTCTCCATTCCCAGGGTCTGGAATATACAGTCTAAGAGAGGAGACAGACTGAATCAAATAATCAAATAAATAAAGACAAAAGTACAAATGTGATAGAAGTTGTGAAGGAGAATGATGATATTACCTGAGCAGGATTTACATAGGTGGGGACAGGAGAACTCCCAGAAAGGGTTTCATAGTGTGATAGTGGGGCTGGGGTCTTAAGGTAAAAGGTTAAAGGGGGAGAATACCAGGTAGAAAGACTCCTTCATTCACCCAACAGATGGGTGCTTTATATATCAAGTCATGGGGCCTGTTAAATATATAATAATTAAGGCGATTGAGACCATTGTTAAGTGGAGATCTTAGGGGTAAGAAATAGGTGGAACCATATTCAACACTAGTTATTTCTGCTTTATAGTCATGCCCTTTCCATTCTTCCCTCACTTTAACTTTCTGCTGATCAAAGTTATCAGTGAAACTGTAGCTGGTCTGCCTGTAAGGAATGTAGAAACACCTTTCCTAGCCCCTGGGTTTACATATTTTGCAAACAGCTGTACTTTGCCTCCTCCTGCCTGTACCTGGTCCTTCAGTTCCTTGATGAATGGATCCATAAATCAAGGTGAGAGCAGATAGAGAGAGCTTCTCTGATACTTTCAACTCCTTAATTGACTCAAGGGGTTGGTGGTTTACCGCAAAGTTCATAGGAGGACAGAAGAAGGGTCCCAATATGCTGACCAATGTCTGAAACTGAAGCAGACATCTGATAGGCAGCCAGTGAGGTGGACAGGTGAAGTTCAATGGGGAACAAGATGCTCACCTGGTCAGAGTTCTTCTAACATCTAAAAGAGCCGCCATCACCCAGTTTGAGCAACAGTTGTCAGGACAAGAGGAAGGCCAGGACTGCCACAGCTTCTGAGTTGTTTTCAGAAGAGGGAGATTTTGGTATTTTATGCACAATGTCAAGATTTTTAAAAATTGGCAGCCAATTAAAACTGTTTTTAAAACTATGCCTGCCAAATAGAACAGCTTTTCAGACTATACCCTATTTACAACGCCTGGTTTAGGCAAATGTGCTTTTCCTAAGATTACTACTGGACTCATATCCCCAAAGGTTATGGAGATCAGGGATGCCATCTGTGTTTCTAAGACAGGAAGGAGAGAAAATAAGTTGGAGGGAAGGAACCAGGTGCCAGGATCTTCAGCTATAACATCTCATTTAATCTGCAGATCAGAAGGCAGAATGGAACCAGGCTACAGGAATAAATTCAGCACAGAATGCTTATATGATTTATCCAGGGTCACAGAGAAAAAAGTGAATAGCATAGGTCCCACAGATCCCAGGCTGTGGCTGCTACAACGTCATGTCTACTGATGTTATAAATACTACCCAAGCTCAGAGAAACCTATGGAATTATCTCTTATCCAAATGATAGTTCCCACTTTTAGAGTCATACTAAGTTGCCTAAAAATATCAGCAGTAATAGCAGAGTGAACGCAGGTTTGGATTCTCTGGACTTTGAAGAATGTGTCAAAATCTTTGAAAGTGCCATGATCATTAACTTTCTGGTAGATTCCACTTTGCTGGCTCTGGCCAGATATATGCCTAAGAATTTTTGTTGTTGTGCTATTTATGGCATAAGCAAGCTGAAAACAACCTAAATGTTCAATATATATAAGCTTGGCTATATAAATTATGGTATATTTTGGAAAAGGAATTTTTATAGTTTTGTTAAAAATGATGTTGAAATACATCTGTTGATATAGAATTCTTGCCAAGCAAAAAATAAATTATGAGCAATATGATCTGATTTTTGCAAAAATATGCATGCATAGAATTCAATCTATATATAAATATAAAAAATTCAGAGATATATGGATTATAAGAGTTTATTTCACTTTTAAATTTTGTTTGTATTTTTTGAGATTTTTTCAGTTTGGTAAAAGTATTATTATTTTTATAATGAGTAAAAATAACAATAATAAAAAATTTTGGAACAAAAATATGAGATTCTGTGAAAAATTGGCAAAGGATTCTTTGCTCTAGGCTAATGTTCCCCAAAAAAGCCCTTCATGCTATGTGACAATAAATACATTTAAAATGCCTGCAAGGAAATGGATATCATGTGACTTAGTATTTTTTCCCCTTTGAAATTGTCCAGTTATTGGTATATCTATAGATCTTGTAAACCCTGGAATAGCTTCAGATGCTGGTCAGAGAATGCCAAGTGATTTTGGGTGGTGATCTCAGAAGAATGTAAGGAGCTGAGTTTTGAAGAGATTGATAGGAATTGAAACCCAGGGGACCTGAGTGTTTAGGTAAGTTTAAATTCTATCCTGAAGGCAATGGGGTGCCACTGATAGCTATTGAGCAGGAAAGGAACAGAACTCTTACCTTATGTACATCTCTTCTCGATTATTATCTTTGTAGAAATTCTATATGGGGGAGAAAAATAAGGATGAATATTTTTCTTTGCAGAGTGGCAGGGGTGGAGGGCATAGTGATAGGGATGAGAGGAAGACTACTATTTACTATCTGGGGTCTGGAGAGGGGAGCAAAAATTAACTTTCAAATGGTTTCAATAGGAGATTCTGCCCTTGCCAGAATCCTCAGACTATAATTCTCAAATCCTCAGACTATAAAGGGACAGAAGAAGTATCTAAGCTATCACATATCCCAGGGTTCAGATGAGCTAATTGGTGCACTGAGAGGTTGGTTGCCAGGATTAAGACAAAGTTACCAGGCTTGTCAAAGTTACTAGACTTTGACAAAGTCTACTAGAGACTGCAACCCAGCTTGATTATAAAAACTCAAATACCGTCTGATGGACCTGAGAATAATAAATAGCAATCATAATATTATCTCAGTGATAACAACAGAGAATGTGGAACTATCAGACATATGGTGAGATTCCATAGCCAAAAATATCTAAACTTGGCAATACAGAGAAAGTCTAAATCCTATTCTAGTTTAAGGGTCATCAAGGCCAGTAGTTGTCCTGGACTCTGCTACCAGAGATTCGAATCTTGTGTATTTTTAAACAAGTCCTTATAGATTCTGAGTCAGGAGGTCATGGTATGATATGTGAAAAAAAAAATCTGTTTTAATTTAATGCACCCCAAGAATCTGTGACTCAGAGAGAGGGCAATGACATGTCCCAAGTGTTCCAGGGCACACAGTCAATGGATACATAGTTAGAACAGAACTCAACTATTTTGAGTACCACCCTCCCCCCTCACCCCACCCAGATCCTGTCCTGTTCTCTGCTGCCATGTTTAAGCCACGTAGCAAAACTAGCAGGGTGTGATTGCTGATGGAACTGCCTGTCCTAAGTTTTCTCTCTGGCCACAATCTAACAGTTGAAGGTCAGTGTCTTCACCTCTGCTTATCCAGAGAGAGAAATTGTAAAACTCCTGGAAAGGCCCTCCTCCTGCTTTTTATGTAAATTGAACTTGGTGGTGTTATTAACAAAGGATTCCTCTCTGCTGTAATCAGGACTTTCTACTCCCCTTAGCATTTCAAAAAAAAAAAAAAAATCAATAGCAATATCTAAACTCTTTAAAAAGAATCCATGTAGAGTTACTTGAGGCTTCACAACAGAACTGTGGGGGCAGGATTTATATTTCTGGAGCACTGGGAATTCAGGGGGTTGATATGATGGATGTCACATGGTCTTTTGGACAATTTGATTCCTTTAAAGCATTTTCAGGTGGGTTGAGATGGCAGGAATGAAGCACTGTGGCTGCAACCACCTATCTCACAACTACATCTCATAGACATGTGAGGAAGCCTGTTCTGGAGCTGAGTGATGGCTTATCCTTTAGGGGCTGAGAGCTGGGATTTGAGATTAGGTGTTCTAATTAGCCTAACCTACTATAAGTTTCTATTACTTCTAGTTTTGAATATTACTCCATTCTGTGAGAAGGAAATAACACACAGTGAGCATTTAATCATGGGCCAGGACTGAACAACCTATTGAAATAGATACTGTCATTTTCTCCCTGGAGCAGAGAAGTCAAATTAAACCTTCAGAACATTTTCTCATCTCATCTCTGAATTATCAAAAGTGGATAAGAACCTATGGGCTGTGATTCCAGAGCTCATGTTCTTATTCTCTTAGCCCCTTTATCCTGCCACCTTCCTTCTATGTGATGTGTTACAAGCTAAAGGGACTGCTCATCCTCATTTCACGTATGAGAAAACAGAAGCACTGGAAGGTAAAGTTTCTGGACATAAAGCTAGAAAGATGGCCGAGCAGGGATTTCACCTGCTTTTGGAATCGTTTGCTTCCCAAAGCCCTTAGCCCTGTATCATGATCAAGAATCATAGTAAAACCCAAAGTCAGGCCTGCCCCCAGGACTCTGCTCTGACTGGGAGGGGTAGGCTGGCCAGCACCCATACCAGCAGGTTCACGGTGCAGCTCATGCGGTTGTCTTTGCTCTCATCTGTCATCACGCCCCGGTAATCCAGTAGCTTCTCCAGGAGGCCTTTCACCAGGTTCACGAAGCTCTCCACTGATTTGGAAATGGTCGGGTGCTCTGCAGCACACTCCATCAGACTGTGGGCACAGATAGGAGTCAGTGAACTTGTACCAGGAGAGAAAGAGCATGCTGGGGGCTGGGGTGGGGGGTGTGTGGAGGTGAAGAGAGGGTTGAATGAAAGCCAAATAAATCAGTGAATCCAAGCTCCCCTGATCCATTGGCTTGCTTTGTTCATTCATCCCATAATTTATTCATTAACATATTTATTTATCCAGACAGTGAAGCAGGTATTTAGTTTGCACCTCACCATCAAAATGGGGTAAAAAATAGGCGGTAGTATGGCAAAATGGTCACCTTTATATATACCTATCTTGGAAGTAAGTCACTACTACTAATGGAGTTAACAGTTTTCACAATTTGTATCAAAATTGTAAAGGCGTGCTTCCAATAGTTCTACCTGGGGTAATCTATTCTCTGTAATTATTCCCAGAAGTATGAAAAAAATTGTATTTATAATATTTATAAGTAATATCTAAATTGTGAAATAGTTGGAACCATCTTAAACGTCTAGAAAGGGAAATGGTTACAAAAATTAAAGGATATTCACAAATGTAATTTGATGATGCTGTTAAAAGTATGGGAGACAGATTTGTTTTGACATGGAAAACTCAATATAAAATACACAGTTCAAAGAGAAGAGCAAGTCTCAAGACTATATATATAATATATATATATATACATATATATATATATATATATATACACATATTTTAGTCAACTCAAATAGTATCCACCAAATTACTTTCCCATCATCAACTTAGGAGATGAGAAATCTGTAAGTGGGGAAGCTGAGGCACAGAGAAGTAAGCTAACTAGCCCAAGGTCACATGGTTGATAAATAACAACAGTCTGCCTCTGGCTCCACACTGTTATCCACCACACACTGAGTGAGAATATAAGAACATTTCTGTGCCATGAGTCTGTGTTTATAATTGTGCTGAACGTGATCAGGAGGATAAACAGCAAATTCTTAATGATGTCAGCTTTTCACAAGGGGTTTATGTGGAACCCCATTGGACCATGTTCATCTTTCAGGTTAAATGGACATAAGCTATTTGAAATATTGATGTTCGTTGATAAATAAAATTTACAAACAAAACATCACATTCTTTAAGCATCTATTGCTTAGCACTGTGCTAGTCATTGCATGGGCTGGGATGAGGAGAAAGAAAATGAAGAAAAGAAACAAAAATGAATCATCCTACCTCAGGAGACCCATGGGTCAGGGAGAAACAGACAGATAAAAATTTTGATTAATGAGTGTTTCTTATTAATCCCCCATTCTCTACCAGACACTGACGGCATTTTTTTTCTTATGAAATCATCACAGTAATTGTGATAAGTGCAAATTATTCCTCATATTTTCCAGATGAGGAAGTCAAGGCTCAGAGAGGTTAAATTACCTATCTAGGATCACCTAGGTTGTGAGCAGTGGGACCTTGGGGATCAAGTCAAACACTATGTGTTTAAAGTCCTCTGCAGAGAAGCCACGGCTGAGATGATGCTGAGGAGACACATATTACCCAAGCTACTATTTGCTCTGGGTTGCTCTCCCCATGATAGTTTGAATCCTGAGGGCTCCTAGGAGTTTGAAGGTAAGAAAAGCAAGGACTTCAGAGGGTCATTTCCTCCTCGAAGCTGAATCAGGCTGTAAGAAAGCAACGTCTCAAACTGTGGCTGTGATCAGACACATCCATCTTCTGCAGAGAAGCACCTGTTTCAGGCTCTCAGTGAGATGCAAATAGCCCTGTGATTTAGGCCTGTCTGGTTCAGTCACAGCTGTGCCTGACTCCTCTGGGATACTCAGTTCCAGCCCTGCTTCCCACCCTAATGACAATGCCAAGAAACTTCACCCCAGTATTTAGGGTAGGATTTCTCCCAGCCTTCCAAGACAGCAGGCATTTCAGTGGTTGAGCCAGGCCAGACCTTTGGTTCTCAGCCTCGGCTGCATGTTAGAATGACCTGGGCATGGTGGGGTTTGACAAAGTTCAATGCTCACCCAAATCAATGACTTCAGGGTAGGAATCAGACCACAGCATGTTATTTATTTAAGTCCTTGGGGGTGATTCCTATGTATAGCCAAAATTTAGAACCACTGATGCAGTCCACTGCTTTGCAAATGTGAATGTGCATGGAGATCATCTGGGCACTGTGTTAATCCAGTCTGATTCAGTAGACCTGGGCTAGGACCCAAGAATCTGCATTTTTAAGATACTCCCAGGAGATGCTAATGCTGTTGGTCTTTTTTACTAGTAGACAAAATCTTGACTTTTGTAGCTTCTCTAGTCTTTATTCTTGTGGTAAGAGCTGCTCATTTGGTCTAGGATTGGTGAGGTGGCTGGGTAGATTGGTTTAAAATCATGCATCAACCATCTATCACTATTTATAGATCCTTTCAGCCAGCCAGCTCCCCACCATTCATCCATTGAACATATGCCACTCTAGGGATATAGAGAACATTAAGAAAGCGATCTCCAGGAGATCACAGTCTAGCAGAGGAAGCACATATAGAAATCAAAACTAACCATAATGCATAATGATACTACCACTTAATGAGTACTTCCTGTATCTTAGATGCTATGCCATTTTACTATAACCTTATTTAATTTTCACAAAATCTTGAGGCAGGCATTATTTTAATCCTCAACTAATAACCTACAAAACACACAGGGCTGGGTTCTCATCTCAGCCCTGCCCAGGTCATGTAGTTTTTCCTCAATTGCGAGTTACACAACGAAGTAAGTGACAATAAAAGGAACAGTGGCATCTAGGTCATCCTCTGTAAAGAATAAGACTGAAGGCCAAAGCCAGATCTGCTCCGGAGACTTCCTGCCTGGAAGGAGAAGCAGAGAGTACTGGCCACTCAGCTACTGCCTACTGGGGGAGCTGGAGAGCACTCACCCCACCCTGGAACTCACACATTCAACATGGAGACCTTGGGAGAGGGGAGCACCGGCCCATATCTCTGTCAGCGCTGGTAAAAGTGGACTTTCATTTATTCCTTAAAAATTCTGTATGACATGCCTCTTATTATAGGTCCAATTTCAGGTACTGAACAAGCTTGGGGAAATCCAGGCCCCAGAACACATATTCTCTGTCGCCTTCAGCCTTCCAGCCCCCTCATCTGGGGATGGAAATAGCCCCAAGCAGATGGAATACAGGAGGGTATCACTTTATTCTGTCAATATGGGACCCTCATTATCAGGCAGGGGTAGACTCACAGGAGTGGGTTCTGAGGAGAACACTGAGGGTAGGGAGGCATGGGATAGATGCCGTGAAAGACCGTACAGCTTGCATACCAAATAAGAACAATATGAGATTGAGTATCAACCCCATTTCATGTGCTTAGCTTGTGCCTAGGAACAAGACGATGGCTATCGGGAGGGGGAGCTCTGTTCTAGGTGTCATCTAATTACCAAGCCATGTGCCCACAAGGCTATGTGTACAGAAAAGGTCCTATATATTAGTGGAGGTTCCCAATGTGGGGCTGGGAGGAAGGACAGGAGGGGGCTGAGGATGCCTACTCTTGAAGAGAAGAGACAGGTAGGATTATAACTTCAAAAACCCTATCACTGCCTACCTGGAGACAAATGATAATAGTAGTAAATATGCCTGGACTATGTACCAGGTATCAAAAACTGTGCTAAGTTACTTAATTTTCCAACTTAATCACAACAAAAATTTTAAGAGTTGGATGGTACTTTTATCCCCAATTTTTAGATACGGAAATTGAAGCTCAAAAAGTTCAAAGGAAGGAACAAGGGTTGGACTCCTGGACAATTTAATGGGCTCTGGCTTCTCAGGTTTGACTCAATTCATTTTATAACAATAATTTACACCTTTCTCTCTGGAGAAAAATAATGAGCTGTTTTTAATTGCCTCAGTCTCTAAGGACTCTTTTTATAAATAATCACTTAGAAAGGATTTGAAAATCCTGCTGACCGTCTAAAGACTGCTGCCGGGTCCTCTCCACTGATAAACATGGAAATTGCCAGCACCATTCATGGTTTCACTTCTGGTCATTATTTAGATTTTCCTGATTTAGAACTTGAAGACAAATTTGGATGCAGACAAAATGTTACATTTTGTCCCCCAGACCATCAGCTTGTTTAGGCATCCCACTCCCTCTGTTGTTGAGTGGGCGGTGTTTGCTTTCAGGGTGTTTAGTGAAACAGGAAGGGACTGGAGCTCCATTGCTACCTACTGGGCAGGACAGAGGGTAACCATCAGGGTAACAGCAAAGTCTTTCATTTGTTTTTATTGTTAAAAGTAAAATATTCTAAAATGACTGGGGAAAAGAACCCCAAATCTGAGTTATATAAGAGAATTGCACAAATCAGATAATACACAATTAGAGGGAAATTTGGGATATCTAAGCCACATTGTTAAACATTGGGTGAAGATGGGGGTGGAGGGGATAATCACATGGCAACAGAGACAGAAACTGGGAATAGAGTTATCAGATTTGAATATAATTTCAGGAAGCTGGTTACCCCTACTATGCAGACAGGAATTCTGAGACAACAGTGACTGACCTGGCCTTATGTAGATGCTAATTGGCAAAACCAAAATTAAAACCTAGCAACTTTCTCCATAGTTATACAGTTTGTCAGTATGCACATAAAAAGACACTTAACATCATTAGCCACAGAAAAAATACAAATAAAAAGGACAATGAGATGCTCCTTCATGCCCACTAGGACGGCTAGATTTTGTATGACAGAATTAACAAGTGCCGAGGAAGATGTGAAGAAATTGCAAACCTTGTATGTTGCCATTGGGGATAGAAGTGATAGAGTTTTGGAAATCAGGTTAGTGGTTTTATAAAAGATTAACTAGAGAGATACCATATGACCCAGAGCTTCCACTCCTGGGTACATACCCAAGAAAAATGTAAATATATATTCACACAGGAACTTGCACACAAATGCTCATAGAAGCATTTTTCTTACTAGGCAAAGAGTGGAAACAACCTGAAAGTCCATCAATTGAAGGTTGGATAACAAATTAAGATATAAACAAACAGTAGAATACTATTCAGCAAGAAAAAGAAATGAAATCCTGACATGTGCTATGGTGTGGAAAACCTCAAAAGTATGCGATGTGAATGTTTGCCACAACAGACTGCATGCTATATGACTCCATTTACAGGAGATGCCCAGAGTAGACAAACCCACCAAAAACATAAAGTAGAGTAGAGAGAGGGAAAGGACACAGTTTGGGGGTGTAAGGCTTCTTTGGGGGAGATAGCAAAAATGCTCTAAAATTGACCATTGTCCTGGTAACACAAATCTGTGAATATACTGAAAGGCAGTGAAATGTACATTTTAGGTGAATTTTATAGAATGTGAATCATAGCTCAATACTATTGTAAAAACAAAATGGTGTTCTGACTGAGTGCATGATGCCCATTGTCTATTGCCTTCTAACCAAGGCCTGTGTGGGAGACAGGCAGATCGAGGTCATGATTCCCGCTTGACTAGCTTGGTCAAGATTCCCTGGACAAGAAACTTTTGTGAGTCCTGGGGCCCACCTCTGTTGACATTGGGATCAGAGAAAGCAAATCTTCCCCAGGGAGAACATATGGAGGGCACGGGGTTTGGTACCTAGACATTGCATGTACTGTGTCAGTGTTGGTCAGGGTCATTGTCCATCAAAGACATCAAAGCAAAGGAGGGACAGATAGCAAGAGTTATGCTACAGCTGGGAGAAAACAAAAGTAAAAGTTTCATTGGATTATTTCTCTCTTTCCAACACAGTGACGTTTCCATATATTTAGCCCTTTCCATCTACATCAAAGAACAAGTCACTCCAGGGAGAAAGGCAAGGTTTCCTTTCAAACTGGCATATCTCCGGTACCCATGAGCATCCAGATAGCTCTCAAGGCAAGAGAGAGGATCATTAGTTTTTCAGTTCCCATCCCACCTTCTTGTGTGAGGCACTGCACTTACATGGACTCAAGAAGCTGCATGTACTGTTCATCCCCTCGGCCCCCTTCTACCTCGTGGTCCAACTTTAAGATGATTTCATTTTCAAACTGGAGAAATAAGAAATAAAAGTCAATATTAATCAATATTAATTTCATTTCAGTATTTTAACCAAAGTTTTGGGAGCATTGACCCTCTCCGGGTTTAGTTCTGGTAACTGGAATGCATATCAGGACACGGCATTATGTCTGTCTTCTAGGAGTTCCCAGGGGGTGAGGGAGAACAATAGCCAAGTGCTGGAACAGAAAGATGGGCCTAAGGAGAGAGAAGGAAAGGGGGAAGAGAAGGAGGGGGAGAGGCGAGTTAGCGGGAGGATCTTACAGCTCATGGCATTTGAACTCATGCTTAGTTTGTGTTGGAATTTCACAGGGAGGTAAAAAGGAGGAGGGCATTCCAAGCAGGGGGCATGGTATATACAAAAACATGGGGGTATATGACAGAACACTGCATCTATAGGGAATGGAATGTCATGGACAGCTATTCTGTATGCCTAACAGTCCTTTCTCCATCATTAGGTGTTCACATTAGCCCTATTCTCAGTCTGGAGAACTCAGGTGATTTGACTATATCTCTATGAGAACTAGTTCCTACTCTGCATTTATTTTCCTTCCTTCCTTCCTTCCTTCCTTCTTTACTTCCTTCTGTCCTTTCTATGTATGTTTCACTCCTACTTTGTATATTCTATCATCTAACCCTAGAACTAAAATATTTTCAAGCTAAGCTAGGAAACTCAAATATGAGGTTTTATTGAAACATATAGCAAATATAGTCTCTCTACTCAATTTAAAGGTGAAAGGTCTGAGGTTACTGGAAGTGACTACAATAAAAGAGCCAGTGTGGGAATGGCATCAAAATAGAGAAAAGCAGGGAAGAAGAGATGGAAACAGACTGAAATCTGACAGTCTTGTTGAGTGCCTGTATATGGCCATATTTGAAGCTGTATATTTATATCTGCTTATGTCTCAGAATGTCAACACAGTGACAATTGCAACAGTCAGAGATCAAACCACATAAGTGACTGAAAAGTATGCACCTATGGTTACACCAAATCTTGTTACATTGAAGGCAATAAGTACTGTATCCTTGTATCCCCTACTTCCAATATCAAGAAACATCTCAATCAGTTGAATTCCATGAATTAATCAGCATTTTGAAGGGCCATGTTGAGTCTCTTTCATCTGGCTGTAATGCACAACACAATGTACTATTTAATCTCATACCTTGATAAGGTCATCCACGTCAAGCCATTCATCACTCTCCCATATGACCATTCAACAAGAAAGTGACACCAAAAGAAGGGAAGGAGGCCTTGGTAAATACCATCAAGGTCAAGGGAAGCTTGGGCCCTCCTAACTTCTAATACAGTCTCTTTGCTCTTAGTTCTCATTGTAATTTCATGAGGTCTGGAGATCAAGAATTGCCTTTTAATCCAGCCAGTCATAAAAAACAGCCAACCTGTGCTTGGTGCCACTCTTACAAAGTGTTGATTGTGATTGCAGATGAAAAAATGGAGGCTCAGAGAGTTTAAGCAGCATATTTGAAGTCTCAGATGTTTGTCAGAGACCACTTGGCAGACTTCCATTGCACAGGCTCAAGCTCAAGTTGTGACTGCCAGGTGATGAAAAGCAGGCACCCTATCCTCATTCCCCACTGGTTTGCATATTTTCCATGGTGCCTTTGTTCACTCACTTTTGTGTGCAAAAGGCCAAAGGAAAGATCCAGAAGTTTGTGCTGATGTAACACAAATGAGAAAGAATTTCTTGTGAGTTGTAATGTTTGGGGACAATTTATTGAAGGACATATACAAGACCTAGGAAGATGGGTAGGGCTGTGATAGACATGAAAAGAGCAGGCAGTTTAAGTCATGGGAAAGGAATGACCAAAGGTGTGGAAGTGGGATGTGGAGAAAAATGAAGAGGGCAACTCAACTGGAGCCTCGAGTTCAGAAAGAAAGGAAGGGAAGAAATATGAACAGAGACTTAGATGGTGAGAGACTAGATGTTGATGTTTAGGGCCACCACTTATATGAGTCATGCACCTTACATGATGAATTTTGCCTTTGTATTACCCAAAGTCAGAGGATGGGAGCTGTCCTGATTATAGATGTCTACTGTGCCTTGTCTTGGGCACAATATAAGAAATCTAAGATCAGACTCTGAGGTCAGGCTGTATGGCTTCAGAGATCCCCTCCATTCTCTCTAACATCTTGGGAAAGCTTAGCAGGTCTTTCTAAACCTCAGTCTCTTAGTTTGCATCAGGGTTGGCAAACTTTTCTCTAAAAAACCAGATAATAAATATTGTAGGCATTGGGAATCAAGACAGTCTCTGTTGTAACATCCAGCTCCTCTATTGCAACACGAAAACAGCCATAGACAATACATAAACAAATCAGCATGGCTGTCTTCCAGTAGAAGTCTATTTACAAGACCATGTGGCAGAACTGGCATGTGGGTCCGAGTCTGTGGATCCCTTTCAGGAAAGTAAGTGCAACAGCAGCTCTGGCATGGGCCATGGTTAGGAGAAGAGCTTTTAAACACACAGCACTGGAGATAGGCACAGGCTCACATGTGCCCTGGGACTGCTCTTCTTCCATGATGACTGCCATGTTACTGCTATCATCACTGACTGTTACTGGAAAGCAACTTTGGAGAGAAGAACAGTCTTTTTTCTTGTGCAAGTCTTTTAGTGTTGAACACTGGCATAGTTCCCCCCATATGGGATGAACTTGCTTTCAGAGTCGAGCAAAGTGGATGGGCTAAATAAGCACTTGTCTAGGGTCACAAAAGAGCCTGCAGGGAGGGAAATTACAGGGTGCCAGGGAGTGTGTGGAGCTAGATGATCCCAGCTCCCGTGCCCTGTAGGGCGCGGGTAGGCGAGTTAAAGTCTCAATCCAGCACATCCCAGGGCAGATACTAGCCCCTCCTGCTTCTGGAAGGGCACTGTCCTCAGGAGTGGAGATGATCACAGACTCTGGTATCTAACAGATTTGGTTTGAATCTTCCTTTGACTTTCTTTCATGCCATGTGACCTTGGGTAAGTTAATAAGCTTTTTGGGGATGCATCATACTTTCTTTTCTATTGGAGAGAGATTTAAAACAGCACCTAGTTTGCACTGGTACTGAGAGAAGTTAATGCAGAAACACATGTAAAAGGCCTATCCTGGCACCTGGCACAGAGTTGGTACTGAATAATTGTTAGCAGTGATCACAATTGTTGACAAGGTTATCATTACCCTGGCAATTATATTTAATATTCACAACAATCAAGGGAGGGAGCTGAACATCATCATCGAATTTTGCAAATGAAGAAACTGAGGCAAAGTAGGACCCCTGTCTAGGGTTTAAAGGTATGGATGAACTTGATCTTGGATAGGTTTAAGAGTCCAACATACAATCCCAAATAAACACTATACACCTGTAACCATCGTAGTTCACATCCTTAACATTGTCATGCTGCAGAGTTTAGGATACATCCTTAGTTCTTCCAAATTAATTCCATTTTCATTCACATCCTCTGTAGTGACCTAACTCTACTCCTACCAGTTGGATATTTGTGAAGCAGCACTTGCAGAGTATCTTTGAAGAAGTCAGTTTTCATGGAGGCCCATGAAGAATCTCAAGAAGTCTTACTCAAGAAGAAAAAGGTGTCAATTCAAGGTGCCCTTTCCTCCAGAGAGGCCTCCCCTTTTCCAGCAGAGTGAACCTACACAGACCTCACATGTACATCAAGTTCCGTGGTGTGCCTGCTGCCTAGCCTGACTGTTTGACTGCTTTTATCATCTTGTTTATCTAAAATGTTTCTTGTGAGAAGCCAAGCCCCACTTAAGTGTGGTTTAAGGAACAAGAGCTCCTTTTCAAAGGTATGTTACTGATGTTGATGTGGGAGAAGCAGAGCTGTGTTACTGGTCTGGATGACAAAGTGATAGCTAGGGTGAAAATTGACACCAGTAAGTCAGCCTAAGCTTCTTAATTTGTTATCTCATTCTTCCTGCTCCAATTCATTCCCTATGGAGCTTGGGCTTAGGAATGTATATGAATATTATGATGCCCATTTCACAGATGAAGAAACTGAGGCTGAGAGCTATTCATTATCTCAACTCAAACTGACTAGTAAGCAGTAAGCCTGTATGACTGCAAATTGATGTCCAGAAGACAGTAGATACTCAGGACATATTTACTGAACTGATTTGTTTTTTTCCACATTATGTTGTAAGTCATTTGATTCACCAACTTACTCCACACCAAGATTCAGAATCTGCCAAACTGGCATTTCTATCCATCAGGCAGCCTGATTGTCCTGTCTCTTTCTATAAGTGAGCAAGGAAGAGAAGCAATCAGGAAACCTGCTTCATAGAATGTATGTCCAGAGTGAGGAGCTCAAAGATGACACCCGTCAGGGGGTCCATGTCCCAGGAATACTGCAACTAAGGACATCCTGCAGGGCAGCAAAAACAGGCCACCAGCAAACTTCTGAGGACATGAGGTTACCAAACATAACTGTTAGACTTTTATCCAGAAATGACTGGGCTCCTCTCTGCTTCAGACATTGCTCACGCTCAGGTACTGTTTTGGTGCAACTCTAAGGACAAGCTCTAAGCCAACTGGTGCACAACACTTGGCGGGAGAGCTATGAGCACACATGACACTTTCCTGTTGTGTGACCTCGATATAGTACAGACAGCATAGACTTTGCCTTCCCCTGAAAAGGCAGCAGATTTCAAATTACTTTCAAACACTCAATCTGGGGGTTCACCCTCACACTCCACCTCTCTACCCCAAATGGCTGGGTGTGGTCTCTCCATCTGAACTCCTCAGTCTACTTCTCTTCAGGCTCAGTGCAGAAAGAAGAGCAGGTTACTGGCATTCTGAGATTTGAGAACCCACTAACCCCTGAGGGGGAGAGCAGCCTCTCACAGTAGAATTATCATAGCTAATTAGTGTCTCTATGCTCTTAGAACAATGTTTTCCAAAGCAACTGGGAAAAAAGCACATCCAATAGATGCTTCTTGTGCAAATAAATTTGAGTGACTAAATGGCTTTGTTTAATGTAGAACATGCTGGTGCCTTGACTCTGCTTACATGCACTGTGAATCTTCCAGGAGTTGAGGGGATACAGTGCTTTATGAAGGTACTTAACCTGGAAATCCTCTTCCACAGAGCATCTGGCTAGTGAGTGTTTTATGGAACATACTTTGAGAGCAGACTTCTGGAAGGACTGTCATTCAGTTAACATTCAAACAATGGTAGTGGCTGCTGGTGTGGTGGGTCTGGCAAGGGTTAAGGATTACAGTGACCTGTGTGTTGTAGTCTCAGTTCCACTGTTATCTTGATATGTAACTTTGGGCAAATGAACTCACCTACCTACGTTTTGGTGTTTTCATCATTAAAATGGGGATGATAATCCTACTTACCTTGTAGGGTTGTAATGAAAGGGTTAGGTGAAATAATGTCCTAATGGAAAGTACTTACAGTGTCTGTCATGAGTAAACACATCAGTTAATGGCAGTTTACTGAGGTCTAGGTAGGAGGGCCCCCGAATGTAGGCTAAGAGATTAAGGCTTTATTGGGTGAAGATTAGAGAAATAATGAGCAAGGGAGGAGCAAACTCCCCAATATATAATGCAACATATATTAAATATATGTGATATATATAATATATATCTTGATGTGGTATTTATTCTTTTCTATTATGTTTATTGAGGTAACATTGACTTACAGCACTTTATTTGATTTAGGGGTACAGGTTCATAACTCTGCAAATGTATGTTATATCACAGCTACCACTCAAGTCCCAGGAATTCTCTACCATAAATATTGGGCTCTCATTCCACCCTCCCTTTCTAGTAGTCTCAGTACTACAGTTCATTTCCAAGGGTTTGGTTGTGTCTTTCTTGTTTGCTTTACTTCCTTTGTTCACACATGAGTGAAATCATTTGGTATTTGTCTTTCTCCTTCTGACTTATTTCACTTAGCATAATCCTCTCCAGCTTCATCCCTGTTATGAGACATAGTAAGGTGTGATCTTTTTCATAGATAAATAGTATTTGATTGTGTATAGAGATGACATCTAATTTATCCACTCATCTATCGTTGGGAACTTAATTTGTTTCTATACCTTGGCTATTGGTAAATAGTGCTGCTATGAATAATGGAGTGCAAATATGCCTTCAAACTTTTAAAAAATATATTCTTTAAGTACGTAGCTAGGAAAAGCACTGCTAGATCATAAGGTAGATTTGTTTTTAGTCATTTGAGAAACCACACTGTTTTCCACAAGGACTGGATCACTCTGAATTCCTACCACCAATATCCGAGTATTCTTTTCTTTCCACACCTCTGCCAACACATATTATTTTTGGTCTTTTTGACATGGGTCATTCTCCCAGGTTTGATAAGGTATCTCATTAGGATTTTGACTTGCATTTCCCTGATGACTGATGATGATGAACATTTTTTCACATGCCTGTTGGCCATCTATGTATCTTCTTTGGTAAAGTGTCTATTTAGCTCCTCAGTCCATTTCTTAATTGGCTTATTTGTTGTCTTATTGTTGAATTGTATGATCTCTTTGTAGACTTTAGATTAGCTCCTTGTTGGATGTTTAATGTGCAAATATTTTTCTCCCATTTGGTAAAGTGTCTTTGTTTCAATGATAGTTTCTTTCTCTGTGCAGAAGCTTTCTACTTTAATGTAGTCCCATTTGTTTATCTTTGCTTTTGTTTCCCTTGCCTTGGAGACAAGTCCCCAAAGATGTTACTGAAGCCAATGTCATGGAGTGTTTAGCCTGTTTTCTTCTGTGAATTTTATGGTTTCAGCTCTTACATCCAATATGTGATCTGTTTTGAATAAATGTTTGTGTGTAGTGTAAGAAAGTGGTTTAGTTTCACTTTTTTGCATGTGGCTGTCTAATTAGAAAAGGCCATTTGCAATCTGCTGCCTTTTAAGTACAGTAAATCCTCACTTAACATCATCAATAGGTTCTTGTAAACTGATACTTTAAGTGAAAATGACATACAGTGAATAAAAACAGGTCCTCCACTAATGTTGCTTTGTTTATTCTTTCAACTGGAGTTATTGACTAAAATTGTTTTGTTTGTTAGTTTTTCTCTCATCACTATAAAGAAATAATAGTAAACAAAATAATACTATTTGAAGATGCATTGTATCTTTTAAAGGAAATTAGTTGGTGGTCGGATATGGTACAAAGAGAGACAGAAACACTGGAATGGCGTTGGATGGAAGAGTAGCCAGTTAGAGGTAAAACCAGGTAAGAAGGTGATATGAAGGACAGGAAGGAGAGGGCGAAGGGAGCATCTCAAATGCTTTGGCAAGACTTAAAGACCAAACATCCTAAACTGGGGGAAACTATGAATACAGCCAGGAACATAAACATGAGTATGTATTCCACTGCCAAAAGCTTCTGGACCCAGAAAATGGTTTCCATGTTTCAAGTCTGACCAGATTTTCTATGAAAATAAATAGCCAGTGACCCTTGAGTTTCCATAGTTAGATCACTCCTCCAGGCTGGAAAAAGTCCCTTACTACCATAGCCGATTTATTGTTCTCCGCTATGTGATAGGCCAGGTGATTTGATGTCAACTTCACTGGATAGGGTACATCTTTCCAGGCAGAATAGCTATCCCTGAAAAGGAGCTGCTACACAGAGGTGTGTGGCAAGTCTGGAAAGGCTGGATAGCACAAGCCCTGCAGACACCCCTTTGGGGAACTCTTAGGTAGGGGAGGAAGACTCTTAAGCTGTCAATAAAGGGACTGAGCCGCTACACAGCAAGAAAGTGCATTTTAATCTTGGCCTCGGGCAGGAAAGTGTGATAGAATACCGACCAAATTTGATCTGCCAGCTCATCCCAGGCACATGAATAAGTGTCTCCATCCCAGCCATCAAGCTCTGAATGAGGCCCCGGCAGATGGAATGAGAATATTATTATGGGGAAATGGGCTGGGGATTAGGGATGTTGGCATCAGTTTCCAGTCTCATTTTTTTACCTTTTTAAAATCTCCACTTCTTTGATATTCACACAGCATCATGTCAAAGAAGATCGGGATGGTAGCTTTCCGGAGCTCAGTCTCAGGAACAAGCGTCATCTCTAATATAGGACCCACCATACCTGGGATGAAGCAGATCTTGTTCTGGCCTGAAAGGAAACAAAAGGACATGGAGACATGAACCTGATTTTGTGATGCATGGGTTCTCCTCAGATAAAAGTAGAGAAAAATAATATAAAAGGAAGTAAGAATTGCAAAAACAATAGCATTTATTTAGCTGTGTACCAGGAAGTAGGCTTCCTGCAAGAGACACATGAGCTACTTCAATGAGCTCCATTATGAAGGATAATAATATGCCTGTGACTACTAAGCACATTACTATTTGTAAGAGCTCCCACCTGTGTGATTGCCTTTGCTGATGGGGTCCTGGTGGAATAGCTAGTGATGTCAAATCATAGGGATATTTGAAATTATGTCTGCCTGCAATGCAGATCCTGTTTCTGAGATTTGGAAGCAATGGCTTTACCAACTGCTTCATGAAAGAAGATGAACCAGATTTGCTGCTAAACATCTGCCATGAGAATATGGTTTGTAGAACAGTGAGGGTTAAAATATCATATAGTCAGATGAACTACAACTTCTCATTTTCTGACCTCATTTTAAGACTTTCCCAGACCCTCCTTCTTGTTGCTATTTTCAGTGTTACAAACTCACCTTTCTCCTTCTACCCACAGAGCTGTGTACACTGTCCTCCCCTGATATGTTCTTCCCCTACACCCTAAGCACTGTGCCAAATTATGATCTGGCTTTCCCTAGATGGGTTTGAACTGGATAGATATATTGAGAAAAGCTCCCACATTATGGCCACTGCTCTCCCAATGGTCATATACCCTGCACTTCCTTTGATCTGATACCATCCCCATTCGGCAATAATGTCTTTGTGGAATCATTTCATAACTACCCTCTTCCCCCATGGACAGGAGAATGGAGACCATGTCTGGTCTCCCCATTATCAGCAACACTGAGGGTAAGACATATCAGATGTTCAATCAACATCTGTTGAATAAGAAATGAAATGTTAGATCCTGTATTACTAGCTATGTGACTTATATACGCAATAGCAGTATTTACCTATTGAAAAGACAATGTAAAAAAATGCTTTGACTGTACTGGGCACAGGGCTGGGAAGAATTAGCTCCCAGGGCAGAGGTAGTGTTGTTCAGAGGTTAAGGGTGCTGATTGCCTAGATTTGTAAATGGACTCCACCATCAGCAACTAGCTATGTAATGTGGGTAAGATGGTCTGACCTTGGGCCTCAGTGCCCTCTTCTGACTTAGGATAATAACGGTATTCATTTCATAGGGTTGGTGTAAAACTAATAAATAAATAATGAATTACTATTTATCAAGCACCCAGGGTAGTGCTTGGTAGCTGACTCACTTTATACAGAGTTAGTTATAACTATAGTAAAATTTGGTCAAAATGAACCACAAAGCACAAACTTGCAGAACAGAATGAGCAGATTCCTCAAACATATGCATACTGGCAGTGGCAAGGGAGGGAAATGAAGGGGGGCACTTAGAAATTGCAGGGGGAGCATGGGCAAGCATATCTAAGCCACCCCATTATTAAAACTGATATCCCAGTGTTTCATCAGTGGCTGTCTCTTTCTCCTTCTGAGTTTCAGGAACCCTGGTCTTCTCCATTGTCAGAATGAACATTAGTGGTTCTGGTCTGGGGGTAGAGACCTCCTGGGGGAGCAGAGACTATGGTGGTATGGTGCTTAGCCTAACACTGGTGCTTTTGATTAAAGCTCAGGAAAGCAGCCAGGAGGGAAGACAGAAAGAGAATGAATTTTCATTCAGCCTAAATGAGGTTTAATGATGGCATATTTCCCCAGAATTCAGATAAAGAAGGCATCATCCCAGGAATATTTTCAGTTAGAAAGAATGAAATGGTAAAGTCAGGCAGAGTTGAATGAAATATAAAGACAGTTTTCCAGGATTTGGACTTCATTACAGGATGCATTTGGATTACACTTGAGCCTCCAGTCTTTTCTTTGGTCCAAATAGAAAAAAAAATGTTGCTTTCTGGCAAGTTTGTAGTAATTGCTAATCTAGGTTTCCGATTTTGTCCTTCAAGATCCTTTAAGTCCTTTTCAAACCACAGTGGGGTTTTAAAATTCAAAGCAGAGTGCAATAATAAGTAGAAGGTAAATGGGAAACTGTCAGATAAGCCACCATGGAATGGAGAAATTGCTTATGCAACAAAGGCCTTTCACATACTGGAGGGCATTGCTTGTGATAAGGGTATATTTAAGATGGTTTAAAATAAAGGGCGGACATGCTGTAGACCAGGGATTTCTTAGATACTTTTGACCTTATTCTTTGCAGTGATTTGAAGAGATGTTTGGAAGAATAGAGGGAGCAGAGAGACAGATGCTTATCTCCAAATACAGTATAATCTCAATGGCCCTTAAAATGCTACATAAAAAATTTCATAAAATATGAATTTCAGCACCTTGGATTTTGTGTTCAAATCATCCAAATGTAGGCATATGTGTGCCTTCAGGTACATAGTGCACACACCCAGAGAACTAATTGAAGGTTTATTGAATGCAAACTTATGTGGGGGGAAAAATCCTCATTCATGAGACACATCTGCTTCTGTGATAAAAAAAATAAAAGGCAAGGGAGGGGGTCTCCACAGGGAATATTTTTCTAATGGAAGCAGAATCTCAGTGACATAAGATGCCAATTAGAAAAGGCTTTTGAAGTACCAATAAGCCTGTAAAATAAATCCCAATGTCAAATTACAGGCTTGGGGAAGGAACCTGATGGTACTGAGAGCAAACAGAAGAGCTTGGGTGTGAGAGAAGAAAGGAGTTCTGGTGTTCTGTGATCTCAGTTTCTATTCTATATAATCATCATCATCACAACTCTCAGAACTTTTAGAGTGAAGGTGAAGGATCTGCCACCACTGAGAAGATGACACAATGAAAAACAACAAAAGAAGAAGAGGAGGAAGGGAAGGGGGAGAATATCTTTGTGAACCCAGCTGAGAATGAAGTTGGGTAAGTTGCTGACCTTCTGAGGTTGACATGGGACAAAAGGGGTTGTCCAGCTGAGATACACTAATCCTCACTTCATGTCACCAAAGACTTGGAAACAGTGGCCAATGTCTAACAAAAGCAGGTTCTCCAATAAAGTTGTAAAGTTGTTTACTTCCAAGATGGTTGGGATTTTTTTTTTCCATCTTTAATCAGCATAGTAGTGAAACAAAGCAAAGAAAGTAAACAATGTGTTTCAAAGCCCTAGTGTAAATGGCTCTCTAAAGGCTGGCACACTCTCAAATAACAGGGAGGTGGGCAAGTGATTTCAGATCCTGCAAAACCCTGAAATAAATGTGGGTTGACTGGAAAAGACCAATTTAGAATGGAAAGAAAGAGCACCTATCTCTGCTCCTGTCTTAGGCTGGTGTCTCTGGGCATTGCTTTGAGATGACTAGCCCTCTCATCGCTCAGAACATGCCTGATCCCAGCTTCCCTCTGGGTCCTACACATTCTCTAAGTTTTGTCTTGGAACTGTCATTCTATGACCTGTGTCATTGTGTCTATTCTTTACATTGCTCTATTAACTCACCTCTGTTAGCTCACCTGTAAAGTGACGATAATAATACCATCTCATTGCATGGTTGAGATGCTTACAGGACTCAATATAAATAGCACTTACATAGTGGTGAGTACTATATGTTCAGCTTTTTGATGGATTCTGGGAAAAGCAATATGAAAAGAAATGATCCAGCCTCATGGAGCTACTTCCCTGGAATTTTGTTGTTTATCTCTAGAATAGAAGATAGTATGGGAAGAGATTGGGATGGAATTATCATCTCTTCCTTGGAGGATGACAGTCACCACCCTCTAAACGCTTTTAGTCCAACAAAATATTTTATAATCTGTCAAGATGTTTCAAAGCTATGATTGTATCATGTTCATCCATAGCTTAAGAGCTGTGACTTCCACTGTTCTTGGGATAGAGCTCTGCAGGTTCACTTGTTTTGGTGCTCCCTCTCCACATCCTATGCCTACCTTCATTTTCTCCATTGGCCTGCTTCCCACTCCTCTCTCCATTGAGCTCCAGCCTACGTTCTTCCAGTGCATCCAAGTACCTGCTTGGACCCCCTTTGTCTGCCATATGCATCCCCCCATCACTGACCTCATTCTCACACTGAACCCTATCCCCTCCAAGCCCCTTGAAGCTAATCCTACTTATTCCCTAAAGTCATCCCATCCAGATGCTATTGTGTCTTTTGAGTAATTTAAATGGGGCTAGTGCAAGTTGAAATGTGCAGTAATATTTCATATATGGAAGGCAGCTATGCTCACCACTATTCCACTGACAAAGGAGTGAAAAACTTACATTGGAACAACGATAGCCTCTTCAATAAATGGTGCTGGGAAAATTGGACTAAGACGTGCAAAAAAAACATGGACCAAGACAACTCCCTCACACCATGTACAAAAATCAATTCAAAATGGATAAAAGACTTAGATGTCAGACCCAAAACCATGACACACATAGAGGAAAACTTGGGCAAGACCCTAATTATAATTCAGAAATCCCTTTCTGGGCACATCTACAGATGGCAAAAAAATGAAGGAAAACATAAACAGATGGGACTACATCAAACTAAAAAGCTTCTGTACAGCAAAAGAGACAACAGAAAAAGTAAAAAAGAAGTCCAATCAAATGGGGAAAAAAATTTTTCCCTCTACAAGAGTGATCAGGGTTTAATAACGAAGATTCACAAGGAACTCATACAACTAAACAAAGCAAAACAAGAAGCCCAATCAATAAATGGGGAGAAGAAGTAAAAAGACTCTTCTCCAAAGAGGATATACAAATGGCCAACAGGTACATGGAAAATTGCTCAACATCACTAGTGATAAGGGAAATGCAAATCAAAACCACAATGAGATACCACCTTACACCAGTAAGAATGGCCCACATCCAAAGAAAGGGCAGCAAGAAGTGCTGGCATGGATGTAGAGAGAAAGGAACACTCTTACACTGCTGGTGGGAATGTAAACTGGTCCAACTACTATGGAAAGCTGTGTGGAGGAACCTCAAAAAATGAAAATGGAACTACCATTTGACCCAGCAATTACTCTTTTGGGAATCTACCCAAAAGAGAACTCAATGTGGGTACAAAGGGACACCTGTGCTCGGATGTTTACTGCAGCACAATTTATAATTGCAAGGACTTGGAAGCAACCAAAATGCCACAAAACAGATGACTGGATGAAAAAGATGTGTATATATACACAATGGAATATTACTCATAAATTAAAAATGACAAATTTGATGATTTTATGATAACATGGGTGTACTTAGAAGAAATCATATTAGCAGAAACAAGTCAAAAAGAAAAAGAAACCAAATGCTTTCATTAATATACAGGATATAGGAAAAAAATAAACAAAAGCCATGAGGAAAAGTCAAAAAAAGCTAACCACCAAACTGAAGCACACAACTTAGGACAGGGGGGAAAGGGGTGAATCCCTGGGATTACAAACATGTGAAATTTATATATAAATAAATTTAAAAGAAAGATTTCAGATATGTTGGGAGACACACACCAAAACTAACATGTTACAAACAGGTTTGTATTATGTACATGTTGAAATATAGGTTTAAATAAAATATAATAACAATTTCATTCTCTCTTTTCACTTTTTTAAAGAAAGGTAAAGACACGTGCATTTAAATTTAGATGGTTCTGTAGAGTCTGGAGAGCAATGCTCATACTTTTCCTTATTGAGGTCATCTTTGGCTCAATCACTGGACAGAAGTCTTTCACAGATCTTTGGGTGCCTGCAAGCTTCTGCTTTGCAGCTGTTTCCCCTTTGCAGTCATGTTAAATAGCTCTACAATTAATTCATTAATATTCATTGCAATGATCACAGTCATGAGGTCAGGGGTGATATCTCTAATGTGCTATCACTTGTAGCCCAGCCACTGGCATACTGCCTGGCATTTAGGTTCCTGTCACTGTTGTTATAAATCACAGCAGATTTAGTGATGTAACACAAGTGCATTATCTTATACTTCTGCAGGTCAGAAGTGAAATATGGGTTCCACAGGGTGAGAATCAAAATGGGAACAGGATTGGGTATTGAATTCCTTCTGGGGGGGAGCAGGGGAGGAAGTAGGAAGATGCTGTTTTCAAAACTGACAGCAGAGCTTCTTCCACTCTCTCTGACTCTAACTCCCTTGCTCCTCCCCCCACCCCCTTTTTTTTAACTTTAAAGGATCTTGTAATTGCATTAGGTCCACTTAGATAGTCCAGGATCTTCTCTCCACCACATTCAAGATTCTCAACACTGAAAAGTCTGCTTTGTCATGCAAGGTAATATATGCTTCACATTCTAGGTATTAGGGCATGGACATTTGGAAGGTGGTAACTGTTATTCTGCCTACCAATGTTGAATGAATAGATGAATATATGGATAAATGCCTCTCTAGCCCATTGCCTATTTCTTCCCAGCAGGTCTCCCAAAACTATGAGTCATGTTAGCTTATACTAACTGCTTTCCTGGAATGACTGCTCTTTCCCCATCTTCCTTTTAGTCTGTACTTGGCTACCAGGTGGAATCTAATTCAAAAGTCACCCCTCCCCCACTATGGAGCCATGCTATTACCCTTACTTAATTGCTGTTTTCTGAACTGGGTCTCTAGCATACATTTCATTTTTAAGAACATGCTCATAGTTTATTCTTTAAAGTCTTGGTTTGTTCTACTTTTAGAGCTTTATGGTGGGAATCTCCTGCATGGAACCCTGTCTCTCATTTCCCTGGAGCTTGGTACCAAGCAGGAAACCTTGTATATGCTTCAAAATAATGTATTCAGTTGTTCTCAGAGTTCTGCCAGGAGTGATCTCCCCAAATATGAGGAAAATGTAGCAGCCCTGGAATTTGTGTCTCTTTTCCATGAATTCTGTTAGCACTGCAGCCTGATGTTAATCCAAGTGAATGTCAGATGACTGAGTGCAAAGTCATTTTGGTAAAACATGTATTGCTTCACTCCAAGCAGACATCAAATATTATGCTGCTATACTACCAGTATAGCATAGTTCCAGGTTCTCAAAACACAAATGGCACTAACGATTTAGTGACTGCATCCTGGTAACAAGCGGTCTTTCTCCCACCAAGACATCCCAGTATGCATCCCTTTTCACAAAACAAGTACATACATACATGCGCATACCCAAACACATACACACAGGCACAACTTTTCCTTTAGACTTTCCCCAAAGAATGTAAAATAACCTTCAAGCCTGAGATTATCTTTACAACTAGATAGCTTATAATCATAGGGTTGTTCAAATCATTTTCTGATGAGAAGAAGAAGATGATGATACTGATCATCATGGCAATGATGCCCTGATTGCTTTGGGCATGAAAACAAAAATTTAAAAAACTTAACATGCATTATGATTTACTCACTATCAGTAGGCTTTGAAAAACATAGTTGGCTATTTTATACTCTATGAAGATAGTTTTCATATTCTAAAAAGATTATTAATGAGAACATTGGGTTTTGGATTAAGAGACAGGCTCTTTTGCCTCAGCTGAATCACTGATTTGTGGCTGATGCTGGGGATGTCCCTGTGTATCCTTGGTCTGCAGAGACCTCACCTGTGTAATCAGAGTGGAGGATGAATTCAATAATGCCTCAGTTGGAGATTTGACAGAATGCTGGTTATTGTGGCTAACCTGAATGTGTTCTGCTTTAGTTTTCTTCCGTTATGAGAAGCCAAAAGGTGGTCAGGCAGAGCCACTCCTTTATCCTTGACAAGTAACTTTTGTCTATTGACTTCCAGGGACCATTGATTGTACTTCCATCATCATATTGTTTCCATAAAGGAAGAAGAGGAAGGATTGAGGGCAACCCTCACCATCCAAGAAACCAATATGCTTACTCAGTGAATGTGTTTCCCCCTACCTTTCATTTTGAGTAAAAATTCTGTTTTCCTGAAGTCCCAACACATTTGCATCTGTTGATTCCCCTTGGATAGAGCTAGGTTTTATGAGCATCACCAACTATAAGTCACTTTTAACAAAGCATTTTAACCCTATATCTATCTATGTATGCATACATACATACAGATAGATTAGACAGATAGATCGATCACTCGATCGATCGATCGATTGAGTGATAGATAGATAGATAGATAGATAGATAATCAGTTAGCCTGAAAGAAGAAATGAATGGCTACTGCATGGACACTCAGCTGTATCTGTGCAGATAGCTACTAAGTTGTTTGTGTCTTTGACATTCTGTGAATTGCACTTTAAAACCCATCATTGCCCAATGCAGTCTTCTCACAGCATTGGTATATGGTGTGCACAATGCTTAGCCCTAGTTTGGATTAGCAGGCTAACCTCATTAGTGTGCTGGAAGGAGGTGTGCTAATGCCAACAGCTGTTTAGAAGGCAGGATGGGGTGCTGATGAGGAACCATCCGTTCACTCTGTTTTCTCCTTCTGTTCTCCTATCCCTGAGGGAGACAGACAAGATGACAATAGTCATGTAACTAGGAGGTAATAGAAAACCCCCTTCAGGCCAATATACTTTTCTCTTTCTGGGAAGCTGGGCTGTGAGGTGGGGAGGAAGTGATCAACTTTTCACAAGCAATTCTTAATGCTTATTTTCTGCAGTGGAGATCTGTAGATCTTTGTCTAACCTCTGCATTACTCCTTCTTCCAGTAATAGTAGCATGGATTTAACTTTGGAAAACCGCCTTCCTCGATAGATGGAGTCTTGATGGGAGCATCAGGGAGGTCACCAAGGAAGAACAAGAGAATGGCACCCCTGGAGACTAGTGATTTAGCAGAAAGATGAATGGAGCATTGGAGCATCCTGAAGGCAAGGTCACACCAGATGCCCTGGAGCCCAGAAAAGCTCTGGCCCTGTCCTGGAGCCAAGTTTCTCCTTGTTTTACTGGAAATATCTTCTTGGATTCAGGCAGATACAATCAACTCCTCTTTCTAGCAAACCTCAAAATCTGACAGGTGTATCTTTTAATGGCATTAATTTATCCTACAAGTATTTTCCAACAATAAAAAGTTTGTGATGCTTCAAGAAAAATATCCAGGCCAGATGTTTCTCCCGATTCTACCTCTGATCCATGGCATAACCTTGTACATATCTCTGCCTTTCTGTGACTCATTTCAATGGTAAGATGGTGGGTTGGACCAGATTTAAAGTTTCAGATTATTCTCTAAAGTGCTCTAGGATTTCTCCCCAGAAAAACTTCAGGTTCTACGTGGGGCCCTTAGGAGCATCTCACTATCATGGTGGGTTCTGAGTCCCCCAACAAACTGCAGTTAGAATAGCCTGATTCTCTTTCAATTTATATATTGAGCATGAGATATTTTTTTCTTACCGGTCCTGAGATAAAAATAAATGAAAAATGCTGGACAATATGATCTGTAAAAGGCCCTTCCAGTTCTGATGTATTATGATTCTAAACAGGTGGAATATTTGGTAACATCTTTTCACTCATCAGCATAATTGGGAGCACAGGAATGCCTGCCAAAACATAATCTGTATCTAAATAAAATCTTCTGTGTGCAAAACAATGGCAAGGAAGGACATTCAGGGAAGAGCAAGCTATGTGGAAAAATGAGGGGCAAACAAACCCAGATCCTTCTTGTGCAATCCTGGCCATGGGGCTGGGGAATGGAGGCCCCCCAAAGCTTTGTCTAGTCTTTCCTGTTGTAAAGTGAAGAATGCAAAAGCAGCGCATAGAGCTGAATCTGAGCCCCCTGTCTTTTCAGTGGACATATCCAATATTTTAGAAACTTTCAGTTAGATATCAGCTACGTGCATAAATTGGAAAATGCACTTTAAAGTCCTGTTTCCGCCATGAGGAAAAGACAAAACAGGCTGAGCACCAAACTGAAGCACACAACAATGGACAGAAGGGAAAGTGGGGGGAGGGAAGGGAGGGAGGGAAGGCAAATCCCTGGGATTGCAAAGATGTGAAATTTCCATATAAATAAAAAAAATAAATAAATAAAGTCCTGTTTCCTGGCTTCTTTTGAAAATTGGATGGTATGACAAAGTTGGCCTTGCATTCCAACAGAACAGCTGTCAACCATAGTGGACCAGCAACCAGCCTTTTTAGCCCAGACTCAGCTGCTACATTTTGTTCCAAGCCCAGGCCTGGTTACTCCCCATTCTTGACTTTAAGACCAGAAGTGGCAACAAGGTATACCTGGACTTGTACTTGCTCTTCTCTTAGCCCTTATTGCAGAAGAAAAGTAAATGAAACAAACTATTTCTTATATTTCTGATCTTACCCAAAGTGGAGCCAAAAAGATAGACCGAGAAAGGCATGTTTGTATAGTAAAAGAGGTCAGAGATGGTATTTCTTTATGATAGTGGTAATTAAACATGGCCAATTTTGCACTCCCCCCTCTTCCCCATCCTGGGCCATTTCACAGTGTCTGAGACTCTTTAGGTTGTAACAACTTGGGAGGGTGCTGTAAACATTTAGTGGGTAGTGTGAGGGATATATTAAAGATGCTGAAATGCATAAGGTAACTTCCACAGTAAAGAATTATCCAATCCCAATGTGGACAGTTTTATGGGATTATTATTAATTGAATATACCATCTGTAATACAGACCCAGATCTGATGATTAGGGACCAGAGCAGGAAAGTTAGGTTCTACTCCCATGGCACAAAGGTGAACATAATGACAGAAACTCTAACATGGGTGTGACTTCTGAAGCCTCACTGTCCTCAGGTTTTGCACTACAAGCCTCATAATCACTTCAGAGGAAAGTGCTGTTTCCTCAGTCTCATGCTCAGTTTCCTTATTTTAGCTTTCAGACTTGTAAATGACAAGCCATGGCCCCAGGTAGAGGTGAGGCAGTCTGTCTGGGTGTTGTCCCCCCCTTACCCCCACCACACATACCCTTTAAATTTTGTGAATAAACCCACAGGCTTCCTGTTACCTGTATGATGTGTTCCTAAACTGAGTCCAATGTTGTCAACAAGCATAGAACTCAGATTGAAATTCTCTTCACTGTGCTTCCTCTGAAATGAATGACCTTACTGGAAAGGGGAAGAAACTGCTGTCCAGAAATTAGATGGGAACTAAAGCATATTCAGAGGCCTGGGGATGTAAGAAGTATAGACGGGGGGAGGGTAGCTTAGATGAACCAATTACTTCAATTGCCTCTACTGAAGAGGGTCAATATAAAAAGCCCTGTGAAGGCAGGAGATAGAAAATCAAGGAGGGCACACAAAAACCAAAGGTTAAAACATCTCATCACTCATTATATTCAACTGGTTACTTGTCCATCCACCCACCACTCATCCACTCCACATCTACCCATGCATCCATGCATCCATGCATCCATCCATGCATCCATGCATCCATCCATGCATCCATCCATCCATCCATCCATCCATCCATCCATCCATCCATCCATCCATCCATCCATCCATCCGATATCCATCCGATATCCATCCATCCATCCATCCATCCATCCATCCATCCATCCATCCATCCATCCATCCATCCATCCATCCATCCGTCCATCTATCCTTTCATCACATATTGATGAAGCAGGGTTCAGGTCTTGAGCAAGGCATGAAGCTTTAATCCTTTCATCAAAACCAAGGACACTTGCAGATGTTTTATCTCAAGCAAACTATTTTCCTCTTCTGAGTGTCCTGATCAATATTAGGAAGGGGCAGTTTTCTGCAGGAGGTAGTGTAAAGATTTAATAAGATTTTCTTAGTACAGGCCTGACTGTTTAGACCCTCAAGAAATGTTTCTCTGATTCCGTGCCTGCTTCTTCATCCAGGTATGCCATTTAGCTCCTACATGATTCTAATTGCTCAGAGAGAGGGGCAACTTCTGGGATCATCTGCCAGTTCAAATCATGTCACAGATGACCCTCTCCTTTATAGAATTAATTCACCCTCATGCTCATGAGGCTGGTCAACCTTCTGTGGAGCACAGCATTGTGCAGGCAGCAGTATGCAGGTTGGCCAATCAGTAGCATGCAGGAAGGTGACTGTGAAACTGTGCACTTCCACAACCCTACCCTTCCTCCTGCCTAGAAATTGCAACTTGGCTTCTTAACCCCTCAGGGGTGTCAGGAAAAAGCAGATCCACAGCTGTTTGGGGGATTCGGAAGTATGAGTGGGCACCCTATCTCAACAGGCAGTTATTAAAGACCCAGGGTGCACACAGCAATAAACTGTTATTTCAAGCTCCCACTACTAAAACCCCTGTGGCCCTCTAGCAGATGGTCTTCAAGAAAGAGCTTGACACGTGCAGATGTGTCTGTCTGGCTGTGTGTGCCTACTCACCAAGCTTGTACCACATATCACGGATGGAGAAACCAATTAGCCGTCTCATGTCCCCGTACCTAGGAGGAACAAAAAAACTCTGCTTCAGGCACCATCTAGGAGCATCTCATGAAGCCCCCCATCCCCACCCCTTTCAGGAGATCCAAACATGCAACCTACTTATTCAGGATTTTGTTGTATTTGGCATGTGAAAACTGCTCCAGCTGCAGAGAATCCTGAGTGATAAAAGCCACTGCCAGATGAAAATAGTTGTTCCACAGCTGTAAATGAAAGAGCAGAGAGCAGTCATGGAGAGGTCTGAAGTGGGAAAGCATATTAAATGCTGGGGAAGGTGAATAATTTATGAAGATAGCAGAAGACAGAGGCAGAACTAGTTTAATTCCATGCGCTGCAATTTTCTAACTGGCACTGACTATGAAATGCACAGCCCAGCCAAAGCCAGGACAAAGGCTGACTTTCTCCTGGCACTGACTGCATCCCCTCTCTGACAACAGGATTTGGAGGAGGCGCTTAGGATTTTTTTTTTCTTATTTTGTTTTGCTTCATTTTGTTTTTTGAAAGACAAATAACTTGTCCCAGCTGGGTGCACTGGTGAGCTGGTTGCTCAGCCCTAGAACTAGAGGGAATGAGGATATTTCAGTGACTCTCAGCCTCTTTGGAAGTCTTCCCTAATTCACTCAACAGCCCAGAGGACCAACCCATTCTTAGAATATGTTACTTTCTCCTTCCTCTTAATTCCTCAGTCTCAAAGTGCTGTCTCTGGCCAGTGGCATCAGCATCACTCAAGAACCTGACAGGAAAACATATTCTCCAGCCCAGACCTACACCTACTTGATCATCCAGGGGTGAGACCCAGAATCTCTGTGTTTACAAGCACTGAGGCATTGCAATGACTATTTAAGTTCAAGAACCACTGAGGTTCATTTTATGTGTAGATGGGTCATCATTTTTATACTTACTTGGTGTGTTGGTGCTAAATGCAAAGGACCCACTGAACTGGCCATTAATGAAACAGAACCAAAGAGAGAGCGCTCCAGAAGGTACAACTCAGGGCCTGCAATACTGAGAGGCTGCAGATGGAAACCTAAACAAGGGCATTATGGAGCCTCAGTTAACCCATCTGCAAAAGGGTTACTGCAGAGGGCTGCAGCAAAGATGACATAGGATATATCTACTGAGATATGGAGTTCAGTATGAGTTCAAGAACACCTGCTAGTCTTATTGCTGTTCTTTTTGGCCCAACAATAAGGTACCACTGATTTCTTTGACACCAAAGCAAAAGGTACAACCTGGTTTGTTGGGTGTTCAAGAAAAATTGTTACAAGATGCCAAGAGCTGTGTGGGGGGGAGGCTTGTGGGGGGGAAGGGAGATGCCAAAAGCTTGCAAAGAACAGGTAGGATATAGTTTTGCTGGAAATAGCCTACCCACATCTCCCACATCTAGCCCCCTCACATCTCACAGCATTGGACAATAAGAGAAGAGGAGGACTAACATTAAAGAAATCACCGGACACCTACCTCCTTAACTCCAAGTTGTTTAGCAAAGGTTTCTGACAGCCAAAGATAAGAGACATCTCTACCCCTTATAACATCATTATTGCTGCCCTAATTATTACTTACACATGGGCATGTGGTTCACAGTTCAGAAAGTAACAAACAGGCAGTCTACTTTCAACATGGGCCAGACACTTTCCATACAGCATGCCATGGTCAGTTTTTGACTGAGGATACATTTACAGTTATAGGGCAGTGGCTCCAGACTGCAGTCCCTGCCCTCATGTAGCCATGTAGCTCATATTCTTTTTTTTTTTTTTTTGAGACTAGGTCTTGCTATTTTTGCCTGTGGAATCACAGGTTCATGTTGCCCAGGGTACCACAGACTCAAGCAATCCCCAGCCTCAGTTTCCCAGGTAGCTGGGATTACAGGTGTGTGCCACAACCCCCAACTATTTTTTTTTTTGGGGGGGGGGAACTAGGTCTTGCTGTGTTGCCCTGAGCAGGACTTGAACCGCGATCCGTAGGCCCAGCCACTTCATAGGCTGAAGCTTACGGGCATGCACCATGCCTGGCTATGTAGCTCATATTCTGCTGGGGGAATACACTTTTCCTTTTCTTGGAGCTTTATCTTTCAGGGTCCAAAAGATGCATGTTCATCCCTAGGTGCAATGAGGGGTCCCAAGAAAGTTAGCTCCCAACACAGAGACCAGAAGGATCTTTTATAAACAAGTTGAATCTACCATCCCATTCTCCAAAGTTTCTGTAGAGGCTTTCCATCACCCTTGGGGTCAGATCCTAATCCCTTTGCTTCTATAGCTGCCTCCCTTCTCCAAATACACCTCTGGGTAGGTCTCCAGGCTACACAGGAGATCGTTCCTCATGAGGTGACAAGCAGCTTCTGAAAATACGCTGCTTGGGTCAGATCTCATACCTCCTTACATTTAAGACTAGGATAATGGAACAATAAAGGCTGGGAAAAGGAAAACCCTGTGATAGGGCATGCAAATTGGTTATTTTTAAGATGAAAAATTCCAAACTGTGGGGAATTTGCTAAGATTGATCAAGGTACAGTAGGCAACATATGGCAAAATAAGATTTTTTTAGAATATTTCCAGAAATATCCCTCTAATACATTTGCAAACACATGGGCATAGTCTACCAAATCAAATCTTTTGCTTGTCTCTATTATACAGGCCTTTATCCTTCACATTTGTCTTCTGTATCCTTATTCTTGATTTCCTTCTTTTAAATTGAAATATTATCATGTATCATAATATCTAATTAAAGCATGCAATTCAGTATTTTTCACATTTTATAAGACTGTTCAACTATCACCACTAATTTTAAAATGTTTTCATCAACCCTCAAACACTTCCTACTCTTCCTCATTCCTGAGTCCCAGGTAACCACTCATTTTCTTTGTGTTTCTGTGGATTTGTGTATTATGACATCTCAAAGGAATGAAATCATACAACAGGTAATCTTTCCTGTCTAGTTCTTTCACTTAGAATGCTTTCAGACTTTGTTCTGTCATTCCATGTATCAGGAATTCATTTCCTTTCTTTTCTGAATAATGTTCGATCACAAGGTTTTACCACATTTTGTTTATCTATCTATTCACTAATGGACATTTGAGTTGTTACCTCCTTAGGGCTTTATAAATAACATTGCTCAAACTCCCACAGACAAGTTTTTCTATGGTCATGTATTTTCTGCTCCTTTGGGTACAAACTTTGGAGATGGACTTGATTTTCTTTTGATTTCCTTTCTTGAAGATCTTTGTGAATCATCAGATCCTATGTTGAGTGCCCTCTTTTTTTTAGAGAATCAGAAGTAGTTCTCTTGTGTATCCCTCACACAGTACTTGCTGGATTCTGTCTAAGGGGTTCTGTGGGAACAACTTTTGGAACTCAGGAATTTGTTGTGGTCAATCGCTCTTGCCAAGCCCTAGGAGGTGTGCAATGGTGACTGATTCTGCCTGAACCTTCTTTGACTCTTGTTCTTGAAGAATTAGGACCAAATACATTAACGTGGCTTTTCAGTTTCATTCAGTTTTCAGGGTTTTCTTCCATAATGAACTGCCTGGTCCAGGCGCCATACTATGGCTACTCTACTAAGATTCTATAGATAGAGCAGAAGCACCTTGGCCTCCTTGATTTCCACACAGTGATGCCCACTCCTGCAGCATCTCAGTCCTGTTCTTCCATTTATGTTCAATTCAAGACTACTTCCTCCTGAAATCTGCTTAACCCTTCCTCATTTGAATAGTACATAGAGAATGCACATGTTTGGATTCCTTGTTTTGCAACTGACTTTGTGCTTCACTCACTGCCTGTGACAGTTCGTCAGTGGTTGAGAGCATAATAATCAGTGTCATCTTGTTGATCAGGATGCATTCTATCACTAAGTAGCTGGGTCACTTGACCTATCTGAGCCTCATTTCCCTTATCTGTAAAATGGCAAAAATAATGATAACTTTTAAATTTTCCTTTGCATTTTACATACACATATGTGTCTATATATGTATATGTATATGCATAGGTATATACATTATATACCCTGAAGTTCTCTTACCACCATGTTACCCATGAACCACCATCTTTTTCTTTTGTGCTCATTCCTCCATTCCTTCTCTTCCTTTGTAGTTTGCTTTAGCTCTGCTGTCAGTTTGTTAGTTTTAACTTTTTCTTGTCCTTTTTTTTGTTTTCCCTTATAGCCCACATATAAGTGAGACCATCCCATATTTTTTCTTTCTTTCTAGCTTATTTCCACTAGCATGATTCCTTCTAGTCCCATCCATGTTGACGCAAAAGAATTGAGTTTGTCTTTGTTTGATTGATGAATAATATTCCATTGTGTAAATATACCCACCATAAAGGACTGTTGATAAGTGCTAGGTAAAAAAAAAAAAAAAAAAGAAAGAAAGCATCTGCCACACATTTGTAGTTGCCAGATTTACCCAATGGAGTGGTGGTATTGCTGGCAACACTGTTTTCAGTGAATGCATATGTCCTGTTTTCTCTGTTTGTGAGTTCCAGATGTTTCAAAAGTTCAGTCTCCACTTGTTCTATCCCTAATGTCATGCTCAGCATAATGACTTGAATACAGTTGGGCTGTATTTAATTTAACTATTTATCTATTCCTATGTTGTTAGAGAAATTCCCCAGTTGTTTCAAAAAGGTCTGGATTTTTCTCCCCTTCTTTCTTCAAGCTGCCTGGTGGTATGTTTATTGAATGCCCATTTCAGCTGACTCATAGAAAGCACATGAGCATTAGGAAGAAACACAGGTCCTTTCCCCAGGGAAGAGGTGGGGTGATTTCTGATTGGGAATTTAATATTTTGGAAGCATAGGACAATTGGGAGGTCAGAGATGAAATAAACTTAATGATCATCCAGTCCAACTCCATTAGTTTACAGAGGCAAACAGTGAGGCTTATGGATTCATTAAATAGCCATCCAAGGCATAGGCTAGTGGGTATAGCTAAATTTAATTACTTTTAAGTTAACTCTCAAGAAACTATGTTACTCACACAGTGAGAATAATATTAAATGGTAGAAAAGATTAAATAATAAAAAGTTATTGTCTGTCTTTCCTTGGACCCTAATCCAATTTCCCAGAACACAATGTGGTTAATGATTTCCTGGCTATTCTTTCTAAAATTTTTATGTTTAAACAAATATACATATAAGCATCTTTTTAAAAGTAGTCTATAGCACTTTTCTTCTCTCTTCCATACATCTTACAGATGTTTCTATATTAGCATATGCAGATTCGCTTGTTCTCTTTTATTGTTGCAGGGTGTTCTGCTGTAAGGATGCACTTTAATTTTAACCAATTCCCTATTTATAGCTATTTAACTTGATTCCAATTTCTTTTTTCTCTAGCAACAGTGTATAATCAACATTATTGTTTATACCTCTTTATGCATGAGAGATTATAATGTAGTAGATATTCCTAGAGTTTGGAATTGTTAAGAGATTGCTTCTGTACAGATTTGTTACTGTTTTTGTTGTGTGTCTTATATATTTTCATATATACAGTCAGGTTGTCTCCCAGGATTCTAGTTCCAATAACTAACTTCATTATCATGTGCAAGTTGCCTTGACTCTCTGGTCTCAGTTTCCTCATCTGGAAAATGAGGATAATAGCATCTAAATGGGGTAGTTACATGGACTAAAGAGGAATTCCTGCCTAGGAAACTGTTCAGTCTTCCTATGTGCATTAAACAAAAATCACTTCCTGGGAAGAATTCCCAGTTTGCCAAGACTAAAGTGGATCATGCCCATTATTCACTCACTCTACCTTGTTTGCAGTGTTTTATGACATATCTTAAGCAGAATGTCTTTATTTTCTGTTTCCTTTAGTGGATGGAAGCATCAGGCAGACAAGACTCTCATCTTTGTATTCACTGCTGTATATCCAGTGTTCAGTGTTGTGTCTAGCCCAGCATGTGCTCAGGAAATGTTTGGTGAATGAGTTCATTAAGGAACCTAGCATTGCCTATGTTCTTGTTATATCTTCCACAGAAACTATGAGGTTCCTATTATTTGTATCTCCATTTTAGAAACAGGAAATGAGGCCCAGAGATGTTAAATAACTTGCCCGAGATCAAGGTGCCTCTTGAACCCAAGTTTCTCTCTCTCAAGTATTCACATCCTGTAACTACTCTGTTCTGTTAAAATCACTTTTCTTCTTTTGTCATTGGTTAAGGTTCCCACCAGTTCATCTGATAATTTGCAGCCTTTACAGCAGGTGATCAAGGAATTTTGATACTACAAGATTCATTATCAATGGCTTGAATTAGGATTTATCCCAAATTGGAAAAAGAAAAAAAGCCCCCAGTACATGGTGTTGCTGCAAAGACAGCTAAAACACCCTCCCCTGAGGAACAAAGGCTCAGTGACCACAACTACTCTAGCTAGGGTATTGATTCCGGGTGTGGAAGTTTCCACTTAGGAACTCAGGTTAGGAAGTCAGGCCAGAGGTTGTGTGGGTTCTGCAAGCTGAAGCAGGCAGGGTTGAAGAGATTTTCCTGACACACATCACCATCTTTCTGCCTGGTGGGGTTGTCCCACCATGAGTCTCCCTCAGGTGGTGGTATTGGCTGCCATTGGTGGTTGGTCCCTCTGTGTCTGCTCCCCTCCTCACCCTTTCTGCCATGCGTGATCATATTTCCTGATATAAAGACCAAATCTGCTTTCATTCTTTCACTATTGGATGAGAATATTCTGGAAGTTTCTCACTTCACAGGTTCTCCAGAGCAGGTTCAAAATGATCCCTGGTGGACAGGTTCTCAAAACTGATCCAGAAATGCCTTAAGGCCAAGCTGAGAATTATCAAATGAAGAGCCCATCAGAGCTTCCTCAGTGGTGACCAATATCAGCAGTAATCAGACAGCTGCCTAAACAGACAGAAACATTTTTTTGCCAAGGCCAAAGAACATATCCACAGTATACTGCTGATTCCTAGACCAATCAAGATTTTCAGCATGGAGTGTCTAATCCTCTGTTCAATAGTCATAGAACTCTCTATACAGTGCTAGCAAGAGTTAGTGAGAGCTAGCAAAGGACAGGCAGCATTTTTGGAGCTAGACAGAGCTAGATTTGAAAGGAAATTTGTTTCTATGAGATAGGTCAGAAGACTGGAAAGCTTCGGCTTTGCAGACAGGCCAGGGATAGCCCCACTTAGCAGCTGGACGACTTTTAACAGAAAAGCCAACCATTTCTCTAAGCTTAGTTCATTTACCAGTACAATTGGGTATATCCCAGCCTACCAGAGTGGTGATAAGGATCAAAAAGCCCTACAGAGTTGGCTCACAATGGTCAGTTCCCTTCAAAAGCTTAGATGCTAGCAGATAGATTTACAACCTTTTCTAGCACTCCATGATCTCTGAGGGCAGAGCTGCATCTGCTTTGTTTCTGTATTTCTTAAAATGTGTTGTAATAGCCTGGGCCCATGAGAACTGTTATTACACAAACTAACTTGAATTCAAAACCTTCTCATGTAAAAGACTGTGGAGACCAAGGTCTAGCATCCTGAATAGGGCTTGGGAATACAAATTATTTTAGCCCTAGGCAGAAAACGCCATTTCTGTAATTCTCAGGTCTTGTCACCTACAGAGTAGTTCCCACAGAGCTCCTCACTTTCTGCCTTTTGAATTGTAAAACCACAGTTCCAGAAAAGATATTACGGATAATCTCACTGCATCTGCCCCTCCTCTGGACAGCAGCTGCCAAGGCCAACAGTGCTTGATGATGGATGCTGTCCCTGCTGATATTAAATGCATAATTAATGAAACCATAAGAAAGAAACAAGGCATGTTCCAGGTAGGGTACAGAGAACAAATCCATTCTCACACAGGGTGAGGGGCAGGTGGAAGAACAAAGATAAGGCTGAAAAATGATGCCATTTTTGACAACTTTTCAATAAGTATCTATAGAAGTCTCCCTAGAAAAAGAGATTTGCTTCATTTTATAAAGTTGACCACTTTTCCTTTTTATAAATTCTTGTGGGTGTGACAGCCCAAGGCACTGTCATGTTAAGCAGGAAGATGTCTCCCTATTGCCCTATTTACTGAGGACTGACATGTAAGTTCCCAAGCCTGACACATTTAGGGCCGTCCTTCTCTTCAGCAAAATGATTATTATAAAGAACCACCATTTATAAGTTAGCCACTATGTTCCTGGCATTGTTCTAAATGCTTTACAGGAATTAATTAACTAAAACCTCACAATGATCCAGTGAGGAAACTGTCAGTGTTGTAATACTATGTTGAGGGAACTGAACCACAGAGAGATAAGGTAAAGTAATTTGCCTAACACCACACAGCTCATAAGCGCAACTCTCTCTGCAAAACCTTTTTCTGAATACCTCTCAGATGCAGATCTTCTTTCAGAAAACAAGATAAAACCTAAAAGAGTGACATGAAAGTCTAGAGTTGTGCTTCTCCTGGAATGTACCCCTCTGCCTAAGACCACAGAGGACAGCCAGCATGGAGAATGCAGGTCTGAGGCTGTAATTGTCCACACCCATAGAAACAGATGACTAAGTCAGCCAGCAATTTTGTGGCCCAAAGCCTTCCTTGACACTGGTCCTTAGTACGTCATTCCAAGCCACCCCTCCAAAAAGCAACGTGCTTATGAACCTTCTTGAACACACTTGTAACCAGAAACTATGGGCTTCTCTGAACAGTTTATAGGAGATCTCACACGTCTGATTTGAACAGCCCAAGTGGCATGTTTTGTTCCCATGCCAAAGGCTTTTAGCTCTTTCTGGAACCCAGTCAGGCAGTCAGTTCCCTGCCCAGGTGTCCATGGACTACAGCTCAGCTTCCAGTGAGTTTCAGTCCCAGCTCTTCTCTGATACCCTATGTGACTGACATCTGAAAACAAGAAAGTAGGGACTAACTTGCAGGAAATTATAAGGACTGAGAGAGAGAGAGAGAGAGAGAGAGAGAGGTCCACACAAACTGGTTCTTGTGAGAACTACTCTTGTAAAAAAACCAGCAGTCACTCTTTCTCTCATTTGTCATTGCTGGAGTTTAATTGCCTGCCTGGAATGTAAGTGAGACTTTTGTTTTAAGATAATGCTCATCAAGCACTTTTGGGTTGGTACCCTCTAGCATGGTAAGTCTCCCAGGACTCAGCCCAGGCCTCAGGCCAGGCCTTTACCTCCCTAAGGAGACCAACTATGTAGATCCTTGTAATCATGAAGTTTATGATCTGAAGGAGTTTGAGGGTAGAGAAACAAATAAAAAAGATATTTTCAAGTAACATTATTTAGTGCTATGAAGAAACTGCAACAGGCTAAGTGGCAATACCTAATGAGCTGAGGCCAGGGGGAACCCTTAGAGAGGGGTCAGTCAGGGAGGAAGAATTTGAAGGGAAACTGGTGAGCCCTTACAAGTGAATTCTCCCAGCAAGCCCCTTTGCACATTCCAGTTTGGAAAGAATCTTGTGAGACAGATTGAGTCGGTACTGTAAGCATTTCATAGACTATTCAATAGTGGCAGAGATGCAGTTCAGGCTTTGGTGTGGTTGCTTAGATGGTTAGAAGCCAAAGATCAGGTAGGATGTCAAGACTCCAGAGGAGGGGGCAGAAAATGACCCTGCCTCAGTTTGTTGGCTACTCCTGAAGCTTGCACTATAGGAGATCCTCAGACTCTAGGACTTCCTTGGAGAAAGGATCCCACTGAGGAGGCCTTTTTCTCTACTTCTCCAGACAAAGCAGCAATCTTAGAAGAGCTGGTTCTTCTTGCCTGGGCCTTGGGGCAATTTGCTTCTCTGTCTGCCACAAGGACATGCTTTGAGGACTCCAAGTCTCACAGAGGTCCTAGGTCTTGTCTGAATGCAAAAAGCGATTTTTGGAGGAATCAGGATATGCTCATGAGCTTTTTTCTAGGCTCCCTTCAGTCACAAAGTAAGAAAATACGACACTTTTAAAAGGTGGCCCCACTTTATAATGAATGAATGCCCATCATCTCTTCAACACAAGATATAGTATACAGTCTTATTTGCAGATGCCACCCAGTTGATGACTATTTAGTCAAAGGCCTGACTCCAAACCCTGATAATGCCCCACCACCCACACTCTTCTGTGGAAGTTCCATGGACACTACTAGTAGAGCTTACTAGTGCTTTGGAGGTACACGATGGGCAATCAGCCCCAGAAGCTAGAGCAGTCCTGCTGAGGTGACTGAGGGTATATCTGTTCATCGCACTCACCTGAAACTCAAAGCTCATATGCTCCAGGAACTTCTGGTTCATGATTTCTGCAAACTTGTTGATCGCTCTCAGGAAAACCCTGGAAGATTTGAGAAGTTCAATGACCATCAGAGCATGTTTCCTCAGGCTTCCCTCCCCTTGATCTCTTGCTTGCTCAGGGACATGGTGAAGGCCCAGAGAGGGGACCAGTGAGCCAGATTGATACCTGTTCCCACTGTTGACCTGTATGACCTTGTTTGCTTTGTAAGAACGCATTGCTTGTTTGATTTCCTTAGAAAATTTGCATTGTTTTTTGTTTAAACTACTATAAATTTATGACCAGAAAGCTAGAAAGAGAAATTGCCCTCTTCCCAAGCAAATAAACAAACAAGGCACCACCAAATCTTGCTATATAGAGAAAACCATCATGACACCTTGATAAACATAGTACATACATAGAGACTTGCATATACATATATATATTCATGTTACCATTTTGATAAATGGAGTTAATGATGAATACTGCTTCATAGTCTGTTCTTTTCCTTCAACAATAAATTGTGTGTTCTTTTCATGCCAACAAATGCAGATATATATCACCCCTTTTAATCACTGAAGAGTTTTTCTTGCATGGATCTATCATAGTTTATTTCATTAGCCTAATACTGATCAGATATTGCATACATTTAGCATTTTGGTAACTTTAGAATGCATTTCTTCTTAAACATCTTCTCCTACATTTTCTCCTCTTCCTCCTCCTTACCTCTCTTGCAATTTTGTATCTCTTACCCTTTCAAACTCAAGGGTATATTTCTTTTTGAGGTTTCAACCATGTCAGTCACCTACCTTAATGCCTCCTCACTGCTCACAGGATAAATTCAAACTCTCTTTAGTATCAATGACCTCCATCACTAAACAACATCTTCTTTTCCAGACTCATTTCACACTATTCCCCTGTGCCTTTGCTTTGGTTATTTTCTGAGCATATAGCCATGTTCTTCCTTTGTATAGAATGTCCCTCCTTCCCATATCTTTAAGACTGGGGCTGCCGTATCCCTGTGTTCCCAAAGAATACTATTGCAGTTTCTTTTCCCATTATTTGTCACTGTCTAGTATGATTTATTTCTGTGACTCAATGATGTCCTCTACGAGACTATATTTTCCTTGAAATTAGAGAGTTCCTCCGTGACCTCATCTACTCTCCAATCTACATAAATTTGACTCCCACATTTATATCTTTATCCTGGCCCCCTTGCCCTGAGTGCCAGCATGTACTCCAGCTCTCTGCTCTATATCCTCACTTGGGTGACTAATAAGTATCTCAGGCCTCTGTGTACAAACCAAGGCCCAGCGCCTGCTTGCTCTCTGTAGTTTTCTTGCCTAAATTAGGGGTAGTGTCATTCTTCAAACTCCTCAAGGTGGGAAAAACAACTTTGATTGTTGCATCCTTGATCTTTTTGTTTTTTTCACATCCTACACCTTGTCTGTCAGCAAAATCTAGCATTACTTTCAAAATATACCCAGAGTTCTACTAACTCTCATCAATGAACTTCCACTGGTTTGACCAAGCCATTTATTTTTCTCCTTGAGTTTATTTTTATGAGGCTCCCGTAGGTCACATGGCTAACTGTGGCCAAGTCTCCACTGTGTGTACATGTGTGTATGTGGTTCTGTGTGTCCATGTGTTTGTAAAATCTTAGAGCAGTGTGGATGGATCTTACCTATTGTCTGTCATTTTTGAATAAAAAATGCATAGTTATTAACTCTCTCTATTGAATGGCTGATCCTGGGAAAATGTGTATATGATTTACCTGAGACTTTGCTTAGTACGAACTCTGGACTAGGTGTTCATTAAATACGGTTGAGAAAAGAGACCATTGCATACGTGCATTGGAATCAGGAGGTATATGTACATGTACACAAGAATTCATACACACACCTTGATGTGATTTCAGATTTTACCACTTGTAGCTGTATGGATCTGAGACATGTTAATATTGCTATTTACAGCTCAGTTTCCATGCTTGTGAAACAGCAACAAGGTAACTACTTTCACAAGGTAACAGCAGGGGTTACTAGCAAATGCAGGGGTTAGTGGCAAAAGTACTCAGCACAATGCCTGCCATCAGGAATGTGGCTGCTAGGGCTACTTCAGACCCCTTTAGTTCACTTCATTTTTCCTTCAAAGTCAAAGACCAAAAGCAGAATAAAAAGACAGGACAAGTTACTGCCAGCAACCAGTTCTGATGCAGGTGGGGACAAGTGAGAAGAGGACATGAAAGTTCCACAAAACTTACCACACATTAGGCCGCCAAAAAGTGAGGTGCCATTGGTTTGTGATTCTGACATTTGATAATATGGTTTTGAAAAAAAATCTTTATTTCTCATTAAAGATTTGTATATGACTCTCCAGATGGACATATATTGAGTGGCTGTCATATTTCATATAAACATCTTGGAATCTTTAATGTGATACCAAAATGAGAGGTTTTACATCTCGGCAGCAATAAAACTATTAGTTTCGGTTACAGTCATTATTTTGATTGTCAGCCTGAACCTTTCCCCAGTTCCCTCAAAGGCCAGTCCAATAACCAGGAAGTGATCAGCTCCTTATCATGATGGAGGGGACTGCTGGGGGACAATAAATCAAGACTCCCCTGCTTTCTGCATTCTCCTATAGCCATACTCTGGGGAACAGCATTTCTTTTAACTTTGATGTCCCATATATGGGTTTGTTTTCTATAAAGATATAATTATACTTAAAACCTAGGTACTAATAGGGTGAAGTAGGTTGAAATGAAAACACATTCAACTGCTTTTGTTTCTCTCAACAATGAACTTGAATTCTTGAAAACAAAATTCATGTCTAATTTACAACTTAAAACTTCTTGCATCTCATCTTTCTACTCAGCAGGCTCTGTACAGTCAATAATAATCACAGTCCCTGTAATCAATGGTGTGCAAGACTCTGCTAAGTATGAATAATGATCCTTCCTTTCTTGCTTTCTTCTTTATTCCTTCTTTATTTTTATATTCTCATAGGGACTCTCTGTGTTAGATACTGTTTCCATTTTGGAGATGTGAATGTAGATAACTTTCCTAATAACCTTGCCAGTATATATAAGACGGAGATTTAAAAAAAGTCACGCTGCCTGCGGAACCTCAGTACTTAACCACCATGCTATCTTTTCCCCACAGAGAAATCTCTAATCTGTTGAAATTATGGGTCCACTTAATATCAGTGATCATAGTCATCAAGCATATAGCTCATGTAAAAGCTCTGTTGACATTTCATTTGCAAACTGAGGTAGGTGTGATTGTTATAATCTTTAACAGAAGAGGAAACTGAGCACTGGAAAGACCAATAATTTCCCCGTATTCACACAATTAATAATAGCAGAGTTGAGCTCCAACCTCAGGTGTGTCTTTCTCTGAAGATTTTGCAAGGAATCATAAGAATACACCATCTCCCTTGAAGATGGCCTACAGTCTTTTGGCACTGAGGAGGTCACTTGTGTCCACCATACATGGATCTCTTCACACTTTGCTCCTGTCATTCTGATGCTCTGCCCACAGCTCACTGTGCCAAGGACATACATTCAACTCTGGTCATCTCCATTGTCTGGCCAGCATCTTACGGATGAACTTATAGGTATCTTATGGATTTGCTTTCTTGAAAAAATTATACTTAAAACCTAATATTGTCAAGTGCATTGAAAAAAAAAATCACTGTTTTTGTTCCTCTCAACAATGAATCTGAATTGTTGAAAACAAAATTCATGTCTAAATTGCAGCTTAAAACTTCTTTCATCTCATCTTTTTGCTCAATAGGCCCTGTATGGTCACCAGGCCTGGAAAGAAGTGACTGAGACCTTTTAGGCCATCCAGGGAGAGCATAATGAACCTGGATCCTGGGAGAGAGTCATGAGATAAGTCTGTGCAGTTGCAGAAACCACAAGCAAAAGACATCAGCTGCTGCAAGTAGAAAGAAGTGGACAGGAAGAGGAGTCAAATGTGAGGCTGGTATCTTGAAAACTGCTCCACATGGAGCCTCATGGCAGTCTCTAGCCCTCGCCTGGATTCCCAGGTTCTTGCTTTCCTTTGTGCAGCAGAACAAACCTTGATTACTGGTGTCAACCAAGAGTTCCTATGTTTTGTGTCCTGAGTAAGTCTCAGCACATGTGTACATGCCCTTGGACAGGATACAACAACAGAGGTGCGCATAGACTCCTGCAGGAGCTAGGTTGTCAGATCAGACTCCTGTTCCCCTGTGTTCCCATGCTGAGCCCTGGAAGTGGTTGTGTGACCCCCTGGGTATCTCTGTTGCCTCCTTATAAGGTGAGCTGTGTGTGAAGATTAAACGAGATGCTGCGTCAGAGAGTGGCCCAGTGCCTGAGCACAGAGATGTCCTCAGTAAATGTCACTTGTAGTTGCTATTATTGTCTTTAGCTGCCTGCTACTTTGCAGCTCCGAGTTAGGAGGAGCTGAGGCTGAAAACACTCTGATGTGAATAGCAGTCCACGCCCACAGGTTGTATGATGTGAATGAAAGAAGGAACAGGAAGTGGACATGCCCTTTTGGTGAGAATACCCAAGGGAGGGAGAAAGATACTCTGTGACCCATCCCCTTCCTGTCTTCCTTGGGATTTAGGTGATTCTCCTGGTCAAAAGGTAAAGCTGGAAATGAAAAGCTGGCCAGGAGAAGGGGGTTCTCATTCCTCACTTAGAAGCACTGAGAAATTTATTTTCCCGGAGCCTTTAAGCTGCTTCCCTCACAACACACAAAAGCTCCATGCACCAAGAGGTCAGAGTGAATCATAGATTCCTGCTCAGTGTGGGGGCACAGAGTACCCCAAATGCACCCAAAGCTTCTCAGGGTTCCAGATAGGATGTAGAATCCTGCATATAGGCACCTGGGAAGTAGAATTCTGCAGCCAGCAGGATGTCAGGATTAGGTGAGCTGAGTTGGCTAACGAACCTACGAACCTACGTTAGCCTGGGCTGTGGGAACTGAAGGAGGTGGGGGTATAAAGAAGAGTAGGCACTACAGGCAAATGCAGCTAGTAGGACGGAGAAGTGATGTCAATGATATTTGAGCATGTGGGATGCATCTCGTTGTGAGGTGTTGCCTTATTCAACTTTCTAGTGTATACCACTGTCACCTACTATGTGTCTACTATGTGCCTGAGAGAGTGTTCAACCTTGAAGTTAGTTATTGATGAATGTAGACAGGATCCAACCCAGATTTGTTTCTTCTTTGAAATAGTTTGGGTATTTCCAGACCATAGGAATATGAAGACAAAAATAAGAGGCAACATTTATGAAGTACTTACCATGGGCTATACACTGCTGTAACCAGTTTGTACATATTCTTTTGTTTCATTTTTGTTCTCACAACAGTTCTTTGTTATTGGTACTATTATTAATCTCATTTTACAATAAAGAAAAAGGAGACCCGTGTGGTGAATTAACATTGCCATAGAACTATCGCATGGTGGAAGCAGGATTTTTACCTAGGGGTTGATAATTCCTAACCTCTCTGGTTTTCTCTCTTATATGAGCTCACAGCAGTGACCCAAACACTTTGTCACATTCGCATGACATTGATACTGGCTCACTAACCAGACTGTAAGCCCCTGGCCCTCTATGGTGTATACGGGTTTATCCATTCCCTCAGAGCTCTGAATGCCCAGGACACTCAATAAATTTGTGCTGGTTGACTGCATTTAGTAATGCTCAGGGATGCATATAAATCTCAAACCCTCTCAAAATGTTGACTTTCCAGATGGAGAGGCAGGTGGAAGAAGGGAAGAGTTTCATGGTCATAATTTTGTTAATTTACAAAATTGTAAAGAACTTGATGATTTAAAAATTAACCATGTCACACAAATCAGATCATCTTGAATACAGCATCTTACCAAAAAAAAAAAAAAAAAAAGCCCTAACAGGAAGTATTTCTTGCAGCAGACATGCCACAGTGTCTGCATACACAAACTGTACATTGCTAAGGAGACATTCATACCAAGAAAACTGTTCTTTTCCTCAACAAGCAAATAAGTAGATTATATCTGGCTAGTTCATATACACATACGTATATCATAAAAGATACTAAAGAAATTAAAAATAGACTTTTTTTTGGAGTCTAGGTCCCACTATTTTTGCCTGTGGAACCGCAGGCTCAGTTGCCGGGGGTACCACAGACTCAAGCAATCCCCAGCTTCAGCTTCCCAGGTAGCTGGGATTACAGGTGTGTGCCACCACACCCAGCTACATATTTTTGGAACTAGGTCTCTCTACATGCCCCCGGTGAGACTTTAACTGCGATTCCTGGCCCCGGCCATGGCTTCCTAGGTTGCCATTTAAAGGCATGCACTGTCATGCCTGACTGGCCCTAAAATAGACATTATGATATATAAGTAATTAAGAAGATAGGAAGGAAAGAAGAGAGGAAGGAAGGAAGGAAGGAAGGAAGGAAGGAAGGAAGGAAGGAAGGAAGAAAGGAAGGAAGGAAGGAAGGAAGGAAGGGCAATGAATTAATGAAGGAGGGAGAGGGAGTGAGAGAGGAAGGAAGGGGTAGAAAGTACAGATGAACTAAGATGGGAAGTTGGCACAAGAATGAATGAAGCTGAGGCTGCATGTTTTTAGAGAAAATGGTGGTGTTTTAGGGAATACCAGGTTTGGGTTAAACTTGCTGCATGTTCTGTTTGTACAATTCTTCACTAACTAGCCACATGATCTTGAGCCAATTACCTGTTTGAGTTTTCTGGTTATTCAAGCCAACAAATATGGAGTTGGCACATCTGGTCACTGTACTTAAATACTACAAGTGTCACCACTTTACAGAAAGAAGTAGTAGAGATTTTATGGCTCAGATTCCATGGTTCTTTGTTTCTTTTAAGCAATGCAACGTGAGTCAATTAACCACCTATTTTATACCACAATTTCTTCATATATAAAATGTGAACTATAACAGTTTTACATCTTAACATTGTTATGAAGAAAAAATAAGCTAATCAATGTGAAGCATTAAGAATAGTGGTGAATCTAGGTGCTTAATACATATTAGCTAATAGAACATCACACAAATTGCCAAAATTAATGAGAACATTTCACATGCTTCAGAAATGTAAGGGATCATTGTGGCCTAAAGATGAAGAAAATCTATTAACTAAGCTATGGGCCTGCCAAGGGGAAGAGATATGGTTTTCTGGTTCACATTAGATGCATGCTGCTCTAGTCCAAAGTGAAGTTTTCTGTCTATACCTGAAGATACCAAGTTTTTATTTCAGTGAATTCTCCCCAGGTACTGAACACTGCTGAGGAGTAATTCATTTTATCCTCAGACACAAATAAGCCAGACATTCCCCCTCCCCCCAAACAAAACAAAACAAAAATCAGAGACATTATCTCAGTTTTCCAGATCAGGGAGATTATTTATCTTAAATGACTTGCTGAAAAAGACAAGTTGACTGAACTACGAAGTCAGACTCCAGGCTGTGTTTCCAAGTCTAACACTTCTTTTAATATAGAGACTTAAAAACACAGATGATCCTTAACAAATGTTACAATCTAGTAGACAATTCCACTTTTTAGGTCACTGGAAAATTATGTTCTAATTTTCTAGGTATAGCAACAATTATGATATCATCTTCAGAGGTCTGTTTTTTCCATGCCCCAAAAGGCTAAAGTTCATAGTTAGCTAGGATTTTAGGAGTGGGTATGCCCTCCACGCCTTTCCATGTATTTTCTCCTGGATGCCTGTAGGCAATTCTAAGTGGGGGCTGGCCTGGTCAGTGCTATGGTCTCTCTGGCTCCCATCCCTTTGTATGACCCTATATTAATAGTAAATGTCTGCATTGATCTACTTGTCCATCACACATGTCTCTTTCTGTTAATAATTCTTAGATTCTAATTTGGTGAACTCTTTCACTTACATCTTTTTTTGGCTCACAGACCTTGTGGTCTGGGTAGAAGTAACCAAAGCTATCCTCCCCAGTTCCAAATGTAGGTCATATGACCCAAACTTGATGAGAGAACATATTTCATTTTCTTGGCCCCAGAGCTTTATGTATAGGTATGTAGCCCAAGTCAGACTGTTCAAGATTAACTAGAAATATTTGATGTAGCTATTGAAGAAAAGGCTTTTCATTTCTATTGAGATTGTCAGTATAATAAGGTATATATCTAAATCTTCAGGATCACAATTCCTTTACTTCATACTGAGCATCTGCTTGAGAATCAAGTCATCAGAGTAAAGAGAAATTATGGAGACACAGATTCCTTACAACACTGGCTAAACCCATAGATGCAACTATACCTGAAAATCATAACTCAATTTTTGTAGTTATCAGAGTCAATAAATTCTCTTTTATCTTGGGCAAATTTAATGTTAAATTTGATTTATTTTAAAATTCCTAACAATTATGTATTTAGTAGATTATAGAGTTCATTATACATACTTATGATGTCAGGCTTTGTGCTGGGCTCTAAATAAACTGGGAATAATGCTTTCTTTCAAGAAGCCAATTCTGTAGTGGGTTGAGCATCTTATAACAGTACAGTGGGGTAAGTGCTCTAATATATACAGACATATAGAAAAACACAAAGGAGGAAACTCCTTCTATTATACTGGGGAGCTCCTAGAAGGGTTCACAGAAGAGAGGTTACATGGCAAAGAATTTGAAGAATGCTTTCATGTGAGCTTGGTATAGTAGGGTGAAGAGCCACAATTTATACAAAGTCATTGAGGTATGAAATGGCAGATAACAGTGAATTGTTGAATGTATGAAGGTATCTGAGTGTAGGGAGAGACAAAGATGGCTCACTGGGTGCTTCATTTATCTGACAAAAACACCAAGACGTTATTAACCAGCTGGTAAACACCGAAAAGATGTATATGCTGCTTAGGAGGTGGCTACTACTAGAGTACAAGATGATTAAATATTGACATAAAATATGACTATATATATATAGATATAAATTGTTGAGCTCATAACACAATGAAAACATATCTCCTTGTTCAAAAATTATGGAAGATTTCAAGATGGTGACAGCAGGGCATTAAACCAAGCATGGAACCCTATAAAGGGTTCTATAAAGGACACTATAAAGTGTCCTATGTGGCAGTATCGGTCTCAAGTCTAAGGAAGGTGGCCCTGACATAAGGGGCAGGGACAGATTCACCTCTTATCCAAGATGTGACCTGAGTCTAGTTCTCACCAAAATATTAGTCATTGAAAAAGCCAGCCTCCCACTGGTATGATATGGAGAACAGGGGGATCAGAGCAAGGTTACTCCTGGCTAGAATGCTAGTATTTTGTTGCTTGGCTGATTTCATCCCACCATATGCACCAATGCACAGGTAGATACTTCTTTCTGTCTTGACAAGCCATCCTTCCTTTCAGTTCTGAGAGCTAGCCCCAAGTGTACTTTGGAAAAGTGTCTGTCAAGTCACATGACTGGTACCTCGGCATCCAGACATGGAAGAATGGACATAAGAGGATGGGAAAGTAAAGGAGGAGGAGATCATCTGCGCGTTAAGTATCCTCTCAGGCATATATAAGACAGAAATAGATTCTATCCAATGACAAGAGAATTAAAATATAAATGTTTATTGTCTTTCCTCTTTGCCTCCCACTTAAGAAAATTCTGACTTTTATCTCTTCAACTTCTTCTCTTTGTCTGTCTTCGATAGATAATTCTGCACTTTGTTAGATAGCTCTTAGGTTTCACAAGGCAATAGGTAGGGAAAAACAATATCTCTAGCCAGTATACAGTGAAGAGCTTTCAATGGGAAGAACCTACATTAAACATAATACCCAAAAGTAAGTAAACAAGGAAGGAAAGAGAGGAGTCAAGGAAACCCAGTTTTAAAGCAGTTTGTGAATAGGAATTGAAAATAAGGTTCTGAAAAAGATTTGGATGAACCACAGATGTGAGAGAAACTGAGAATCAAAGGAATTAAAAAAAAAAAGGAGTACCAGAAAATAGAAAATAGTACTGAGTGTTATGACTTGAATTTCATTTGGATGAAATAATGTTAATTGAGAGGAAGCATTAAAGACCGAAGTTTCTTATAATTACCTTTATTTATGTTGTGTAGGGCCAAGTGGGAGCTGAGTTATACTTGTGTTACATTGGTATTCTATGAGTTGTTAATAGGTATTATATTTATGCACAGAAACATCTTTTCATACATAACAAATGGTTACAGGAACAAATAAATCTGTGGAATTTTGTATCTTATAACCTCCTCTTAGAGAATTACATTAACATATAAAAGCCCTGAGAAGTCTTTTAGCACAAAAATGTGCTAAAAGCTCATCCAATACTTCCTAAACTTTTTAAAATTATGTGCAACAGATTATATTCTGCTATTTTGAATTTTAAAAAATTAGTATAATTTTAGTAAGCTTGACCTTAAGTTCTCCTTTCTCAAGAATTAAGGATGTCTTTAGACAAAGACATGATATTTGAACTGGTATTTGGAAAAATGGAGATAGTAGGGAGTGGTCAATTCAGCATATGGAAAGTACATGAAGTATAAAAACAATTGAAAAGAAATAAGGTTCAAAATTGGTGAGGAGAGGCCCAGGGTTTAGAGAGTAGAAAGGGTCTGCTATTTTTCAATTTATTTTTACCAGGGAGAAACTATACCTACTTTATCTCTACCAGTGCCCTTTAAACTGCTGGGGTGACGTGCTTATTGGGAAGTTGGTGGGAACTCACCTGTTCTGAACCATACTCATGGCCATCCAGTCTCCTGGATACACATTTTTCCCAATGAGGTCCTTGAACATGATGAATGTCTCCATCAAGAAGTCCTGTGGTGGTAAAGCAAAACACAACTGTCATATTGTTTTATAGGAACTCACTGGCAGTGCCCAACTCTTCTTGGTTGTTTAGGTTTTTCTTATTTATTGTGTTTTGGTGGAACAGAAAGGGAAGGAGCACAATCTTTCATTATGTAAATTCAATGAAACCAATAACAGTGGATTTTTAAATAGGAACTTAAAATTGGTTAGCGGGAGATTGTTCCACAAATATAAGAAAGACAGGAATACGGAATGTGAAGATGTGCAAAATAAAAGCACTATTAATTCTATCCTTGGGAGTTAATAAGTAAATGCATTCATTGATGTGGCAATTTTATAATCATCTTCCCAAATATTTATTTGAGAAGGAAATAATCTACACTACACAAAAGCATCTCAGGTCATTGAGCAAACAAATTATTATTAAAATGAACATCTAATTAGCAGCTCTGTAAACACAGTTAATTCACATGTCACGGGCACATACTTGGAAACACAACAGGGACTCTCTTGGTATCCTTTTAAGATGTTCGAAGTGACCTCACAGCATTTTTATTTTACAGTGGTCTAAACCTGTTTTCCAACTTTGGGTAGCACACAAATTCAAGACAAATACAAATAGCAGAACCACTGGTGCTGAGATATTCTTGAGCAGAAGGAATTGAAGTCACAGCACCAGAATGCCTTAGGTAAAATTTGAAATCTATAGGAGACCCATTCAGATGCTTTCCTAACTCAGTAGTTTTCAAATTATTCTAACTGCAGAATCCCTTGTTCTAAGAAAACCTGATATCTAACATATAAAATAGGTAAAAATAGAGTATCTCTGGTTGAAATGTGTGTGTGTGTGTGTGTGTGTGTGTGTGTTAGAGGGTAGATAGGCTGGAAAAAATAGAATTTGAAAATCACTACTTTAAATGAAATTGCAAAGTACTAGCAATGGGATTATCCGTTTTTGAGCAATCTTTGCTTTAGGGATAATATCTCAGTGCTTTCAGTCCTAGTTCCCACATCAACAGGGTGGGGTTGCCATCCACTTCCAAGGACTACTGTGAGCACAGAGTGCACATGGAATAAGATGCTCCATGCAGAGGTGGGCTTTTTAAGTGTTCTCTCATGCTCAATGATGCTGATGTTACTATTCTTCATCCTTGAGGTCATCTGGCAAAGTGTGGAGATTGTAGAGGCTCAATTCCTTCCTATAGGAGTGGAGGGAACCCCTGGCTTAACAATGAAAAACCTGGCTTCTGGAATGAGCAGATGTAACTTGGTATAAGGATAGAGCAAATGTTCAGTTATGAAGGACACTCAGAGGCCAGCTTCCTTGACAGATGCATTTGTTGTCAAACTACACCAGCTATGCATCACTTAATAGTGGGGGTATGTTCTGAGACATGCCCACTAGATGATCTCATTATTGTATGAATATCAGAGCATGTATTACACAAACCTAGAGGGGTTAGCCCACTACTGTGTTATTGACTACATGGTAGGGCTATATGGTAAAACTACATGGTACAGACCATTGAGAACATTGGGAACAACACACATACCATCCATTTTTGACTGAAACAGCATTACAAACACAACTTTAATAATTACCTTTTCATAGGCACCTAATATGTGAATTATTGCCTTATTTAGCCCCTTTATTACTCTGGGACATAAATGATATCATCTTTACTTCATAGCTGGAGAAACTAAGGCTTTAGAGGGATTGGCTTCCCTTTGGTCCCATAACTAACTGGGGGTTAATTCTGGATTCAAACCCAACACTGTGTTATTCCAATAGTCATTGTCTCAAGCTCTCAAATGCCCATGATTCACCAATAAATATTTGTTAGAGCATTTTTTAGGCTAGATATTCAGGTCTCATTTCTGACATGGACTGAGGACATGTTCCAGAAGTGACATATACCAGCTTCAATGTTAATGAGATCAAAGAACCACACACATGTTGTAAAGGTAGTCACACATATGTTCAAATGGATGCCACACATCTTACAAAGGACACTTTTGAGAATCAAAAGTGAGACACTTCTCTTCCACACCATCCCTGGCATCCTGTAGACTTACCACAAGTTCAGAGTTGGTCTGGAAGGTCTCAATATAGTAGGAGTAGTGCTGGTCACCCATTTGGTTTAAGATTGCTGTCATACATGCCACAAAGTGACTCTGCAAGAAATAGAGAAAAATGTGTTGAACTGTAGAGAGGGGACCATGAATCCAATCTCTATTTCCTTGACTTCAAAGTAGAAAACACCCCAAGCACCCCTGGCAGGTACATGTAGTCCTCTGGGACAGCGAATCTCGCGTTAACTGATCAGTTCATGAAACTTCTCCTTAAGAAATGCTTCCTTATGGCTCACTCAAGGGTTCATTCTTCCTAAAAGCATTTATTGAGCATGTATTATGGACCTGTCCCTGAAACTCTATATAAGAGCATGTATTATGGACCTGTCCCTGAAACTCTATTTAAGAGAAGTTCCAGACATAGGAAATATAACCTGATCCATTACTTCTCTAGTACTTTGGGGATCGAGCATAGAACTGGTGGCAGGAGATCCAACTTATATCAAGACCCTGAAGACAGTCTGGTTTTCTAGTAAATAATTTTATATGTGTAAGTTCCAACTGCTTCATCTGTAACGGGAGAGCAATCAATCCGCATCTATCCTCCAGAGTGGTTTCAAATGGATCAAGTGGTTTCTGTAACATGAATTATTGGAGTTCTCAACAGAACAGTCAGTATCAGTTGTTGGACCACTGATCCAACAGTGAAAGGCAGCAGCTACTAGGTTCAACAAATATGAAAAGAAAATCTTCCCATATTACAAGTTTGTAGTTTAGTTACAGTGGTGGAAGAAAGTCTAAATGTCCCTAGAAAGTTCCTTCCACATTCTACAGGAATGGGCAATTACATGTTCCTTAACTTCCCATCACCGAAAGTTGCTCCCAAAGAGATGGACTGATTCTCATTTGTTTCTAGGTTATTGGCCATACAATTTGTGGAGCTCAGAATGAAATGAAAATTCAGAGTCCTTGTTAAAATTTATCAGAATTTTAAGAAAGTTATGGGGTCCTTCTTTGCACAGGGACAGATCACCCACCCAGGAGTTCAGCCCTGGTTGCTGTGAGCAGCACACTTGTGCACACCAGAACTGTTTGGAAAGCACACACAGATGGCACAGAGCATGGTGCTAGGACTCTTGTGACAGTAGTGTTATTCCTGTGCTCATGGGGTTCTGAGACCTCCACATCAGGGGGAATCCCCATGGCCACGCAGTTGTTGAAATCTCCTATCCTGTTCAGGTCTCCAGAGGTGGCAGTGAGTCTATATAAATGTCTGTCCCTTTCAGAGAGCTCTGTCCCTAACCAACCACCATCACTGCTAACTTGATCAGGTCCCACTTCACACAAGAAATAAATGTCATTACCGTTTATATCTTCAGTCAGACTGGATGCAAGAAAGGAGAAATTTTAGTTTGAAAGGTGTTGGGGGGGTGTGTGCACGCACGTGTGCACGTGTTGTGTGTGCGTGTATGCACCGGCACACACGCTGTATTTCCTCTACTCCCTCCACCTCTTCTCTTCCTTGAAGAATTCAGCCTGTGACCACTAGAGGTCTTTGCTTTTCACATGGTAACTGCCGTGCAGTTTGTTCGGCTTTTTATTTATTCCTACGTGAGCAGACCCACTACACTTCTCGCATATAAACAGTGAAAATTACAATATAAAGGACTTATTTTTCCTTCTTTTGGAGTAATTTTGCTGCTGACCAAAGGCTGGCTCGTTTGGCAAGGAAAGGAAGCTCACCCTCTGCAGGTAATTTCACTGCTTCAAGGTAAGAGCTTTGGGTAGGTTTTATTTTTTTGTGATCGGTGATCCTCTAGGAGAAAATGTTATCATCTCTTGGAGTGTAGTTTACTTTTAAAGCTTTGACTTAAATGACTACAGGGATTGTTTGAGTGTGAGTGAGTGTGTGTGTGTGTGTGTGTGTGTTTGAAAATCCACCATTGTCAGAATTGCAGGCTGCCCCAAATGCTTAGCTACGTTGTTTCCTATGGCTTGATTTGAATTTAAAGGGGGTAGGAAGCAAAAACCAAACCCCAGAGCTCAAGTTGCCTGGAATTATCTTAACAAGGCTTCATTGTTTTAAGCCTGCTTTAGAGAAACTTCCATGCTCCATTGTAAAAGAAAATAAAATAGGGGAAGAGGTGTCAAGTCCCCAACTAGAGAATGACCATTTTATGAAAGAAGTCATTATCTTTTTATAAGGAGTTGCTCAAGACATTAGTCCACCTGTCAATCAAAATCGCTTTCACCAGCTGGTTCATTTCTTTTAACTAACTCATAGAAAAATCCAACTGAGAGTCTTGCAGTACAATTTGTAGTGCTATGTGACTGAAGTTTGGACAAGTTGCCTGCATTTGGCTATGGATAAAAAGTAACAGTATTTTACTTTCATTTGGAAGCCCCTTTCTGTACTATGGTGTCAGCCTACTTCAGCATCCAATCTGTTGAAAATCACACTAATGTAACCTATTTGTGAAGTGGCATGAGACACTAGTAGCAGGGCTTTGCAGTCAGAAAAGGCTCCTCTTTGTTATTTAAACAAAAAACCCAAACTGACCGAACCAAAATCCCTCTGTCACACAATGATAGCAAGATGGAACAGCAGTATGTTCCTCTGACGTTTATCCTTTTTTCAGTGCTATCTTCAAAATGGCAATCCACCTCTTTGCCTCCTGCCCCTTCCCCTTGCACAAGTTTAAGAGCTTCTGTGTTCATCATGCCTCAAATGCTTAGAAAGGGACCGAGGAGTGGGGGCTGGGATGATCCTACTGCATTTGCCCGAGCAGCTCAGATACTCTTAACGCTGGCATTGCCCAAACTTTACAGTGTAGGAGCCCAAACTCCCGGCTCTGTCAGCATCATGAAAAAATCTGAATACTGCATGAGAGACAGTGGGGTGGAGAGGTCCCTGCAGTCCAGGCTAGTGAGAATCACCCTCTTCCCAGCCCTGACAGGAATTCTGTAGTCAACATAGATTTACTACCAAGGCATGAGGCAGCCACTCATCCATACACAAGCCACATGCCAGCTGCCTGGATGGGAAATCGCCTCTTAAAACCAGAATACCAGAGGGACCTGCATATTAAATTCTGGAGAGAAATTGTGTCTGATACACTGGCACAAAACAGGCAGAATCACCTCCGTTCCATTTGGGGTGGTTTAAAATGTAGCTAATGAATCACAGCATGAAGAGACATGGTTTGAAAGTAGGTCAAACGTGTAAAAATAAGTGCAATCATCACAGGCACTTGGCTGATGAGGGGCTACTTAACGCCGTGAGTGGCAGGGCTTATTTGCCGTACAGAACTCTCTTCAGCGATCCACGACAATCAATCCTCTTTATTAATTCAGCCTATCAGTATGTGGGCAGGGTCTCACACACCTGGGGGGAAGGTTGAAGCTTCCAGGGAGGATGGTCAGGGTCTCTTCACTGGTAAATGCAAGAGAGAAAAAGAGAAACCCAGTATCGTGTGATTAAAATTAATTAGCTGGTGTACTACGTGATTGCCTCCAAGGAGAGTCCCTCCCCCGCCTTCTTGCTCCCAATGCCAATTCTATTACTTCTTTGCACATAAAAATCTTCCTTATCATCTTCATCCTGGTAAGGTCAGTAGTTGTGGTTCGTACATAACACTCATCTTAAGTGTATCTATTTAACAATTCTAATACACACTCATACAAGCACATGCTCACAGAGTCAGGACCCATGCGGTGCTGAATGAACCTGGGAAAGGCTATCAGTTTCTTCTGCCTTGGAGAACAAACAAAACAAGGGAGAGGGCACTGCCCCCAAAGATGTGACCTACCCCTGAGATTAGTGGGAGCGATGGATCACAGAGGGAGGGAAACAGACAACTTCGGGAGCTTGCTACCTAAATGCCAACATTACTATGCGATACCAGCTGGTGACATGTTGCTATAGTAACTTCAAATAATGTGCATGACCAAAATAAAATAAAATATAGAAAGCACCAAGGAGGAGATGAAGGAAAGTTTGCATGCTGAGGAGTCTCATGAGGACATGAAAGTTTCATCTATGGGGCCATCTATTTCCCTTGGCGATTAAGAGTGGCCCAAATGCCACTTCCAGTTGCTTCTCCGATCCACCCACATGTCTGCCATGAGGTTATATAACAACTTTTATTCTGGACGGAACTGGCGCTGTCGGTGTGATAAATCCAGGACTGAAGGTGGGAGGCTGTAGTGTCAGGAAAATAGGTGAAGCTGCAATCCTTTCATCTTAGAGCTTTATCAAGTGGCTTGGGGTTGGCAGCGATCTTTGGGGAAATGAGGGCATGTGATCTGGCTTAGTGGCCATCCAAATCTGGACATTGTGCTCATTTCCAGGTGTGCAGTACAAAGCAGGATGGATAAGGTGGTGCTCCAAAGAGCTTACATCTGGTTCTGTCAGGATGTGAAGCATAAGTGTCAGGGCCTAGGAGCCAAGTAGTTGGAGTTCAAATCTCATCTCCAACTCCTGTAGTTGTGGTACCTTGCGTAGGTTCTTCTGCCTCTCCTTACCTATCAGTGGGCACAGAAGTATTCCTTACATCATAAGGTTTTGGTGAGAAATCAATCATTGTGTGTCAAACCCTCAGAACACAGAAAACCCTCAAGAATTCTGAGTCATTGTTTTTGCGGTTGTAGCTGACTTTGGTCAGCAATGAGAAATCTATCTAAACTCTAATCTGGGAAACTATGCAGATTAGCATTTGACATTCCCATGCTGAAATTCCTCACTCCACCTGCCTGTTGCAGTCACATCAATCACTGCTTGGGACAAACAGCAGGGTGCCCTTTGACTCTGCTGTGCCTTTGCTTAACAACATGGCAAAGTCCAGCTGGTTAGTAAATGGAGTGTGTGCTTCTTGGAGCAGGGCATGCTGGGAGGTTTCTTTCATTCAGGGACAGTTGCTGGCAGGTAGGAAGAGTGACAGCAGTACCGAATTATTCAAAAGCATGAAATACAACTGTCTCCAACCAAAATGTAGTCTCTCAGCTGTTTGGCCTTTGGTGAGGCCTGTCATTGCCTGCAGTGACATTCTTTGGTTCCCTGGGGATCCTGCTGTGTGGGAGTTAACCAAGTCACCTTCCTTCAGGGGAAAGTTTCTTGATGGGCACAGATGCAGGGGTTTATGTGACTTGTTCCCTGTCAAAAGCACAGTATCATGGGAAAGCAGAGCAGAGTCACTTGCCTGCTGTGCAGTTTGGCTGCACCCTGACATATGGCCTCTGTACAATGCTGCAGCCTTGTCTGGCACAGTGAACGGTGAGGATGGCTCAACCTCCAACATTGTTAGGGCCAGTATCACAGTGTGGTGTTCTTTCAAGAGCCATTCTGACTGACATGGAGCATGAGGGGAGAGGTAATAAAGGAACTGTAAATGGAGACTGGAAGGAGAGCCTGAATACTGGTCACACACTTCTTTCAAACTATTGCCTCTGATCCTGGTTGGATCCTGTGTTTGTAACTCTATAGTGTGAGCTTCTTTAAAATGTCCAAAGGATACAACGGTACTTTTCATCCCTAAGGGAAGTGGCTGGCAAGTAAATGCCATTTATCCATTACTTACACCAGAATGCTACATTGATCATATTCCAGAATTAACAACTTTCTGAGGTCAACATTATGCCCATTTCACAGATGAGGAACGTGAGAACATGGAGTGAAGTAGCTTATCTCAACAGATTTTTAGCATCTGATGGGACAGAAATAAAAATCTGGGTCATCTAGAGACCAAGAGATGTCTTTCTTTTAAAAACAAATCCATCCTATTCCCTATGTCATCACTGTCCAGTCACCTGGGGGGATATTTTTGTCTATTCATTCATTCATTGCTGTATCACCAGAATTTGATTTGACCATAATCTGGGTTCACTAGTATTTATTGGATGAGAGACTGGACTTATTATAATATTCCTCATCTGCAAGAGATTGTCACAGACTGCCCACTATGCCAACTCACAAACAATAAATCAGGGTCATGTTGTCTTTATTGTCTATATTGTCTTTGCCTTAGGGAAGATCAGGAATGAATGCAAAAAAATTATTCTACAGCTGATTATACGCCATTGTAAATTATATTTGATCTAGATAAAGGGATCATTTTGATCACACATTTGTTAAGTCAAAAAAATACTTCTCAAACATCACTGTGCTTTAGGCACAGTCCTAGGTGCTGATGATACATCTATGAATGAGATCAAATTTGTTCTAAAGGTATTTGTTAAGCTCCTCAAGAGGACCAGAGATGGGAAAACATGCTGTATGCATGTGAATACTACCTCAGTAAAATCACTTCAGACAGCGATACTTGGTATGAATGAACCATTACAAGGCAACGAGATAGAGATGGAGTGTGATGGGAACCATTTCCAGTGATGGGAACCATTTCCAGGAGACAAAGAGAAAACTGATACTGGAGTGGAGATATGAATGATGGAAGATAGTTATGTGAAAAATCTGGGCATCCAGGGTATTTGAATAGCAGATGCAAAAGCCCTGAGTTGGAATGTATTTGGAGTGTTAGAGGAACAGTAAGAAGGCCAACAGGGTAACAGGGTTGGTGGGTACAAAATATGGCAGTGCACAGTGTTAGATAAGATCAAAGGGACAGGTAGGGTCCAGATGACCTTGGAGGTCAGGGGGTGAGAGTCTGGACCTTCTTCCATGTGCAAAACCCACACCCCTCGGCTTTGGGATTTGGGTTTGGGTTTTGAGAAACCATCTCTGGATGGTGTGTGTTTCCAAAGTTCTCCTTACAGAGAAAGTCTGCATGTCTTCCCACACCAGTTCATCTCTAAGGAACTCTACTAGATTTGTTCCCAGGATCCTGGATCCATAAAAAGTTCAAGTTATGTTTTCAAGGCTGACTCTTCCCCGTCTGTGGGAGTGCCACCATTCCTTGTTAAGGTTCTGTCTACATGATTGTTGTACAATAGTCTGACTCCTTCAGCAGACAAGGACATGGCTTGGTCTTCAAGTTTAGTGAGCTCATTTCCCTGAAGCTCAGAGTGGAGTGAAGATCAGCCTGATTCAGCAGCTCCTGGGCTCTGACTAAAGCCATTCATTCAAACCCATGGGACCCAAGAGGCCTGCTGACCAGGAGAGGGATTAGATCATTCAAGACACCCTAGGTTTTCATTGAACATAAAATGATTTTCCTAAATGTCTCCGGTCAGATTTGTGTTCACAAATGTGAGTGAAAGAATAATAGTTTAATAAACAAGGGTTTATTCTTGGTACAGACAACAAGATGAACTTTCCAGACTTCACATTAAGTGTCTCAAGAAAGCCTGTTTTGAACCTGGACAAAATGCTAGTGTCCTCAGTTGACATCTCTCTGGGAAAAATAAAAACCAGGAACATCACTTGAATGTGGCTCTAGAGGAGTATCTGGAGTAGTCCCTTGCTTTCTCCTACAAACCTTTATATGCAAGCTAGAATAATATGAAATTTTACCACAAGGAGAAAAGGTGTCATGAAAGGATATTAAGTCTCGTACAGGAAGGTGGTGGGCTAAGTAAGAACAATAACTATCACTTAAGGATGTGTGAATAAATGTGGTAAACTATTTGTTCATCAGAAAGGAAATTTCTTAGGATTATATCAAGGGAGAAAAAAATACTGGAAGGAGAGGATAATATTAGTTAGATGTTTCCTCTGTGCTTAAAAAGTATGTTGATGGTCACAGCAGCAAATAGTATTGAGCACTTACTGTGGGTCAAGTGTCATATATACCTTGTGACATTTAATCCTCCCCACATTTAGTAGATATAGGTAAAACCATGTGCAATTTAAAGATGAGGAGCCAAGTAGCAGGGAGGTGTCATGACTTCTTCCCTCAATCAACTTGATTCCAGAAGGATTTCATTTTCTTTATAAAAATATACATTATCATTTTGTAAATATGACATAATCTTACTAATATGAGCATTTAGAAATACTTTAAAGTACAATGAAGAAAGGAAAAGTAAAATATTTCAACTTACTATGTACTTTCCTAATTCACTTTGAATATTAAGAAAAATATTCTATACAACTTTTATGTTTCTATAAAGAAGGAAGCATGTATGTATGAAAAGAGGGATGGATGGACAGATGAAAGGATGGAATTATCGAGGTAGACTATATAGGATGATAAAAGCAGATATACAGTTACATAGGCGAGACCTGCTCTCTTAATGCCTATACTCTATAGTTTATGAGTCTCCTATGGTTTTAGGGTCCACTGAACATAACCCCTCAATTTCTTGCCTTGCTTGGAACTTTGAAGTCCAAGAAGTTTGGTGTGAGAAAACCAATATCCTTATATTTGGTCTCCTATAGGAGCAATTTTCCTGGAAGATACTCACAGAATATCCTGAGTCTTGAGATCAAATCCCAGCTCTTTTTAAATATGCAGTGGAACTTTGGATAAGCTGCTTTACCTTTCCATGTCTCATGCAAAATATGAGACTGCCATGAGGGTGGAGCAGAAGGTAGTGGCAGAGGGTACTGTGTGGGGCCCTACACGCAAAGTCTTTTTGCAGTGCTTAGCTTCAGTGCCCTTTCTGGTTCACCAGGAATTGTTTGTGGATCAGCTGGGGAAATGTAGAGTTAGGTATTGGTTGACTCATGGAGGATGATATAAACCTCCCTGCGGACCTGGAGAGCTGCATTGCAGCTGATGATTTACACAATCTATCCCTGCCCTTTGTTTCCCTTTACAAAGTCTCCACATTTAAAGGAGTGAAGGGGCAGGGAGACAAATTATATTCACACACACTCAGTCAGGCAAGAGAGTGTGAAGGAATGATGCTTACTTCAAGTATAAAAGGATTTCTTTACCACATTCCTTGTGTTTCCTTTTTAAAGAGTGAAGAAGTTTTCTGATGTCTTTTGAACTTCAACCAAACTTTCCAATGAGATTTCTTCCAAGACCTTTCTCACTCTCTCAAAATAGGTCTAGTTGTTCTTGCTGCAAGTGATCTGCTAGTGGCAGCAGGCTGAGGCAACACTTGATGACAATTTACTTGGGCCTATGTGTAAAGGTAGTCTCTTTCCTGTATTGCTCAACTCAGAACTTCAGTGAAGTAATGGCACACTGATGGTGTAAATCTTAAACCACATTAGGGAAGTTTTCCCCCTTCTGAGACCATCCCTCACTCCTCATGCTAATTGGTTAATCAGTAAGCATATATTTTCTTGGCTCATATTATGTGTAAGCAGTTATATTAGATTTGAATTATTGTCTACATCTTGAAGGCCTTAAATAACATGGCAGTATCTCTCTTTTTCTCTTTCTCCTTTTCTTTCCCCCCTCTCTATCTAACATAGTAATCTATCTAACACACTAGTTCTCAACTGGGGGCAGTTTTGCTCTCCAGAAGGCAATTCACGATGTCTGGCAACATTTTTATCTGTTTTATTGGGGGAGAGGGAGAAGGTTGTGATTGACATCTATTGGGTAAAGGCTAAGAATATTGCAAAACATTCTCTCATACACAGGATCACCCCAACAGCAAAGAGTGATCCTGTTTCAAACATCAGTAGTGTCAAAGTTGAGAAACTCATCTGTCAAGAAATATATGTTATGATGCTGAATGACAAGTGCAAGTTAGGTACTATTAGGGAATTTTTTCTCTTTAATGAAGTGAAAATGACCTTGGTGGGCAGGGAAATTTCACAAATATGTGAAATTTGAGGAACTACAGGATTGAGAGAGATCAAGCTAAGAATGGGAAAGGACAACTCTGATCTATAACAGAAAATACAGTTTATTCTATAATTTGATTAATTTGATTGATTGGTAGTGACTGTCTAAGGAGCTATGTGGGCAATGATTCTAAAGCCAAGTCCTAGCTCAGCAAGACAGAATATGGTGATGAATTAGTGATGTCTGCTGTAGGCAAGGAAGGGGGAGGGATAGTACATGTACAGAGGTAATGCTGTCCCACTTTTATATGTGTAACAGGATGAGGAAGGAGGCGGAGGTGGAGATGAGCAAAGTGTTTTGGTGCAGCAGAAGTTCACATAGGGAGATCACGAGAGATATTTGGAGGGGAAGACTGCAAAAGGGTTTTGGATATCAGACTGAAGCCTTTGAACTACAATCTGTAGGTAATGGCATGTCATGCAAGCACCTGCCTACTGGGTTGCCTTCAGGCCAGCTCTGCTGACAAGGTCTTGAGAAGCAAAGAAAGCTACCCAAAGTCCTTGCTTTCCATTTCTATAAAGGGAGTACTATTTCATCTGTTAACAGTAAAAACTGGCAGAATCATCATGCTCTGGCTTTTATGGAGCTGATCCCAATGATGAAAAAAATCCTATGAAGCTGAACTCAGAGATAACTGTTTGAAAAGCTGACTCCAAGGGTTCACATTAATGAGCTCCTATAAAGCCCTTTTGGATAGAACATTCCTTCTGATCTCATTCGTGCAAAAGAAAATACAATAAAATAAAAAAGTCTCAAAGAGGAGGGGGCAGAAGGGAGTTAAAATCTGTCCCTGGGGCTTGGGTTCTAACTGACCCTCGTTGAGGACACTGATATTGTGCTTCCTGTCAACCCCCAGCTCCCCAACAGTCTGGTTCCCTCTTAGGTGTTTTCCTTTCTGTTCTGGGAAAGATACCTCATTGATTTATTGGTTTGCAGTTTTCCAAATGACATCATATTCCTCTCCCCCTCCTCCCATTCTTTCCCCCTGCTTACCTCCCTCTTCTTAAACTCCCATTTGTCCCACTTCCATTTCTCTGCCCTTTGGAATGCTAACAACACCTTCCCATTACCATCCTCTGCAGTCCGCATTAGCTGCCTGCTGACTCCCTCTCCCTGTCATCATTAATAAAGGTGACACTGCAGCTTGGCAAGAATGTGGGTCCTCCCCCACCAGCCCCACCTTCCCCACTCTAGGCGCAGATGATACCCTGGTCATTGAGTTCCTGCCTTTGAAGCTCTCTTCCTACATTCAGCTCCCATCCTCTGCTCTGATCCACACTCAATTAAAGAAAAATCAAGTGACACAATGAAATATGTCATTTAGAGAGCCGACCTGGTGGTGCCCAGCTATCAGATCAACTTACTCTAGTCCCATATCTACTAATTCCATCTAGAAAAGAAAAAAGATGTCACAGTTGTCGGGACTGATTTGTTCTTTAAAACGCTTGCTGACTCCTTCACCCTGGCAGACCTGAAGAAATCCTGGCAAAGGTCTAATCAAAGTTAAAGCTTAGAATTGGATTTGATAGGGAGAATGATCCTTGGGAGTCCTTGCCTGGCAGCCTCTTTGCAGCACAAATGAAAAAGTCATGGACCAGAGAAGCTAGGCACTTTCTCCATGGTCACACAGGCTCTGAAAGTGGCCCAGATGGTATTAGTATTCACCAGTTCTGATCACAGTGCTAAATCAGCTTCCCATTTTCTACCACCTTAAAATGCTAGGCTATGAGCCTCCAGGCTCCCCACAAAGAATGACTGCGCTTTCCAATCTTATTCAGCCAGGGGGCTGTCCTAATACCCAAAATAAATGGACCTCAACTAATAACTAGAGCTGATGTTTGAGATGCACATTCTTCTTTATCTTCCTCACCACATAGGTTTCCAGATTTGGGGAAGAACAAGCCATTGAGCACTAATTTCATCTTTCAACAAAATGGAATTGGTATCTCTAGCACCACTATTCATTCCTACTTTGATCTACTACATTCTGTGCCCAGCATCCAAATCTGGTTACGAACATCAAATTAAACACACAACGATAGATCACTGGAGTCACTCTGCTTAATGAAAATCGCCTGAATGTGCACTTAGGGGCCTCAGGGCAGGGATACGGTGGGAGGTGGGATGCTTTGCTTATGTCACTTACCCAGAGAGCCTCAAACTGGCAGCCCACAGACTTCAACAGCCTACAGAAATACTTTGTTCAGCTGGCTGGATGTTTTTTAAATATTTAACTTTGTTGTCAACATCTAAAGCCCAGAGCCACTGTCTACAGTTCTGGATTTTCAGCTTTTCTTGGGTATTTAGAAGACCTGGAGCTACCAGTCTGTGCTCTCATATACCAGTGCTCAGGAGTACCCTCCTGGAGTGTGTGGGTAACCAAGGTCTGGTTTCATTTAGGGTACTTTTCTTGGCTTGCCCAGGACTCTTGCAATTTAGCAGTGGAAAGACTGTGTCCCAGGAAACCCCTGAGTCCTGGGTAAACCAGAACATTTGTTCACCCCACCTAATTCTTCACTGTGGACAACAGCACATACAGCCTCTTCCCCATAGCTCCCTTTGTGCCCACATAGCCTGCCTCAGAATGATGTTCCAGGCTGTCTACCATTTGAACCTTGTTTCTATCCCAACCTCTAAATACCATGTACTCTAAATTTCTCTTTGTTCCCTTGGCATTTGCACAAGCCACTGGAGCTTTCTTTAACACCACAAAGTTCAGTTCATTTTGGAGATGTATGCCAGTGCCATCCCTTTTCTGGGAAGCCTTTCCTGATTCCCCATGATTCTTTTTCACCCCAACAGATAGGCACTCCCTATCTGAACAATTCTTTTTCCTTCCTTTGGACTCAACACCACTAACAAAACATCAAGCAAGCAGGCACTGGGGAAAGTCTGTCTGAGGATTTGAAGGGAGTCAGAATTGTGATAAAATGGAAAATTGTAAAACTTAACTTAAAGTCCCAGTGACTGCAGGAGTCATCAAAATGAAAACTGAAACCATCCCACAAATATCTGCACTTATTCCATGGTGACATTCAGCATTTCAAAATCTAGGGACAGCTGGGTTTCTTGAACATTGACCTCCAACTGTCCTGCCTATAAAATGAAATCTTAATTTTTTTAATAAGATTATCTTTATTGAAGCAATGTTAGCTTACATCACAATATATGTCTTAGGGGTATAAGTTCACACTGTAACACAGAATCTTAAATATATGCCCATGTGTCTGAGTTCCCCATTAATCCTGGAGACACTCAGGGACTGCCTTCCAAACACTGTATCCTCAATCCTATATTTTGTACCCAGCATCCATAATCTTCATCAAAATTGCTCAGTAAAAGGTTTCCCATGATATTGAGCGAGTGAATTCCCATCAAAGTGTCTGGGAGTACCATCTCATTTTCTGTGATTTTTTTAAAACAAAAAATATCTTTTCAATTGTTCCGGAGTCCGCAGAATGTCTGTTGTTTATCTGAGTTCCCTGAGCCATACTATCAGCTGAAGAAGTCAATAATGCTTGTCAAGTTGCCATACTTTTGGTCATTTTTCATAAGATCATGAGATGACAAGTGTTGACAACTTCACGGTCTTTTCTGATAAAGAAAATTTGGGAAGTCCAAATTCATACTGGATACCTCATATTTCCCTGGGATACCTCAAAGTTGGCTCATAATAAACATGTCATCATCATCCTACCTCTCCTCTGTTCTTTCATCCTGAGTGCTTCTTCTCAGAACCACCTACTAGCTAAAGACAATGAATCAGTTCTCTGATCTCTCCCTCATTCTTTCTCTCTTTACATATCCCATAAATCAGTAAACCCTGGGGGTCTAGAAATTTGTCTCAAATGTGGTCACTTCTCTGTCCTTCCTCTTACTTTCCTGATGGATGTGACCATCATTACCAGTCTGGGTTATTGCAACCACCTCCTAAGTTGTCCCCTGCCTCGAACCCTGCCCCTCTATTCTCCATACTGCAGTTTCAGTAGAGTCTCCTAAAACAGAAAGTCTCATGACTGTCTCAAAAATTTCAGTGCATCCCACTTGCTCTTAGAGTGAAAACCCAATTTTTTAGGCAAGGGTGCCATTCCCTACATGATTTGGACCCTTTCCAACTTCAATTCTTCCTCTCCTTTAAAGTTTCCCATCAAGCTACACATGATTTGTGCTTGTTCCCCTCCAGTCCACATATCCAGAATGTCCAGATCTCATTCTGATCAACTTTGAGGGCCTGTTCACATGCTGTTCCCAGATACAGTGCATGGATATACATGTGCACTCACAGCACACCCACATGTACACACACACATTCAACAACAAGCTTGATGCCCTCTACTGAACTTCAGATCTCATATTTGAAATTACTACTTCTAGCAAAGCTCTGGTCTTAACCTTAAAAAAGAGCACAGAGTCAGACAGCTCCTCTAGTTTGAGTATTGTAATTTGGAGTCACCCACAGATGAATTTGCAACACAGTTCTCTGAGTTCTGAGCTGCACTAACTCCTGTAAGTCATGCTGACTTCCTGGAGGTGTTTAAAATGTGCTTGTATTCTTTAAGTGTATAATGCAGCACTGTTCACTGAGTTTTCAGGATGAAAACTCAGTAAATGCTTACTGTTACGTATACAGACATGTCATAAGTTAGGTTACTAACGATTAGTAGGGAAAACTCCATAGAAGCAGCTAAGATTTAAGTTGTACTCTACCCTGAGTCTTGCCAACCCTACCCCATTACCAAAACACTGATTGCACACATTTGTAGCCATATGTTCAGAATGAAATAGTTAGTGAAGCTGATAATATGTCACTATTAAGACAATACAAGCTCATTGCCCTGAATCAAGCCACCAATCTTGCTTCTATCATAATGGGATTCTGTGTTTCATTTTAGAATTTTAAAGCCCTTACAAACTCAAAGCATGATCTGTTGCATTCTACCATTTTAAGACTAGCAGGTTTTGAAAAGGAATACTCCCCAGCACTGTGATGAAGCTCCCAGGTTGCATTTGAATCTCTAAGTTTCAGCTGGTAGAGGAACATGCAGATACTTTCCAACAAATACCCATTCCAGTGTTTCTGGACTCCTCCTTTGGCACAGCAACCAAATGAGTTATCACTCTACCTGCTTGGAGCAAAAAGGGGTAGATAGAAAGTGAGACCCAAGAGGCCTGGCATCTAGCATTGACTTTGCCAGTAATGTTGGGTGATCTTGAATGGATCTCTTAACCTTTGTCAGTCTCAATAAATACAATGAAAAGGCTTAGATGTAAAAATTTTGAAAGTCTACAGTTGGTTTTGGAAAGTAGAGAGATTTTAAATTAGGCCCCTCTCTTCCTTCTTGTTCCTTGAATGAAGTTCAATTCTAAAGTTACAGTTCAAAAACTTTTGCTGCACATTACTATGACCTGGCATCCAAATTTTAATGTCCTATGGATGATTCTATTGTACACCAGACTTGGGGAACCATGGTTTAGTAGCTTGATAAACAAAAATGAGAGAGGCATCTGTGACTCCAAAGCCTCTTTTCCTCATTTATAAAGTCTTTTTAAAAAAGTTATATTTATTTTTATTCTTTAAATCATAACTTCAGTAAATGGATTTTTGGATATCTCCCTTCCTCTCCCTCAGAAGCCCTCTCCATTCTCTCTGTTCTTAGAAGCAAGGTTTGATGGTAGGTTTTCAGTCTTAAGTTTGTGTTGGGCAGTCAATCTTTATTTATTTGTGGTCTTTCCATGCTTTCTCATTGGAGACTATGTTTGCCAATTCCATCTCTGTTGTTTTCTTGCTTTACCTTATAGTTCTGGTGTCAGATTTAGGGGGTCTCACCCCCTGCCAGTGTTAGTGAAGAAGTTTCTCTGTGGATACAAGCATTTGTAATTGACCATTGTAGATCATCTCCTCTGCCTTAGTTTGCAGCTTTGCTATGGGGCTGATGTCCCCTTCCTTTCCTCTCCTGTAGTGTGGGGAGGGCACCTTGTTCTCCTAGAAGTCATCTCTGAAATGAAGTCTTGGATCTTCCAGATCCATTGAGTGCATAGGTGAACTTTGTGACATCATGTTTCCATTGATGCTTCTAGTGTCTCACATGCATTGGTTCTTTCGATTGCCCATCTGCTGTGTCCAGCTCAGACTTGTGGGCTGGATTTTTACATGGTCCCTCACCTGTTTTATGATGGGGTTTGTGTTATATATGTTTTTGCTCCTCCTGAAGATTAGCTGGACTGAAAGTGAAATGGAAGGGGCATCCCCTCCATACCCCCCCACATGCTAGTACCACATGCAGGGCCCAGATGGCCATGCATGTGCCGTTCCAAGCCCCCCTTGGGCTGGGGGCTGAGGGCAACATGCCTCAGATGATCTGGGCTGCAAATGGCTGCCCTGTGCAACAATCATCTGCTGGTGGATGGTGCTAAACTCCACCTGTTCCCCCCTCCTGGGCTCTTCAGGTTTTGGGGGGGGGGGCTTACCCAGGAGTCTTCTCCACCTTTGCTCCCTGCTGGCTGAGGGCAGAAGGGGCGGAGCCCCAGGTTACATGAAGGCAGCAAGCTGGTGTGATTCGGTTATAAATCCTTAACATTTTGCAACAATACTGTGATAATGCATGGTCATCTCGAAACTTGCTAATCAAAGTGTGAGCCACAGGCTAACAGCATCAGGATTATCTGGGAACATTTTAGACATGCATTTTTTCTCAGGCCCCAGCCAAAATCTGATAAATCAGAATCTGTTCTAAGAGCTCCATATGATTAGCAGGTTCATTGAAGATTGAGGAACGTTGCCCTAGCACTCAGTAGGTATACAATACAATACACCCTTGTAAGCCTTCTTGTCAACCCTCCTTCTGTTCCTTGAGGAAACATTGGCTTACAGAGGAAAAGCAACTTGTCTAAAACTACTCAGTTAGTCTGAGGCATTGACAAAATTTGAAGGTAGGACAGTCCCAATCTGACCTGTCACCAAGAGGTAAAGTGCTAGGGGCAATCTCTGCTTCACAGCTTTGACTAGGGCAAACAGGGCCCCCAGAAGCAGTGGAGAGACACAGCAGGAGGTCCTGCAGGCAGGAACCCTGGTTTCTACTCCTAGCAGAAAAGCTGACCAGAGGGCTGAGTGCTCCTATGGGTTTCTTGTCTGACACAGCTCACTGCATCAAACTGCCCTTCTCCCTGGCCTTTCTCCTGCCACTTGGACATTTTACTTGCAAATATACTCTGTACCAGACTCCAGGCTTCTCAATGACAAGTTTAGGTGAGAAAAAAGAAATATCATTGTCTGAACTTGGGGGTGAGGGTGAGTAGAGCAACTTTCTGAAAACTCCCCTGATGGGCAGAGGTACAGAATCCCAAATCAGGGATTTGTCTCCTGTTCCAAAGCAGGGATTTATCCTCCTGCCTAAGGAGGAGTCATGAACCAGGGCAGTCTGGTGTCAGCAAGGAAAGAAGATATAACCACTTTAGTCTTCCTCACCAAATTGAGGTCTTCCTGAAAATCCTTATCAAATCATGTTTTAATCAATATGATTGTATTATTCAACCCAAGGAGGGAGATAGCAGGGTCATTATTTATTTGAAATACCTGTGCTTCAGCTTCCCTGCAATTTTCTTTCCTCTCTGAACCCTTGCCATTTCCATAGGACTAGTAAGAAACTGGTCTCTTCCTGGGGTAAGAGACCTTGCCTGAAATGCACATTCTCAGGTTTCACCCCAAACTTGCTGAAGCAGAGCCTCAGGAGGGGTCCAGATACCTGTGCTTAAAAAGCTTTCAGTTTGATGAAGGTAAATATTTCAGAGTCACTGCTTTAGAGAATTTTGGGGCAAAACAGCTTCAGTGAGCTGATCCTAAGAGGAAGAAGTTACAGACTCTGAAAGGACACCCCTCATATTAGGGGTGAGGATTGAGGTGGCAAATATCAATAATTCTTGTTCTAGGCTTGTCCCAAGGGGATGGTGCCCTAGGGATGACTGGTCCCAGTGCACTGAACTAGCAAGGCCTTGGCAGACACAGAGAGGGGACACACATGATCTTGCAATAGCCAGAGTTACTCTCAGACCAGAGGGGTTTTTGGGAATGTTCTGCCAAGCATAAGAAACCAGGGGCTTTGGTAGGACTTTCTGTGTGCAAGGAGATGAACTGGGATGCCAGCTGTGTCAGATCAGGGTGCTCTAGGTGAGATTTCATTTGAATTACAGAAAATTTGGGATTTTTAAAATCTTCTATCAGTTTGTGGATGTCAATTCATACCCACAATGCTTGAATTAATTTTATGTATGTATTTATTCTTTGTTTTCATGAAAAAAAAGTGAGTCCTCAGATTTTTAACTGTGATTATTTTGTTGCAGGAAATGTGATTTGCTAAGGGAATGCTCAAATGATGCTGTCAAAGAAATACCTAACCCAAATGATTGTCTAACCCAATCAAAACAGAATTTCTTTGTTACATATTCTATATTTGCCTTTCCATGGTATACCATGGCCAGACTGCCAAGTCTTACCATCAGATCCTGTCCATTAATAATCTTCAAGGCAGCTGGTTATTTGTCAAAAAATGTTTATTTTTACCTCCAAAAACCTTTTTACCCCCTTGACCTTTCTTTCAAGTCCCTCACTTTTAATATCAGGGACCTCAATTGGGTTACAATGTCCTCTTGTTTCTAATGATTTTCCTTCATCACTTTGCTTTATTTCCATATGCTACTCATATATGTGAAATTGCTCAACCTATCTTTCTGATTTAATTGACTTTGCATGATTCCATCAAAATTCCCTCTATTTTGTTGTAAGTGGAAATACTTCATCTATCCTCACAGCTGAGCAGTGTTCCATTGTGTGACTTTTCCACATCTTCTTTTATCCAATCATCTGTCAGGGCACTTGAGTTACTTCCATTTTCTTAGCTCTTCATTATAAATAACACACAACACCTGTACTATTTTAAAGAGACACTTTGAAGAACATCCTTGGCCCCTCCCAACCTCTATTGGCAATGGCAATGATGCCTTTGAACACAGAGCAAAAGAGTGGGATGTTTTGTTTGCTACTACAGATGTTCCAGGGGTAGAGGTTAAAACCAGAGAGAGTTCTAAGTCCTTCTTCTGCTACCTCACTTCTAAAGCAGAGAGATATACCTACGTTTCTCTAGAACAAGCCTGGTAAAATCCTTCTTGTTTCTTTGTTTCAACTTCTTCAAAACTCCCATTTTCTCCATCCATGTCAATGCTCACACCATTGAGTTTTGCCCAGTTGGAGCTGAGTACCTTGTATCCTTGCACCTCCCTCTTCACGCCTCTCCTCCCAGATAGCTGGAGGCGCCTGCACTGTCTCTGTTCTGAGCAATGAGATTTCTCTCTTGAGCAGGCCTCGATGCCCTCTTTCCTCACTCTGATTTCTGCCTTAATGTCTACTACCTTGATGTTCACCATCTTAGAAAGAAGTACTGTCCTTCTCCTCTCAACACATACCACCCTATTTCTTGATTTTTTAAAAAATTTTAATTAGTTCCCTATCTTTTATTGCAGTGTTTTCAAATACATTTTCCTATGTAATAAGTATCAAGTTGTTAGAGTTCAGGAATCATATATTTCTTACATCTTTGTATATTATTCATCCAAACACCGAACAAGATTAAATTTTCAATAAATATTTACACAATGATTCTATATGCACAACTATCTGTTTGACAACACTAGGTGGATATATCACAGACAATCAATCTTGTAATATATACATATATATTTACATCATTGCATTCCCTGGGGGTTCTCCCTCCACAGCATCACCTGAGAGCTCTCCTCTTGATCTTCCTGTTTTCTTCCTTTCCCCAATTTCTCAACTCCCCCAACCCTTTCCCTAGCAGCTTGCCCCAGTCCCACTGTCAGTGCATTTTGGTTTTTTTCTTGATCTTTTGTTTGTTATTCCTATATGCCATCCATAGGTGAGATCATATGATTTCTCTCTTTTTCTTTCTGACTTATTTCTGCTAATATGCTTCTCCCTAGGTTCATCCATGTTATCAAGAAATGCTTCACATTTGTCAGTTTTGATTGTAGAATAATATTTCATTGTGCAAATATACCACATCTTTTTCAACCATGTTAGGGCATTTGGGTTGTTTTCATATTTTGACAATTGTAAATAGTGCTGCAATAAATATCCAAGTACAGGTATCTTTTTGAATTAGTATTTTTTTTTCTAACCTTTTGGGTGGATTCCTAGTAGTGGGATTGCTGAATCAAATGGTAGCTCCATTTTTCAGTAGCTTGAAAGTCTTCCAGATAGCCTACCATAGTGGTTGGACCAGTTTGTACTTCCACCAGCAGTGTAAGAGTGTTCCTTATTCTCCACAACCATGCCAACACTTGTCTGTGTTTTTTGTTTTGTTTTTGTTTTTTTAATATGGACTATTTTAACTGTGTAAGATGGTATCTCAGTGTGGTCTTTATTTGCATTTCTCTGATTATTAGTGATGTTGACCATTTTTCATAGACCTACTGGCCATTTGTATCTCTGCTTTGGAGAAGTATTTTTTTAGTTCTCTCTCCGTTTTTTTGACTGGGCCTTTTATTTTGTTTTTGTTAAGTTGTGCGAGTTCTTTGTGTATCTGCTATCAGACCCTTATCACTTGTATAGAGGGCAAAAATTTTCTCCTCTTCGGTTGGGCTTCTTCTTGTTTTGGTTATTGTCTCTTTTGTTGTATAGAATCTTTTTAGTTTGATGTAGTCCCATTTGTCTATGCTTCCTTTATTTTAGCATTTACATATATATCCTAAAAGGGAATTCTGGAGTTTAAGTCTTGGAGAATTTTGCCCAAATAATTTTCTCTCTTATTTTACAAAATGGCAACTCCATCCTCCAGTTTCTAAATGGAAAACTTCAGGCATCTTTCACACTTTCTCTATCTGATCACACCCAATTGATGGCCAATTTCTTTCCAATATAAAATATAGCTAGATTCTCTCCATTTCTCTTAACCCCAGCTAAATCAACCAGCATGATTTCCCTGCATGAAAGCAATAGCCTAGCTAGTTTCTGCTTCCAATCTTGTTCTCTTAACTCCAGAGAGCAATCAGAATTGACTTCAAAAAAATTCCATGCTTATTATTTAGCTACAATAAAATCTATTTAGTTACAGTTACAATAAACCTCTTTTTAGCCAATGAAACCTAAATTCCATTTAATTTCATCCCCCACTACTCTGCTGAGATACTTGGGCTTTCTCTAAGTTGTACAAGTTATCTTGTTCTAATAGGTTCTTAATTTCATTCTTTTTACAAAACTTTATGTTTTTCCTTTTTAGCACTTGTCACAATTCTTAAGTAGCTAGTTATTTATGCTTGACTTGTTTAGTGGAGCCCCTCGAGGACAGGAATAATGTCTGCATTGCTCACCATTTTTTTTTTTTTTACAGCACCCAATGCCATGCCTAGATAGAAAAGGGGACAGTGGATATTATTTGAATGAACACGTGTTTAAATTCTGAACGTTATGTCCACCAAGATTACTCTTGCTCTATTGTTAGAGTTGATTAGCTAGCAAAGGTAAGACATTTCCCTGATGTAAGGCGAGACTAGGCAATTCAATTTAATTCTGTTCAGTGCAGTTCAAGTCATTTCAATTACATTTAATTCATTTTAATTTAATTCAACAAACTTTCACAGACACCAGAAATATGAAAATCTCATTGTTGGGTGTAAACAAATTGGTGAATGATCCATTCCCTGACCTCAGGAGACTTCCTATTCACTGTTCTGCATATTATGACCAATGATAACTTGCAGGACATGTTCTACACTCTGTAGGTACACAGGTACACACTGTAGGTACACATGTACCTACACTCATAAAATTTTACCAGACAACTGGTCAACCTAAATTGGATCTCATTACCATCACTCATTAATGTAATGTATAGATAGTTATAATGACAGTTATAGAGGTCTGAATAGTGCACAAAGTAGTGGAAATGAAGAATGAACTGATAACCAAGAATGCTGAGTTCGATGACTGGTCCTCCACTTATCTTCTTCAATAACAGATATTGTTCAATTCATATTGAAACACTATTATAAGACCTCACATTCTATCCTAATCAATAAATACCCTCCTTTTATTCCATCCCATTCTAAGTATATGTGGTTATAGCCTATTCTTTTCCCTAAATATGTGAGATGAATGACAGATTAAAATACAAGATATTATCAAAGTCCTAAAGCCAGTCTGTTCACTGCAAAAAGCAGAAATAGTGACTTTCAGGCATAAATGCTGAGCAGATTTAAGTGCCTAAGTATCTGGCACTGAGTTCTTTGGCAGTCAAAGTTGAAGAAAAAAATGCATATCAGCTTATACAGTTTTAATTTTCTGACCTGGATGACAAATACAACTTTTCCCTTTGTTACTGCATACTAACAGGGATTCACCAAGAGTTCTTATAAAGTGGTTTAGGGAAGGAGGGGCACATTCCATTAATCAAAATCACAAAAGCAACTCATGCTGCTCAAACTGACTATTCTCATCTCCACGCTGGATAAAGGTAGTTATTTGATAGACTGCTAGACTGAGTTCTAATATTCTGCCTTTTGATGACTTAACTTTATACTGGTTTAACTCCATTTGACCCCACTTACTCTTAGCTGGACCTCAATAGAAGTGAAACAACTGTTTGCCTTCCTTTCAGGTATTATCAGATTTGGCTCTGAGATGCTTTCATTTTGTCTCTTCCAGATCAACTCCTTTACAACCTATCACTCACTATATTTCCTATTTCCCCCTCTGAGCATTCTATCTGGTCTTCATCCTCTTTTTTGATCTTTCTAAATCTATCACTCATAAGATGGAGAAGGCACAATGAGAATAGCATTTATTAACACAATATCTGGCCAAGATTAAAAATAAGAAACATAAAGTTAGGGGACCTAAGAACTGGAATATCTCTCTAAAGTTATTTACTCACCCTTATGAATATAGCCCTACCAATTAAAGACCCAGTGACCTCTCTTTGCATAGCTCCAGAAAAAAAGAAATATCTCTGTACCTAGTCAGAAATTCCTTTCCCTGGTGGACAGCCAGAAGTGTTAGAAAATTTTCTTATGTTGAATTGTGAACTCCATTCATGTGACATCAAGGCGTTAAGCTAGACCTGCTTTGGGACAATGACCTTCATGATATTTGGGAAAATGTATGCTTTTTTTATACATACATACCCACTTTTACTCAAAGGAATTTTCAGCAACGTTACCTAATTTTCCCCATGTTGCTTCTATCCTGCCCTAGGCTTAAATACTTTGGAGCTCAATAGTTTGTTAGTGGACCTTATTTGACCTGGTTTCTAGAAAGTGTCTCATTCTTCACCAAACTGACTGTGGGCTGATCATGCTGGTACAATACAGTCAATTGAGGGATGCAGGTATATTTCCCCCCCACTGTCTTAAATACTTGTGGTAAAATCATGTGAGAGAACCATGAAAAGGTGAGAGTCCTTGACTCTGAGTCAATAATGAGAGTGACTGGTGGCTGGTAAATGACAGTACCTCTGTTGGACTGATCTGTCTTTCTGTGGCTGGGCATTGCTGGCACCCTGCTTTTCTCCTGTCCATAGTACTTAGCAATCTTGAAGGAGAGTGCTATGACTAACATTGAATCTTGAAGTGTGACATTGTTCTTATCAAATGAATATTTAAACCACATGCTGCACATTCATACCAAAAAAAAGGGGGGGGAGTGACCCACTTGTCCTCTATTTTAATAATAAAGAAGAAGGAAGGTCTAGGATGAAGAGAACAGTCACCCTGTATGTGCATGGAGAGCAGTAATTTTAATGGGCATACCAGTATTTCGGAGAATATTCCAAACGGTCAGTCTCATTATTCAGCTCCTGGGGTTTTCAGACTTTCCATTTGACCTGCTCTTACTTGCCCACCTCTAGGGTTTGTTAGTAACCCCAGAAACTTAATGTTAGAATGAATAAGGAAGGCAAAAATAGTATCTAACACTCTCATAAACTCCTTAACAACAGCACAGCAATCAAAAGGTGTGAACTGTGCAGATTCCTGCTCTTGCGAAACCAGGTTTCCAGATAGTCTGTGTGTTCACCCAATCAGTCATGGTTCCTTCCCCAGGGTGAGGGCAGATGTGTTGACCTGACTTTGGTACTTCAGTCTGTTCACTCCCATTCACTCTGTTCAATGAAAATACCCACTGGATGAATTTTAAATATGTCTTCACTGTTTTAATATTCAAGAACATAAGATCAGTTCATTCAAGAGGACCTGGCAGAGCCTCACTTGATGCTGGGGTTCACCCATGGTACACTTTGCAGTAGAAAACTGCCCTTTCTTTGCTTGACTCACTGTATCTCTGTGAGCAGGCTTGTTCAGGGAAATAGCATGTGCCAACAAGCATGAGGGAACTGATGGGACAGGAGGAAATTGACACTAACTGGAATCTAACCAACTCTGGAGCCACAGGCAAAACCAGCATATGCCAAGGACCTGGACAATCCAGAAGGAGTCCAGATGTTCCTGAACCTTCCTGGGACATTGCCTCTGATGCTCCACTGGCAGGAATGAGGTCCTCCTGCAGTTCTCATTGACCAATTATTCTGCAGTGCAAACACCCTTTTCAGGCAGCACCTGTGTCCTCTGAGTCTCTGATTCCTCATCTACTCAGTGGAGATGGTTAGACTTAACCTCACAGGACTGTGGACAGAGTAAAAATAAGAGTATTATTATTAAATAATAACAATAGCTAATAAAGATTGAGTACACATAGATCAGACAAAATGTGAAGTAGTATCTATCTATCTATCTATCTATCTATCTATCTATCTATCTATCTATCTATCTATCTATCTATCTATCTATCTATCTATCTATCTATCTATCTATCTATCTATCTATCTATCTATCTATCTATCTATGTATGTTGTCTTATTTGATCCTCTCACCAGTCTCATGAGGTGGAAAGCTTTATTATCCTTGTGATATATGCCCTGAGAGACAAAACCACACATCATCTCTGCCCTCCTGGCTGTTAGTGTCCTTACTAGGATGTACAAGGTGCAGAGTAATGGAAAAGCGAAAGTATTCCAAATTCTACGCAGCCCCCATTTGATCCTGGCTTGAACCCTCCACAGTAAGCCTGCTTGCTGCTGGTGTTGCCACGTGTTAGGGAGACCCTCCTAGTTCTGTAAATCTTCCAGAGACAGAAACCAGGTGTACTAGCCAAGGCAGAGGGCTTGCATGTGTCTCTCCTACTTGACTCTGTTTCAGATGTATAGGTCTGAAAGGAAACTTGAGAATGAATTGAAAATGAAACTTGAGAATTGAATCCATTTCTCTGCCTCCATGAAAGATTCCATTTGTACTCTTTTTTGTTGAAGATATTCAATCAGGGCATCTTGCTTTAAAAACCTGGTTAAACAAAGCTTATATTTACAAACAGGAGGATTTAAGGGCATTACACTGCCTTTAAATAAGAAGCACTCCTGTTGCATTTTAAATAGGATTGATTCAGTGCAATTTCTTAGCACACAGCTTTTCAGTAATGCAAAATACATGTGTACCTAGCATTGTGAGCTTTCTAAAAGGTAGATGACGCCTTTCCCCCTGTCCTGTTGCATGCACATACTTCCAAAAGCATTTGCATATAAGTTCTTCCTTATATCTAACCTGAATCTTATGCATGATGCTTAAGGTTACTTTGGTGATTTTTTTCAGTATCACTTTGAAGAAAGGTGGGGAAGTGGATAGATCTAGGGTGCATTGTTGCCTTGCCTTGAGATCTCCCTTGAGATATGGGTTACTATCCTCTTGGTTTAGTAACATCACTTCCATTTAAATTTTGGCATCACTTCCCTAATTCTCTTCTAACCGCTTCCACTGAGTGTGTCTCTGAAAATCCCTTCTTAGAGAAACTTAAAGCAGCTTCTGTATTTTATGTCATGTGCTTTCTCCACCAGAATGGATCTTAGAGATCATGAAGTCCAGTACCTCTAAGGGGAAAATCTGAGGATCCTGGAACTTAAGTGACTAGACCAAGAACACTCAACATATTTGTGGCAAAACTAGGAAGCTTCTAGACTCCAGACCCCAACCCCCATACTCTCTCTTTTACAAATTTGAGTCTTCTACCCCCACACCTGACTCCTTCCCTAAGGTCTCAAGCTATGACTTGTTCTTCTACTAGGGTCTCCACCACGTTTAGGCACATGAGTTGGCTGAAGTTCATCTGGTTGGTTTTGACTTGAACATTACAATGAACTCTGCTGTTGGGTTCAGGCAAGAGCACCTTAGCCTTGAGACATGAAGAGGAGTCTCTGCTGTGTTCCTATTTGGAGACAGTCTTGTTTAGTCAGGTTTTAAACGTGAGGGGCCCTGGCTGAATCTCTGACAGAGGGCAAACACAGTCTGGCTTCCTTCCTTCTTCAAATACTTATTCTATATATTCAGTAAATGTCTGGTTTCAGAACTTTCCTACTTTAATGGAAGGCCCTTTGCATTCCCTTTGCAAGAATGCCTGGCATTCTTATCCCCCTATAGGAATGGCTGTGTAGCTCTTCAGCTTTTCATCATGCTGAAAAATTTGCAAGATGATGGTACAGCTTGGCTCAGGAGGACACAGGAAGACTTAACTCTGTCTGGGTTTCCTCTTGGCAAGTGGGCTCCTGCAACTGTTATTTTGACCGTTCAAGCCCCATTCTTTAGAGGTTTACCAAGTCAGGGGAGGACTAATCTGCCACTAATCCTAAGTTTTAACAATTTAACAATTACCTGCTCATATTTCATGGACACATCCCAGGCTGGCATGGCAGATCAAGTTGTTATTGATTTTGTCATTAGGGTGCACAGAGGTGAACCCCTCTGAGCCCTCCAAGGTATTAGCAATGACCTTGAGCATTTATGAAGCCATTCCTCTTGACTTTGGGAGCTAGCCCTTGAATTTAAAGAAAAATACACTTGGGAAGTCCTAGGACCCTGCATTAGAGACTAAAACTTTGCTGTTGACAAGTGATTCCCTTCCTTGGGCCTCAGTTTCCTCATTCATAAAAGGCAAGAACAGAGAAAGATGAGCTCTTCTGCATCTAAGTCCCATGTGACTGCTGAGTCATGACTCTGAGGAGGGACTCTGAGTGGTCTTTCTGGCACTAGCTCACAGACTGTTATCTATTCCCTCGCCTGAGGCCTGGAAGTTTATTTTATCTTCAAGATATAAAAAAAGAGAAAACCACAAAATCAAAATGAGCAAATGTTTAATTAAATGTCTCCATAATGTAACATTATGTAAACGGCATTAATTGTTAAATTTGATGTTCCTAAAAAATTCATTGCATTTAAACAATTTGTTCCTCAGACTTTTTCACTTTGAAAGAATTTTCAAATATGCCTGGTGATTGCTGAAGGTTTATAGCCATGAGTCAGTCACAGCCAAATGCTTTCAAAAGTCAAATCATTAAAAAATATCCCTCTTAAATATTTTATAGCAAAAATATTAATGTAGAATGAAAGGTTAACTTTCAATATGTTTCAAAAGATGTGAAGTGAAATATCCAAAAGTAAGAGTGCCTACGGCCTTTGCAAATTTCAAAATTGTCCTTGTACTGGAGTATAGCATCCTAAGAACATATATTGACGCAGAACTTACTTAGTGCCAGCTTTTTCTAAGCCATTTGAACATATTAGTTCATTTAATCTTTGAGACCATCTTTGGGCTCAATTCAATGAGTAGGCCCATTTTATAGGTGAGGAAGCTAGCTCAGAGGGAAGTAAGCTTTCCAAGGACAAAGGTTAGTTATCAACACAGTCAGGATGAAAAAGCATTAGCTCTGGCACTGTTCCCAGCCATTGTATCACACAAAGGGCCCAGGATCCCTGGGCTCCCAGAGAAAACAAGTGCTGGCAAGGAAATGGCTGTGCAGCTCCATAATGAGGGATGCAAATTCCTCCGGTGGCTTCAGCAGGAATCCATCCCTTGCTTGTCCCTGCCTCTTTGACAACTTTCAACTCCACCTACTGCTACTAATAATAAAAAAATATTTTTAAAAAAACTGATCAACATTCACAGTTCTGTCAGCATTTTATATGTAATTAATCTCTATTCTATCCTCACAACAAACCCTATTTTACAAACAAGGGAATCTAGAGAGGAAATCATTTGCCTGTGGTCACAACTTGTCTTATTCTAAAACCTAAACTCTCTTTTATATTAGGAATGTATGTGTGCTGCTTAAATAATTTGATAGACAAAAAGTATATTGAATGAGAAAATGAAGCCACTCCTCTTACACAATCAACACGCTCCCTGCCCCTTCTTACTCCCCAAGTTCACTATCAGTAGTTTGGTGGACATCTTTCCAGATTTTTGCTATATATTTTAAAATCTGTCTAGGTATTCATTCATCAATCCATTGCTCTGTCCCTTACCTGTCCTGTTGGCTTCACTCTCTCTACGTGGCAATCCCATAGAGAAAAGCAAAGATGTCTCCTTATTCGAGATATTGAAACTTCAAGGGCAAGGCTGACCAGGGTCCTACAATCTGTGGGTGCAGGAAAGGCAGGTGGGGTACTTTTCAGTTCATCTCTCTACCTCTGTGCCTTGCCTATCTTGCTAACAACTGTGCCTGCCTGCACAGACTCATGTGCTGTAATGATCTACTGCATTCTCAGCCTGGGAGGTCTCTGGGCTCAAGGCTTAGCTCCCACAGGTGGGGAGCCTTGAGAAGGATAGGACACCTGGCTAAGATGAGTGTCAAAAATACGATTTACTGCTGCTTCTCTGCACTTTGCTTAAAGAGGAATCATAATTGGAATTATCCAGAAGAGAGAACCAGGCAATAGACTGAATTACGTGGGGAGGAGATGGTGCTGCATTGATTTTTTTTTTTCTATATTCAGTGCCAACAGAGCAGCTAGGGCACAATAGGGACTCAATACAAAGTCAAATGAGTAAGTTGGTAGAATAAGAACAGAATTTCCTCCCAGTGTTACCAGCAGAAGAGTTCTGTTACAATGACGTTTTTATTTGCAAAGATGAGAGATTTTTAGTTCTCTGGTGGATCTTTTTCCCTTCTATTTTCATAGTGACAGTTCAGGAGAAAAGAAAAGCTTCCATCTCTCTGAAATAGTAGGAGAAACCCATGGGATTGGTAACTTATGCTACAAAGCTCTCTCCTTCACATACTGCAAGGATGGTAATATTTAACAACCAGCAACAACAATGTCATTTGTATAAAGGGTGTGACTCCTTGGCTGAGCGGTGGTCAGGCTACTATGGTGCCTACAAATTGATGCTGGAAGTCTGTCAGCTCAGGTTCTGGTGTCAGTTTCTAGCTGGACAATTTGGGGCAAATTTCTCCACTTTATCATCTCTAAATGATGATCATGATAATAGTATCTGTTTCATGTAGTGCATGGAAGAAAATTAGACAAGTTGAGATAAGTAAAAAACTGAGTACAGTGCTTAGTTTATATATATATATCTATATGTATATGTGTGTGTGCATCGATAATTAACAGGAGCTCAAAATTACACTATTACTATGAGTAATAAGCTCTTCCTAATGCTATCCCAATATTCAAGCACTTGATTATTACTGATAATTACTGTTTGAACACATGCACTAGATTGATCAGGGTGAGATGCTGAGGCTGGTATTCTACCTAGTCCATCTCTGAGTTCCCAGACTGAGTGGCATATGGTAGCCTTGCTAGGCAAGTTAGTTGAAACTCCTAATTCAGAAGACCGTGTGTGTGTGTGTGTGTGTGAGAGAGAGAGAGAGAGAGAGAGAGAGTGTGTGTGTGTGTGTGTGTGTGTGTGTAGAGGGAGTGGGGTGTTAAATACCATAAAATGAAAAGTCTTCCAAATTTGTCCTTGCTAGGGACTGTAAAACCCAGATTTTCCCTTTTTTGACTAAAAACTGACTATAACAAGTAGAGGAGTATTTATTAGCAAGGATGACACTATCGCTCTTATCTCTACTCTGTCTCTGCATGAGTGATGGTAAATGAGAGCAACTGGGGAGGTTGGGGATAGACTAAAAGTTGTCATCTAGAGTCTTCCTCTCGAGCTAATCATTATTTTGTTAAAATGTGGGCTCAGCCATGCTAGTTACTCTGATTTATGAGCAGCTGGAAATTGGGACATTTATGTATAACTTCCCAGATATCATATGTCCCCATCTAACTCAGACTAATTTTGTAACTTTGAGTGGGTTACAATGGGGGACAATCAAAACACTATGGGCCAGGAATCTTTTCCTGGGCTGCCAGCGCTTGATCTCTTATCAAGTCCTACAGGTGTAGCCTACAAAGTTCAGGACCCACGGCTCAGCTCACATAAGGAGACTGTCTACCTGGTACCTAGTTAGAGTCAAGGAGAGGATCTGGTCCTTGTGCTCCAACCAATCCTAAGAGATCAAATATGTTGCAGCAGAATGTGGCTGTTATAAGGAAAATGACAAACTGCCCAGAAAAACAAACCACTAGACAAAATACTCCATAGGTGGAAAGAGCACACCTGAGAGTTCTTGTCACATAGAAAATCCACAGCAGAATCCAGGTGCATGAACCAAAATCAAAATAGAAACATAAACAGCCCTCAGCCAGGGAAAGATTTCTCAGCTACAAGTTGCATGCTCCCAAAACTCAAGCCTCTTAATTCTGGTCACACCATGATCTCCACTTTTGTTTACCCAGGTTTGTCTTCCAAAAGCTCCTGTTGTTTGAAGGTTGGAAAAGACTGTTGTGCTGAGATAATACTAATATTTATTGAGCTCTTAGTACATGCCAGACGCTGTCTAAGCCCTTTGCATATATCAGTGCACTTAATCCTTAAAAATCCCTATGAAGAAGGTTTACTAGTTCCCTTAAGAGGAAATAGAGGCCTAGAAAGGTTAATAACATCTCCAGGGGCTCAGTGTGAGAAAAGAGAAGTGCTGGGGTTTGAACCCAGACAGGCTGGCTCCAGAATCCTAGTGCTTAGCCACACCCAAGCTGCTTCCTGCCTTATCTTAGGGCACCAGAGCAGAGGAGGGCAAGGAGGGTGCTACCATGTATGGAGAGCACTGCAAGATTCCTATAGGGTTCAGTTTGGCTCTAATCAGAGCAACTCTCAGAACAGAAGACACCCACTAGGCCTTTTCATGAACATTATTTGTGATCCCTGAAGGAATAGACACTCCTTCAGGATGTCTATTTCCCCTTGGGAATGTGAATTCTGCCAGAGGTTAATCTAAATCAGTGTTCCTTCTCTAAGAAAACAGAGAAATTAGGATTGCTTGCTTATTGATACAGGTGTATGTATGTTCAAAAGTGTGTTTGCATCCCCCACTTCAAAGAGAGACCTCTACCTCTTTTATCACAGTCTTTAAGGACAGGGTGATACCTGCACTGTTGGTTCCTTTAATTACATCAACCATGAAAAATGTTCATCTCTGTGTACACCCAGAAACTCTCTGATTCTTTTCCCTTTCTGATCTCTGTAATTTATGGTAAAGATCATATTGAGCATGTTATTTGCTCTGTGAGCCATAGCCCAAGGGAATCAAATTCTAACCTGATCACAGCTTTCTGTTCCATGTCACCTCAAGCATTAAAAAGCTGCGATGATCTCCCAATTCCACATTGCCATTGCTTCCAAATTAAGTTTGAGTTCAGTATCCAATTGCAGGCTACAACCACCTTTCCAGGTTATTTCCACTCTTCACTGATTGACTCTCTTCCGTTTCAGCTAACCTAGGCTATTGACTGTTACCTCCTTCAAGGAATACTCCAGAAAAAATTCCTTCCCACAAACCTACTGCACATGGAATGAATGATCTCCCTCAGGGTCTCCATAAGTTTCACCAGGCCTCATGTTTATGATTCCTCCCCCCCCCCATTTGGAATCTGCAATGTCATGACCTCCTTCTTGGGAAGAATAAGCAGCAAGAAGGCAAGGGGTCTATGTTCAATGAATCCTTAACACATTTTACACACAATAGGTATCAGCAAATATTTCTCAAGTGGAATAATCATCTGGGAAACTGATGCATGGGTGTACCAGTCTTGGGATTTTGTACTTCAGAAAGTAGCTTCAGAAAGCTACTGAGGATACTCTATGTAGGGCTGTGCACCATTTCATTAGCACACTCTGATTTTTACTGAATAGCAATCCTCTTTGTTAAGAAACAGTGATTCTAAGGTAGTGAGGCAACTCCATGGCTTCTCTTACACCTCTACAACTGAATGCATGTAAAAACAGAGTGGGGATAATCATTTCACTTGGAAAGTTGACAAACACTTGTGGTGTTTGCCTTATGCTCAAGTGTGTTCAGTACAAAGGAGACAGGCAGGAATCAAGAATCACAAGTACCAACCACTAGGGAGCTCCTACTTCAGCAGAGACAAACTGTGCTAAGGGCAGGGTCCTGAATGGATGTCCAAAATTATCTGTTGAAGGATGAGCTAAGGAAATGGGAGGAGGGAGAGACCTAGAAAGAACATATAAATATCCTATTGTCTATATGCATATAGATATGTGGACACATGGAAAGATGAGTACTGTAGATGGTAGATGGACAGATGATGGGTGAATAGGAAAAAATAGAAAAGGTGCAAATAATCATCCTCCCCTGTTTTAATTTTCCTTTCGTAGTATCCTGTTTTATCTGCTTCATAGCACTAGCCGCTGTCTGATATTAACTAATTTATATATTTGTTTATCCTTTATAAAAGCATTTGGTATGCCTCTACTAAAACATACATTTTGAAAGGCCAGGGAACTTAGATGTTCTACTCCTTACCCTTTCCTAGAGTTCAGACAATAAAAGACAAATGCCTATTTGTTAAGTGAATGGAGAAGCCATCAGATAGAGTTCTCACCCTCAGAATTTAAAGTAGGAAGTAAAGAATGTATATATGCAACACTGGCCTGGTTCCTCTCTTGGTGTCTTAAAAGGAGCTATTTGGTCTCCTCAAGAGTGAATTAGACACAGGGAGAAAGCTTACTCCCAGAAGAGAGAAAGAATAACTGATCTCATGTCCATCAACAGAAAGGGTCCTCTTGTTCTTTCCCAGGTGGAGCTTTTCAGAATGCTGTATGGTGTGGTGTTTATCTTTTATTTATGCGATGCTTGAGTGCTCGTGCCAGTCTAGTAGGCATGATGGAGAAGGGACTATTCCTCTTCTTTTCCTTTGAAAAAATAGGTAATTTGAAGAATAATGCATGTATGCTAATAGCCAGCCATGCCCTTCCCTTATAACACATACATTTTATTCAGGTCTGTCTAATTGGGGATTTTAATCTTCACTTTTAGAGAGACAGATAGAAGTAATAAAACAAAAAGGTGGGGGGTGTTTGATTTGGAGGGTCAGAAATACCCATGTTCCAGGAAAGATAGATCTGCACCTGAGGCAGGACAATATTAGATTAGTTTAACAGCCTTGGCTGGGACTCCTCACCTCTCTTGAACCCTGCTTTCCCATCTGTAAAAGGGGGTTAATGAAGCCTACCTCAGTGGTGAGGATAATGGAGGAGAATGCTTGGGAGCCCAGGACTTGGCACTCAAACTGCTGCCAATGCTTGCCAGTTTTTTCCTATTTCTCTTGGAAAATGTTCTGTCCTATTTCAAGAGTCATCTCCTCTTCCCAATCTTGGCTCAGTCCATTACCTTTACTAGGTTCACAGTGTCTGTATAACATGCCAGTTAAAATGATAGGCTCCACCATCAGACTGCCAGGGTCATTTGGTAAATGACCTTGGAAGGTTAGATAATCCCTCTACACTTCAGCAACTCTACGTGGGGACACTAATAGGAACCCAGAGTGTGTAAGTATTAAGTGAATGTTGCAGATAAGACATTCAGAATTGTACCAGGCACACCATAGACACAGTTCAGTACCAGGTACTCAGGGTTCTATTTCAACCATCACTTTCTTTCTGTTCTTCCAACACTCTCCCTGACTCGAACTCTTGCCCATGCTGTTCCCTTCACCTGGGACACCCATCTCTGAGCAGCTGTTTCCATCTCAGTATTCAGTTCTCATCTAAAGACCCTCTCCATGATGAGATCTTTGCTGGTTTGCAATTAGCCTTCATCAACCTTGCCACTCTATGGGTCTATTGTGTCCTTTTTCAGAGCCATCATCCACCGTATGAAATTATTTTTTCTATTTAGTTTGTTCATGGGTCATTTCTCCCTATCGAAAAGAATATAGCTACATGAGAGCAGAAATCAGCCTTATTTCTTGAAACAGTGCCTGATGTATGCTGAGTCCTCAGCAGATTTGTGGATAGAAATGAATGAATGAATGAATGAAAGCATAAATAACTATATTCCCAGGGCAGGAAGTGAGCTGGACAACCCAGGTCTTTGCTGGGTTTCTTCTCACCTGATGCCCCACAGAAGCTATGGTAAAGGTCATTTTCCAAAATTCTCCTATCTTCTCCTTCAAATATGAAAACCAGCTAATGATACACTTGATAAAACCTAAAGATAGCTCCTGGGAGAGCCCTCTGGGACTTCCTGTGACTAATCATCCTCAATCACCCAGTTAGTGGAGAGAACACATCTCATCCCTCAAATTCTTGCCTCCCAGTGCCCCAGGCAGAGCTGGACGCAGAGGTTAGAACAACACTTTCTCCACTGCAACCTTCCAGAAAGAGCCTGCGGATCTAGAGGTCTGCTCTTCTCTTCAAGGGCCAGAAGCTTGGGTCCCCTTCTCCCTCAAGGACAGAAAGATAGTTTGATGGTTATTTCCTCACATTTACTGCTGCTGAGATTTCTTGTGGAATGATCTGGTTCTTTTGGTAAACACAACTTCAGTTCTGATGAGCTGAATGAATAGCAGGTAGGGGACAGCAGGGAAAGGCATGGGTGTTGTATCAGGGTAAAGGTCTGCCTGACCAAATAAATCCCTGTGGTTATCTGGAGTCAGTAGTTTGTGGGGATATTCACTTCTCTGGAAAAGAATCATGTCAACATTTTGGGTAGTATTATGCAAATAAGGACAAATCTTGGGTCCTAAAGCTGGGATAAAATCAGGCTGCAAAAAGGACCAAGGACAAACCAAAATAATAATCAAGAGCAGAGGTATTGACTGTTACAGAAAAGACTTGGGGCTGGGAGGCCCTCTGGAAGAATGAGGAACTTTAAAGTGGGAGGAGCACATCCAGTGGTCTCTCTGCTCTCTCTTAACCTAAGGAGGTTGCTGCAAACTTGCAGACATAGCCCAGAAGCTATTTACTGAGGCCTATGGGCAACCAATTTCACATCAGTGAGCCTCGATTTTCTTATCCTTGCAAATGGGACAATAAAACTTCTTTAATTTGGAAAGAATGCTTAAGGAGGTTAAATGAAGCAAGACATAGAAAATCCTTAGCATTGTGCAGGATGCAGCATAACAGCTCCATTAGTGATGCTAATTATTATAATTATAGTTGAATTTATGACCATTGGAGATGGTTCATTACAACCACTGGGAATACTAAGACCCTAAGAATTTAGATTTGTTTTATTTTAACATCTAACCTTTCTGCACAAAAAGACATATCACCTCTCACGAGAGGAGAGGAGGGAACTGCCACTCATTCTGAACATGCTACAGCAATCCCAGAGAGGGAAAGTGACTTTCCCAAGGCCACAGGGTTAGTGAGTGGCAGTGCCAGGGCTGCACACTTTAAACCATACTTTTTGAACCACACCAAAAGGCTCTTCCTGGGTTAGGAGGAAGAGAAGGGAGTCACAGATTGTTTCCTAAGCGGGAATGGAGGGTTCCCCATAGATACAAGCATTCTTTTGTCCTATTCAAATCAAGAAGGTAAATTTGAAGTTGCAATCAGGATCTAAATCCTCCTAAGTCATTTGTCAGCCTTTCTCACATAGGACAGACCCCAGAAAAGATGTCTGAAAAGAAAAACAAATTAGGAACATTTGGCAGACGGAGACAGGGTGATGAGACAAGACATCTGGGAAATGAAGCGTTCCTAGCGAATGGAGCCCACTGGGCTAATTGAGGAGGGAGGCTTCTCCCTGCAGTCAGAGATCACTCAGCTTCTTGTCATCACAGCCAAACCCACACACTGCTTCTAGAGCTGCCGGGGAAAGGGCAAGGGTGCTAGTATTGACAATGAACACCTTTGTTGGGCTGCTACAGTATCTAGTGCTTCTTACAAACCTGCCTGCTCATTGACTCTTCCTAATATTTGTGAGGTAGGAAGCTTGTCCCCATCTCACAGATAAGGACACTGAGGCTTTAGGTAGTGAAATGGCCTTCCCAGATCATTCTTTGGTAAGGGATGGAGCTGGGGGACCACTGATGATTGAATGTTCCAAAGCCTGGTTGGACTCACCAAGCAGGGCTGTTTACTCTCCCTTGGAACCTTCTTACTCCCTCTAGCATCCCTGCCAGCATGTCTTCCTGCTAGCTTAACTGAAGTGGGAACAGGCCACTGGCTCCACCTTCAATTTTTGATCATCCTCCTTGCCTGGAGAGCATGCCTCTGAGCAACTTAAGGACCCATCAGCTTTGTTCTGAGCACTGGCTATGCCAATGTCATGTCCTTTCAGATATTTCTCCATGCAGGCTGACGGTAGAAGACAACAGATCAGGGAGCCAAGGGCTCAAGGTGATCCAGATTACATAAAATCAGGGCTCTCTTTAGCAGGACTCTGTCATGCTAGCTCAGATATATGCCTCATTTTTCTCCTTGTACAAGGGACCCTCAAAAGGGACCACTGTGAGAATCAGGGTTTTAAAGGATGTTATCTAGGTAAAACACTTAGCCTGGTGATGGCATATGTAAGCACTTCATAAATGTTAACAATTAGTCCCCAGCTCCGAAGGATTGCAGACACCAGCATGCTAAGGACAAAGGCTCCTAGAAACTAATTAGCCCATGGCTCTCTTGTTTTACAGAGGAGTTAAACAAGGCCCCCGAAAGGAAGTGACTTCTTTTAAGTTTTCATATCAAGTGGCAGAGAAGAAATCAAAAGCAGTTCCCTCCTTCCCAGGCATATGCAGTGGTTCCAAGCAGGCAGTCACATAGTCACTAGGAGGATGATGCCAAGTCCTGGGGTGTGATGGAGGGGTTAGCTTGAAGCTGCATCTCCATCAAACTCCTAGTCAGTGCTGATTTCTTGGGACCTGTTAGACCCATGAAAACCATGACCTTAAAGTATGCACTCATTGACCACTGGTGGGCATAAATAGCTTATAACAGGCAAGCAAGCAGCTGTATATGACTGGGGATCAGGGCAGTTCTGGTGTGAGTGGCCCCTTCTCCACACAGGAGAGCATCATGTGAAAACCTGAGTCCAGTGTACCTAGACTTTCTGTTTTTTTAAGAGAAGTAATTAATGTGACTTTTTTAATATAAGAAGATTCCTAGTATCTACATGCTAGCAACTAACTGACACTAAAGCAATGTATTCAAGCCCTTAAATCACACCTACGTGACTATGAAGTTGGTCCACAGGCAACACATTTGGAACCTCATGCTGCCCACAGGGCTGAGGTCTGACAGTAGAATCAGAAGCTTCTGTTTCTGCTGTAGAAGAAAGTATTCCAGAAATCATGGGTTTTCTCCAATAGGGAATGTTACAATGAATATTTTAAAATCTATTCATCCAATTCACATTCCTGATGCATTCTCCAAAGCTGAAACTCAACTCCTCATGGATACATTACTAAACAGGGACATTTGATCTGGGTGTAGGGAAAATTCTATGTTATCATCCATTTCAAGGCCTAGAGGAGCTGCATGGGGGGCCTTCTAAAGCAAGGTGGGCTCATCTAGCCACTCCTGAGACTCTCCTACACTTAGTTCTTTTGTTGCCTATTGGTATCAATAATGATGTCAGTTGCATGCATAAGGATTGTCAGATATTTGGCATTTAGCATCTCATTTGATATTTAGTATTTTAATACTGTCTCTCTCAGAGAGGGTATGCAGTGGTTGGTGAAGGCTGAGGAGTTCAGGATTCATAGCATCAAAGACAGTAAGCCTTCCAAAAGACTGACTGGTGGTGCAGCTAGTTTCTGAGCCTGTCTGGTTGCCCTTATTCACAGGTCTGGGACTATGTCCTCTACTTTTCTGTATCCCATATGGAGCCAAGCTCATACCCTGACAGCCTCCTATCTTTGAAACCTAAAAGCTATAGCCCCAGAAACTGGCTCCATCTTAGAAAGATTCCTCCTCATCACCACAGAGGAAGCTTGGGAGGGAAAATTATAGTTTTCTCTAAAATATGGAAATAGATGCTTGTGAACAAGCTCAAGTTTATGGTAATTTCTCCATACCTCAAGACATCCCACTTGAACATCTGTGTGGTTCATGGACAGTGTATGAACTGTTGCTAATCAGAAATGAATTGTGCCAACTCTACAGACCCATGTCTCCCCTCCTACCCAGTCTCCCTCTAAGTTAATTAGACCATGGGAGAAAATGGGTGCTGTTCCATGATTCAGAGTAGCTAGACATCACTGGGGATGAAAATGAGACCAAAAAAAAGTAATATTTGTCTTGACAGTTGATTTTTTAACTCTCTTTTTCATCACCTATACACATACTGCCATAGATGAGATACATAGCAGACTATCCCAGGTGTCAACATCTTAATGAGAGAATCTGCTTTCTGACATGTTGGAAAAGGTCAATAAAGAAAAAAGGAATTAGAGCCAAAACTGTCTCTTTCCTGTGTTTAACTACCTGTCTTCATGGCAACTGTGGCTGTGGAATTATTGTTTTGCAACTGTAGAGCAGCTGTGAAGCTCAAATGACATGGCACAGTGTTACTTTTGAATTATATAGATTTTTAAATTGGGAGAAAGGCTGGGGCTTGCCATTTATGGCTGATAGGCAGCCCCAGGGCTCAGCCAGCCCCTGTAGGAGTGGAGCCAGCCACTCCTACAATTAGTTCTTCTTTTGCCTATTGGTATCAATAATGATGTCTATTCTACAAGGACTGTCCCACTCCCATGCCTGTACCCGGAGAAAGCATGTTAGTATTCAGCATCTATTGGTTTCAGTGTCCTCCACCAAAAGGATACTTGTTCCTCTAGCCTGTTTTCCACAATGCAGTCAGAGTGACTTTTGCAACCCCGAATGGAATCATGTGGTCCCCCTGCTGATAACTTGCAATGGGTACCCATATCCATCTTTGGGTATAATTCAGAAACCCTTAGTGGCCAAGGGTCACGCCTGGTCTGGCTCTTCATTTTCTTAACAGGCATCACAATCAGCCCTTGGTTCTTCAGACAGTCCTGCCCTCCCTCCTCAGGACCTTGACTCTGTCGTAACTGGGTCCTGGATCAGACTCATTTACTAGTTTCTGCAGCCTCCTTGGGCATCCCAGAGAGAGGCTTCTTTTCATCTTCTCTCCTTGCTTCACATGCTTTCTCTTTGGAAAATGTCATCAGTTTACAATGGAAAACTCAAGGTGAGTAACTCAATTAATTCCTGCCTATCCCACTGAACCATATTCTATGATAACTGGAGTCTGTTTCACAGGCCTCTGAATACCTGACATAGAACATGGAACAGGGTTTACCAATCGTGGCACTATTGATAGTTGGATCAGATCATTCTTGGCGGCCTCTGTTCACTAGCAACCTCCAAGTTATGAAACCCCAAATTGCTAAATGTCCCCAGAGGTGAAATTACCTGCCTCCAGATGGCGATCACTAGACTAGAGACTAGCACATGTTGGTAATAAAAAAAGATCCATCTTCCCAAAGATGGACTTCCCATAGTCTTAGTGCTTTTTGTTTTAAAACAGGTAGACCCCTTTAAAAATATAATATATAAAACCCTAAAATATAAATATATATATAATTAATATAAAATCCCCCCAAAAAAGGAGAAGTTCCAGCAGAGGGGTGGGAATCCTGGGACCCACCTAGTAATCATTCTCTCCACAGGTAGCTCCCCACAGGGCTCTGGAAAACAGAGAACTGGGAGTATATATAACTTTGAGGGTAATAAATAAAAGACAGTTCGGCCCAGTAATCCTGAGTAAGTCACTTAAATGTTCAGAGCCTCCATTTGCCGCCTGTAAATTGAAAAATGACCATCTCAACATTGCAGGTTTTTGGTAAAGAGCTAGCAAGTCAAAGTGATAAAAGCATCTTATTCAGTGGCTGACACAGGAGCAAAGTATATCACCACGCCTTCAACCCCACCCCTTCTATCCTTCTGGGACTTAACAAAGAGCTGAGTTGGTCATAAGAACTATAAATATTTGATTGAATTTATATGGTAACAAATATTTGGATATAGGAGATTCCAGAAAGAATTATTTTTATTTTATGGTTATTTTTATGCAGGAAAAAGAAAAAAACATTAGGAAGGGAAGAAGAGAGGTAAGGAAGGAGGGAGGGAGGGAAAGAGAATGAAAGTGGCAAGTGGCATCTACCTTGGGTAGCTCTGTAAATAGTTCTTGAATAGTCAGTAAAGGCTAATCTCCATGACCAGTGAATTATAACTATATAATAAAGGTTAGTTGGAAAAATGGTGTCTGACTGTTTCAGAAGTTAATGGCTCCCAGGAGTTCAGCATTTCAGTCAGCCTGACTTTTTACGCTTTCCTTTCCCACCTTCATCACCTGGAGGTGATGACCATCTCCCATTATTCCATAAAAGGCAGAAGGAGTTGGTCTGAAAGACAAAGAAACAGCACTAGGCAAAATGGGAAAAAAAGGACCTACCATCACCTAGAGAAGAAATTTTGATTCTGTTGTTGTTGGTGTCCAAGAGTAAAGTGGCTGACATCCTAGATGTCTGCAAACTCCACATCCCCCTCCCCATAGGTGCAAGGATAATGAGACCCATGAGATTCTCACCTTTGAGCAGCTTACGACTCAGTAGAGGAGTTAATACTGGGCAAGAGTGTGACATAAATGAAGCAAATAAAAGAAAGTTTAGAAGATAGAATCAAAAATAAGTACTCTATCTTTCTATGGAAAATTTAAATAATTATAGTAGCTACCTCATAAGATTGTTGTAGCTATTAAATGAGTCATGTAGTTAAAGAGCCTAGATAAGATTCTGCCACATACTAAGTACTCAACATACATCACTATTGTCAGTGTTGTTAATATTATCCTGTTAGTATTTTATTGAACACTTATTACATGCCAAGTGCAAACAATCATGAGTAACCTTATCCTCATGGCCTTAGGAGAGAAACATCATATTCTGTCTTATGTTTAAGAAAATCATATTTTTACATATAAATACATAGGTGAGGGAGGTACGTTATCCAAGGCCACGTCTCTAGGGAACATAGATTAGGGAAGTAACCCAGTTTAGGGTTTGGCAAACTTTTTTCCTCTAGGGTCACTTTTCTCTTAAAAGGATAGACTTCTTTAACGTTCTGTAGGCCCACAAAGTTTCTCTGGAAATGCTCAACTTTTCCATGGTGGTGAAAGCCATTTTATTAATTTATAAAAGCAGGAAGTTAGAAGTTAGCTGATAGTTTGATAGCTCCTCTAAACCACTGCCACCTACTGTCTCTTAAAAGATATCTTTTAGCTGAAGATCTCGGTAAGAACTGTCAAGACTATCATAGTTGGGTCATAGTTTGTGGACTAGGGTATGGTGTAAGAGAAGTCACCTAACTCAGTTTTACCTCTGTAAGTTGGGTCCAAATCCCAAACTCTTCTTCCAGCATACCCAAGTGGCTGTGCTTATAAAGCAATGGCAAGGTGGTGGATGGAGTGATGGGGGATGCTAAACCATGGTGGAGAAGGTTTGTTTGATTTCTCTCTAAGGATGTTTGAATTATTAAGTGGCTCATTAAATGAAGGGTGCTGCTATAATTCTACTGCTGGAGATAAAATTGCTGCTTAAATTGAGTTTTGCCAATTTAGCTAATTTACTAAGTGGGCATTGCCATGTCTTAATTATTATCCTCTGATGGCAGATTATTCATGGTGATACCGCAGTGCTGGTGCCCCAGATCTAGAGAGCTGGTGCACACCCCGCTGGAGGTTTGTTCCCTCTGAGGAATGTTCTACCTGTGGTGTCTTGGTATCCAGACTAGTTTCCTCAGTGATGACCAAATACTTGCTAATTCATAAAGAAAAGGCATTTGATTGCTGCTGAAAATAAATAAATAAATAAAAGACCTCTGATTCCGTTCATCCCTTATCACAGAACAGAACTTGCCATGAGTAGTAGTTTTGCTCACTTTGCAATTCACTGCATTTCCCTCCCTCCAGGTCTGTCAGTGACTAACAGGGATACCTTTGATAAGTCATTTCATTTCCTGTGCCTGGCTTTCTGCATGTAAATTTGCCAGGACAATTGAGAGTTTAGGAGCAGGACCAGCATAAGGGTGCAGCAGAGCGGTGCCCAGAACAGACATGGCTGTCCTGAATGTTTCCTCTTTCAATGTGACACTGGTGCATCTCCTAGCCATCTTCTGTCGAGGAAGTGCAGGCATTCTTGTCTCTGTGCACGATAACCCTCACCCTTATCATTTTTTGGATTCTTCAAAAAAAGTCCTTCTTAAAAATTCTCTGAAGGAAGTCTCCTTCAATTAATTCTGTGTGCACAGTCACATGCAGATTTTGTTGATTTTGTTCTTTATCTCCTGAAGGGCAGACAGGTGGTTTTGTAATATTTTCAGACAACTAGAGAACTCTTCTGTTCTTATTTGCAAAAATAGGATGCCAGGAATACTTTCTTAGAGTAGTTTTTTTTTTCTTTCTCCATCAAGAAAAAAACTCTAGTTAACCTCCTAAATACCGTCTGCTTGGCCTTTCATTAGTTGTGTTTAGAGGCGTGAAACTAGACATTTGAGGTTGTGGCTGATAGAGAATGTTGTTTTCTGTGTGCTCTGTTGAGTAAATGTCATTCTTAATTATTATTTATCTGTAGAACTTTTGAGTTATAATGTCTCCTTCTACCAGAAATGACTGATTTTTTTAATATTTTTAGAGAGTCTTTTTCCCCCCTATGAAGTCAGTGTACTGTGCACAATTTGACAAGTTTTAAGACATAATGTAGCATTGGTGCTTTAAGCAACATAACACGGTGATGAAGGATAACTCCCCGCATCTGCAGTGTTCATCAAAGCCTCCCCTTGAAGACCTTCATTTCACCATGAAGTAGGTGGGACGCAATCGAGCACGACTCAACTCATATCCACTCACATTTGCTTCTGCATATGACCCCCAAACTTTGACCTAATATTTGAATGGCTGTGGTCTGAAGGGGCAGTGGTTTTAGAGACTATTTCTCCACTTAAATGCTGCATTCAGTTGCCCTTTGTGCATTTCATACCATGACGAATAAGCAGAAAAGAAGGGAAGAAGGTAAGAAGGGCAAGGGCAGCTGGCTCCATGAAGGCTCAGTGAGATCAGGGCACACCTGACACTCAGCATTCCCACACTGGCTTATGAGCAGAGGCTTTCTCCTTTGCTGATTGGAGATTTTAATCCAATAATGCTCAGGAGAGAGGATCTTGGTTGTAACTCATGGGTCTTGGGGCTTGTAAGTGATGTACCAATTCACTCAGCAGTGGCAAGGGCACTAACTGCAGTCACCCTTGTCCCCTGCTGTTCCTCCAATTAAGAGAACTCTTCACAGCACAGGCCATTCCTTCCATGGAACCTCTGCCACCTTGTCTTGTCAGCCACTTAGCTGCCTACCTGATGCTTCTCCAGTGTTCTTTCTTTGTTACTAGACTATCCTGAGACTAAACTCCCTATTTTAGATGGCCACAAATGCCTGTTGGCAGCTGATAGTCACATTCTGCTAATATTGTGTCAGTTTATTCTTACAGAGCACTTAAATCTTGCAAACCATTTTTCTGGGTGTTTTTGTTTTGTTTTTATCAAACAGTTAATATCAAGGTTAGATGGTTGAAGTTGTTTTGACAACATATATTTTACTTGCTTACTTGGAGATGATATTAAAATTAATTTATCACACAGATAAAAACAACATTTGCAATAATAATAGCTTGATAACTAACATTTATGGAGTGCTAAGTCCATGAACAGCACTGTGCTTGCACTGCACTGTGCTAATATGATCAGGTTTGATACTTCCGTGTGGCAGCCCATTCCTAGTTCCACCCTGGAAATGAGAGATGAGGCTTAACAAAGTGAGTGTTTGTGCAAGGTCAGGCACCCCAGAAGTAAAGCCCTGAATTTAGATCCATCCAGGTCTGTGTGGATCTGAGAAGCATGTACACTGAGAAGCATCCTTTCCTAGCAGATGTGAATATATACTCCCCCCACCCCCCAATAAGGTTAGTTCTGTGCTAGACACTTAGGATCTCCTACCTCCAAGGGCTTGTTCAGTGGGCATGCAGACAGTAAATGGGTGGGGACAAGCCAGGACAGGATTGGCTATGACCTACTTCAGGGACAACAGCCAAGGGTCTAGGTATAGGAAATGGAATGGTCTAGGTCTAGGAAATGGAATCATAAATCAGTTCAGATCAGATGTCTTTCCAGGGAGAGGTGACAGAGAGAGCTATTCCCAAGACACTCACAATTCTGTTCCTCTACTACTAAATGTAAAATAAATCAAGATTATAGGTACTGTGCCTGTCACTGTTTCTATCACCCCACAGCTGGCACCCACTGGGTCTCTTGCCTTGGCAACTCTCAAGCTAAGGGACTCCCCACACCTCTGTGAGAATTCAGGGGATGCAGAAAGGAGAATAGAGATCAGTGTGCAGCATGATAGGTGCTCTCTGTGCTGAATGGCTGCAAGAAATATCAGCCATGGACTCTGTCAAGCTGAGTGAGGAAAGGGACAAAAAAGCAGGCGAGGTTCCCAAGTCAGCAACATTCAAGATGATATTGCCAGTGTGCTCATGAAGTGCTGGGCATGCCATGAGCACCCTTCTTTGTTCATTCTCCTGCCTCCATATTCTGCAAGTTGAAGGGAATGCAAAGGCTATGAGTGCTTGAGGGTTGGAGTAACTGGCTCCCAAATTGTAGGAAGACTTGTGCACATAGGTGCTCTCCCAGAACAATGGTGATATTTCCAACACAGAGTGAAGCAAGGTTCTCTGAATTCCATGCATACTGCTTGTACTCTCCAGGAAGAAGACTAAATCAAAGAAAAGGAAAGGAATTGGATAGAGGTGCACGGTTTCTGAAAGGTGGACAAATGAATAGACAGTTTCTCCAGCTGAATGTGACATCAATATAAAAATATAACCAAGTACTGGATGTATTGATACTGACACCTGATGCTCAGGGTAATGACTAATTTTGTTGAACAGGGAAGGCTGCCCTAGAGCAGTGGCTCTCAGCCTTGACCTGTACATTAGAATTACCTGGGGATGCCCACTTATGACACAAACTAATAAAATGGAATTTTGGAGGGTTGGACCTGGCTGTCAGTCTTTGAACAGCACTGAGGTGAGCTGGTGTGTAGCCAAAACTGAGAACTGCTGTCCTGCTGGCTAGCCCACCACACCCCAACTGAGGAATGCACAGTAAACAAGTGATTTTCCATAGCAATGTGAAGTTCAGCTACTTTGCCTTCCAGAGCACACAGGGAGGTGAATTATTTAGTTTCCTTGTCCCTGATTCTACCCTATTTCAGGTGATGGAGCCTTTAGTATGAGGGAATCTCTCTTATTTAGAGAATGATCTGGGGTCAGGGTATAAGCACAACTGTAAATATCTGCTGGCAAAAGCATTTATTTGCAGATAAGGGCAGGTAGGCATGAAGCTTTCTGAGAAATCATTAAGATATGACGGTGAGGGCAAAAGGGAGCTTTTTCTATGAGAACTACCTTGGTTTATGGGTGTAGCATGGAACTAGAATATTCCAGTAGTTTTCCTTGAGATTTAGTCTCTGGGAAATCATGATATCAGTTCTCTTAAAAAGAGAGCAAGAGAAACAGAGAGAGAGAGAGAGAGAGAGAGAGAAACCACTGTCCACTTTTAAATGCTATGCTTGTGTGTTTATTTATAGGAAAAGATTAGAAAGGAGACACATTTTACTTTTAAAAGTAGTCACTTTTGGAGACTGGGATTTGGGAAAGAGTGAAAGGCACGTGGGCTTTTTATTTTATACTTTTTTTATAAGTTTGGATTATTTACAGCAAGAAGCATACAAATATTGCCCTAGGGAAAGCCTGGTCCTTACCCAGTGGTTAGTTCCATGTATCCCAGATCTAACTCCCCTAAACCTTGCCACCCCCCCCCAAAAAAAAAGTAAGACAAAACAAAGTAGTGGCAAGAATGTTACCAAGTTATAGACATTTCTGCTGAGGGCTTTTTTGGCTGCATCAACTGGAAAATCTCTAGGACCTTCACTCTCCACCTGCACACTACTCTCCACTGCTTTCCCTACTCCATGTCACCTGTCTGCATCTTCTCTCTCCCTTTTGTAACTCCTCTTCAGCACATTTTCTTACCTCTAGTCCCCTCCCCTAGTGTTTTCTACCCTTTACCCACACCCCATGAAATAAAGTATCCAACCTCTGTACTCTGCATACTCTGCATACACACACACACACACACACACACACGCACACACACACACACGCCTATGAGGTTAAAGCTCACAGACCAGCTATAAATATTAAACAACCTCCTACCATCTCCATCATATACCCTCACTCTATTTTGCCTTTCCATATAGCACTAATCACCATCTGACAAGCTGTCTGTTTATTGAGTCTGCACTATCTATTTTCTTAGAAAAATATGGGCATCTTGTATCAAGGACTCTTTTCAGCTCTGTATATAGCTCCTAGCATGTAGCTCAGTTTCTGACTTTCAGTAGGATCTCAGAGGCATTTATTGAATGGATGAATGGTTGAGTGAATGAATGACATGATATGCCTCATAATGAAGAAAGAGGCACAAAGAATAGGGCAGGCATTTGGAAGGCTATGTTCTGGGGAGGAAGGTTTTATATTTCCTGAAGATAACTGGGAACTGACTTGTGGATTCCTTAGTTTAATCTACAAGAAACATGTCAGCCACCTTACCACACAGAAGCCGCTGCACTAGAAATGTCACATTCCTCATTTAGAACTTTTACCGCCCCCTCAAAACAATAGCTAATGATTTGTCACTTCACTAGTTAAACAACCTGTAAGTGGCAAAATGGGATTAACATTCCAGTCAGACTGAATCCAAAGTACTTTCCTTGAAACATGCTACCTCCTAAAGTGACCAAATCTCATTTTCTATGCCAAGGGTTTAGTGCATTTGGGGAAGGGGAAGGGCTTCTCTAAGGAAGCCTGAAGACTCAAGCAGCAAAGGTGAACATTCTGAGAATTCATTTACTGAGAGAGAGCAACAAACTGAGACCCTGGGAGCAGCTCTGGTGTTCGAGTCCTTCCCAGACACTCAGTCATAAAACTGAGGGAGGCAGCCTCATTTTCTTCTGGTCCTCTTTGGGATGGATATGCATTTGTAAGAGGTCTCCCTAGTACTGGAATCTATAGGAAGGAGCCATGGATAAGGAGTCCATTCAAGGCTTGAGATCAAGGAAGTGAGGAGAGAACTCACCAAATGGGCCAACTACCCAATCATATATTTTTTTCTTTTCCAGGAGTAAAATGACCCCCTGACACTTCACTTTTCTCAGCTTATATGCTTCCCTCTGTCTGGCATACACATGAGTGTCTGGTATGGCTGTGCAGGGACACCTCCCGGGACAAACAGGCCATGAAGTTTGATGTAGATGTTTCTCTCTTACTGTTGTTCTGACAACCACTTATTCCTGTAGCTAAGATGTTACATATTTTGGAAGAAAGAGAAATGTAAGCCTTGATGAAGTGCCAAGAGCACAAGAAAAGAAATGAAGAGAGTCAGTAGCTTAACAATCTAGCAGGAGAGGCTTACCCATTGAGTCTTTCCAGCCACACGCAGGGCCATGTAGATTTAGATTTAAGGGAGAGCAATAATCCTTCTCAGAATTAAATCACAAAACCTAATTGTTTCCTGTCAGTCACAGGTCATCCTTGTTTTCCATTATTTTGCACCAATTGATTTGGCAACATCAATAGTCACCACATTCATTTTTAAAGGACTTTCTTGTTATCTATAGTATGTTAATATGTCCATCCTTCACCCCCTTAAGTAATTCTCAGTAGATTTCTACTCTGGTGTGATAGGAGGAGGGGAACTCTCCAGGATGAAACATCATCCTGCAGGATGCATATCACCTTAAGAGTTTCTGAGACCCTGAAGCCCCCGATCCTAGGCAAACAGCCCAAGAAGTGAGTGAACCTGGAAACCAGTATGTCTTCTGGATTGGTGCTCTGACCACTAACACATATGCCTATTTAAATTAAATTAACATTAAATAAGATTAAAAGTTTTGGTCATCAGTTACATTAGCCTCATTTCAAGCTCTTGATGAAATGTGGCTAGTGACCACCATATTGGTAGCACAAAAGAGGATTTCTAGCATAGCAGTAGGTTCCACTGAACCATGCTGGCTCCATGCCTTCAGGTTCCAGAAGAGTGGCTTATTATCTCATTTCTTACCTTGACTAGATAAACTAAGTGTTCTGTATGCAATGTAGCATCATCTACTCTGTGGAAGATCTAGGTATGAAAAACTATGGACTTTGTATCTGTTGTTACCCATGTGGGATCCTCTGCTTGGTGATAATAGAACAAGAATTGGGGAATGTTTATCATCAGTCCAGGGTAGATGAATCAGAGAGAATACTGGCTGTTGGGGGCTTGGCTTATAAATGTTTTAGGTGTTGAACTCAGTACCTTTAACGCCTGCTGTGCCTGCCTAAGTATTTGCACAGAAACCTGTGCAGGCTTGAAGCTTTGACACTCTGGTTTCCTTGTCAAAGTAGGGCATGTCAGAATTTCAGTCTACTGGGAAAGTGGTGGGTTCCCTTAAGCAGGGAATTTCATCTGCTCTTGTCAGGGTGCAAACTTAAAGGGATGCATAGATACTGCTTTTTCTATATCTTTGGCCTATCTCTAAGCAAACTTTGGCATAATTAATAGAGAAGTTCTCTGCCAATTATTCCCTTATTCAAGTAGGGCTAGAAGTGCCAAGGGCATAGTGTGAGCATCATGTGTACAATGAATAATTATCATTACTCCATTATTTGTGTAGTACTTAGCTTGATAAAATAAGATGGACATTGGGTTTTCATTGCTGTTTTCTTCCATCCACCCACTTTTGCATAACTGTTCTCTACAAAGTTGTCATGTTTTGTTGAAAAATAACATTTAGTTATTTTTTTTCTGATTTCTTACACTTTCATTTGTTCCTAAGATATTTGGGCCTCTGTCTCTTTTAAAATTGTTTTGTCTTTAGTTTCTGTGTCTTTGGCCTTCTTGTCTTTGCCATGGTTCTGGTTCCTCTTTTAGATGAACTATGCTTCATGTCACTCACTTGTTGGTATTCCTGCCCATCAAAGCAGCCCTCACAACTTGGACCTGTTCTCAGTAATATATCCTGATAGGGAGCAGAGAAAGATGGTGAAAGATTTAACTGGCTTCATGAACAATGGAGTATTCTGGGGCAGTAGAGGGCAAATGTAGACCTGGTTCATTCATGTCGGGTATAAATGTCCTTGGTCAGTGTCATTGGTTGGGGGAGTAAGTTATTTTCATCCTAAAAAGTAGGAAGTAGAGTTTAGTGTTCAATAAGATGGTAGAGGAGGGGGATGGTAAAAGCAAATTGGCTCACCTATGGCTATTGGGTATGAGATCTAGACTAATTATAGATCCCACCTATTGAAGGACTGAGCTTGTAGTAAATCTTGGATTGGCCTTGAGCAGCATTCAGTGAGATGTCTGGCCCAAGTCTGCAGGGGGAAAGGCTTGACTAGAAGGGTCTGGAGAAATCCTGGGTTGACATTATCATTTGTCACTCTCCTTTCTCTATAGTTTTACTCCCTTTACCATCCATCTGCGAAAGAGTCTGGATCTGTGAATTCCCACATCCATTAAAACCCATGGATGATCTTTTGTTCACCTCTCCATCTCATGACCAAGTTCACCTAAGGAATTTTTCCTCCATATTTTGCCATTGGATTCCTATGGCATTTTAGCTTCAGAATTCTCTTTGATACCCTTCCTGCCTGGACCCTACACTCAGCTGGTTCATAAGGCCTGATAATCCTACTAGACATCTTTCTGATAGATTTCTCACAGCCTCAGAACTGTGATTCTCAAAGCCTGGTTTCTAAAGTAGCAGCACCAGCCCTACAAGGGAATGTATTAGAAATGCAAATTTGCAGTTCTTCCCTTTAAGAATTCTGAATTCCTCCAGAAGATTTTGATTCATGCTTAGGTTTGAGACTCACTGTCTTACATTACCACTCAACCCCATTACTAGGGCCTCACTAACTAATGAGTTACTTAGTGACTTGATCCTTCTCAGTCTCTTCAAACTCATCTGAAGCCATTAAATGGACCCATGGCTTTTACCCCTGGAGTGTGTCCTAGGAGCTTTCCATCTTGAGCCTTTGTAAATGCCAGTTTTTCCATCTGAAATGTTCTAATGTTCTTTGCTCCTTTCCATTTTTCACACAGCAAGCTCCTGTTCATTCTTTGCATAAATGTTGGGGAGGTTATGCTTGGCCACTCTGCTGCCTCACCTCTGCCTCTAACCTTTAGTTTCTTCCTATCTCTGTGCCCTGGTTATTTGCTCTGTATCACAATCGCCTGCTATTTTCCTGTTCACATTCTTGTTTTAATTTTGTTGCTGTTGGTTTTTCCCTCCAGTATTTAGGGTAGATATAATACTGCCTTTTTCACTCTTTGTTTCTACAAGGTACCCGAGATATCATGGTAAAAGTGCAATAAATAACTATTTGTTGAATACGGGCATCTAGTTGGTCTTCACCTTTAATTCACAGAGCTACAAGTCTTTGTTGGCTTGGTTTGTTTTTCTTCAATGATCTTCCTGGTCTCTTCTAGTTTTATACCTTGGTATGATGAGTGATATATGACTTAACATGATCAGGAAGCATTTTCTTAGCTCCAGTTAAATTCCAGATTGTCCTTTAGCCACTCTTCGAGCCAAGTTACTGCCTCCAACTTTCAGACTCACACAGCTGCCAGATTCATCTTCCTCAGTCATCATTTTCACCACATGCTTTTTGAACGTGTCATTCAGAGCTCATATAAGATCTATGCAAACTATTCCCATTCCACGACTCATGCAATTACGAAAAGGGCCTATTTGTTAACAGCAATGCCAAGGCTGATATAGCAGTTTGACAAACGTAGAAGACAAAGCACTCATTTTGCAGACACTCATCATAAGTAAGAAAAAAATTCTTTTATGTAAAGTGATGATATCCTTGTAACAACAAGGCAGGGGCAGGATGCTTGAATAGGATAGGCATGTGGCATGTGAAAGATGATAAGAAGTGTGACTTTCCTATGATTTCTAAACCCAGCCTTAGTCCATAGTTGGGAGGACTCGACCCAGAATCTTTTGATCACACTAATTTTCCAGAGCCATGTTTGTCCAGAATATCCCACCTTTCTCTGAAGACAGGTTCCCTGTGCCATGGTCAGTACTAAGAAATGAGCCAGAGACCAGAGCTGCTGATTCCTTGACATGTGGCTCCTGGGCATACTAAGAACTTCACATTTTATCTCTGGAGAAATGTCAGGTGCAAATCAGGGTCTGCTGGTAGGTTCAGCTCTTCCTTAAGAAATGAGAACTTACAAAATCCCAGGAAGAATAATACTAAGGACCACGTATAACATTTCTGGAAGATATCTTCTATTGGTTTGGTACCCTGTGAAAGACTTTTCAAGAACAATCTTTTTAAATCTTCCCACCATAACACTCTGCACCAAGTGCTAGCATTACAGGTGAAAAGTTAAAGTACAGAGACTCACATGGGCAATGGCAGAGCTGGGATTTCACTAGGACAGTGCTTTTTCCCTGGCCCACCACCAGAGTATCCAATAGTCTCTCACATGGCCTGCAATTTGTTTCACTTTATATTTAAGGGAATAACATCTCGTTTAGTTTCTTGGCAGCCCTACATCATCAACTCACTACTCTGAGGGTCGTTTCCCACATCTTTACTATACATATAAAACTTTCTGGCCTTCCATAAAAAGAACAGATGGGCGGAAGACAGAGGAGCATGACATTATAGAAAGTAAGATCAAAAATAAAGCACTACAAAGTGAAAAAAAATCTAAAAAATAGAGAAGTCTTTTGTTACAGATGGTAAAATTACTTGGAGAAAAGTCTAAATCAGTACAGAAAGCTTCCTTGTAAAATTGAAGACTTCCCAGGGAGACTGGGAAGGAGCAATTGTGTCTGGATGAAGATCATTCATTTTCAGTTCTTGGCTTCTGAGTGAACAGTTGCTAGTGAAGTCCCAAATTGAGGAATTGTAGCTTGCCTTCAACAATGTGTCTACCTACTGTGTATCCTGCCAAAGAGATTGCCAAAAACTTAAAAATTAATGAAAAGGGAAAAAATGACAGAAAAGATGGTTTTATTCATTCCTTACTTTTTGGCTATCCCTGTACAGAAGATCTCAGATATACTGTAAGGTAGAGAGGAAATAGTCCATTTTCAAACAGGATAGACTTGCTAGTAAGAAGTCTCAGTTCCTTCAGATGAATTTCAGTGATTAAATGGGGCTGAACAGATGAAAAGGGTGTTCAAGAGTCTAAATTGCTACCCAAAAAGTAGCTAAAAGATCGTTCAGAACTTCAGATCTTTTATTTTTTTTCCTGGGAACAAATGAATGAGAAAAATTCTCCCTACTTGACAGAGAGCACATAGGGGAATGTGACTTCCCACCAGGATGATTGAAGAAAGCAAAAATGAGCGAGTGGACACCAAGAGACTGACAGGGCAACAGTAGGTTTGGGGGTAGAAAAGGTGAGAGGGAGAAAGGATGGGAGTAGATGATTCCCATTCCTATTAAAACTAGTCTCTTCCCTAAGACTAATGTCTTCCAGAGATGACCTCATTTCTTACTAGCCCAGGGCTGTAGGGCCAGAGCTCATTTGTGTGGTTGGTGTAACTCTCACCCCTGGTACCAACTCATAAGATGGCCATTGCCTGATGAGAGTTTCCAGACACCATGTGGGCAGCAACATACTGAGAGGAAGCAGGTTCCTTTGCCTCTGAGTCCTAGAGGTCACAGCAGGACTGAGGAAGGGGAATGGCAGGAGGAGGCCAGGGGGAGTCAGCTAATTACCAATTACCAAGCCCTTTGCAAACACAGGATTCCACCTGAATGATAAATTTTATTACTCCAACTCTGTTTTGCCAACTGCAATGTTTCTACTTGCAAATTTAGAGAACTCTCCAAGGGAGCAGCAGATTGCTTATCCCACAAAACCTCCACCCCAGCATACATCCTGACTGGAGGGCCGCAGGAGAAAAATCTTCCTGGCAAACTTTCCAAAACACAAGTTGTGTAACATTTATGCAAATAAAAGAGAATGGAAACTTTTAAAAGCATGTCATAAATATCCACCTAAACAATCTAATTCACATTTCTGTAGCATTTACAAACTCTATATGACATATCTCCTTTTGCCCTCCTAATGAAGGTTGCTAGATGAAGTGCTGAGTCATGTCCAGGGTCACAAAAAGAAGTTGCAGAGAGAAATGCACAGGGCTGTGGAGATAAGTTTCCTGGCTCAAAAATTCTGAGAGAGAGAGACAGAGACAGAGAGAGACAGAGACAGAGAGAGACAGAGATGGAGACAGAGACAGAGACAGAGACACCAAGACACAGAGATAGAGATTTGTGTTTACCAATGTATAGTTTTGCGTTTACCAATATATCAGTTTCAGTGCCTAAGATAAAGGCCATAATCCTACTTTAGAATCATATTTTTTTCTGCAGACTTTCATTATTGGGAAACTAACATATAATATATAAATACAGTAAGGAATTTAGAAAAATATTGAAGTATGGATAAGAAAGTAAAAATCATCTCTATAAGCTTACTACCTAGACATTACAATTTTAGAACAAAAGACTTACAATTGACCTGGTCTTTTTCTGCTCAGTCTTATATAGTCGTAAAAACAGGGGACAAAAGGAGAAGGGCATGGTGTGGTATGAAGAATACAGACTCTGGAGCAAGAAAGCTTGCATGCAAATATCTTATTTTCCATAGGTGGTTGCTATGTCTTCAAAAGAATGACTTAGCTTCTCTGAGCTTAGTTTCCATGTCTGTTCAATGGAATAAACATAGCTGCACACTAGGAATGAGAAGAGAAATCCTCAAGTTGGTATTTACAAAGTACTTAGGGACCTGCTAGGACAATAAATAGTATTTAGCTATTTAAATAAATATTAAATAATAAATATTTAAATAAAGGGGTTATCCAAACTTAGCACACAAACTCCAAGCACCTTTCCAAAAGATTCACCTTGGAAAATCCTCCAGAATGTATCAGAAACTCAAAATAAACAGGTTTGATACAATCAAATAACTCTGCTTGAAGAGCTCTGTCAAACAAGATGATGCAACTTAAGGGAGTTGGATTCTGGCTCCAGTATTGACCATATATTATCTGTGTTACCATAAGCAGATCACTTAACCTCTTTGAATATTGTCAACCTATAAACTGAGAAAGCTCTGCCAACCTAGAAAGATAATGTAGGCAATAATTGAAATCTGCAAAATCTTCAATTGTTAAGGTGATTTTTTTCATTGCTGTTTATTACAAAGTAATGATCAATATCTACCTTATTAAGATAATAAAATGTGTCAAATCTATTTCCAGCTATAACACTAAGAGCTTCAGGAAAGCTCCAAGCATATAAGCCAAGCAGGTAAATCTGTTCTAGATAGTCTGGAAAATAATTCAGTTCATTAAAGTTATTGACACTTTTATCATTAGCATTATTTCTCATATTCTTGGTGAATATCACCATGGTCCTAACCAAATAAATTAGGGCTCATATTTGTGGCTCTGCATTGATAACATGAAAGAATTATTCTTTGGCAGTAGTTAGTACTTAGGAAATACAGACACTCTATTGGTATTCTTTCTGAAAAGTTTCTCAGAAAGTTGCACCCCAATTATGCAAATATTGAAGAGTAACCATTACTGTAATTTATGTCAACATTCATCCTTAAGGGGGAGTGGCATTTAAAGTTTATGAGTCAACTAAATACAGAGGTCATTTGGGCTATGACTAAGCTCTTAAATAACATTTTCTGGTACCAGGATGTACATGCCTTTTTTTTTTTTTTTGAGACTAGGTCTCGCTATTTTTTGCCTGTGGGATCGCAGGCTCTCGTTGCCCGGGGTATCACAGACTCAAGCAATCCCCAGCCTCAGCTTCCCAGGTAGCTGGGATTACAGATATGCACCACCATGCCCAGCTATTTTTTTTTGGAACTAGGTCTTACTATGGGCCCCAGGTGGGGACTCGAACCGCGATCCCTAGCCCCTGCCGCTTCATAGGCTGAAGCTTACAAGCACAAGCCACCGTGCCCGGCCGTGTGTACATGCTTTTTGATAGAGATGTATTCTAGTGTTTAACCCTCTGTGGCATGATTTTTCTTTTATCTTTTTTGATCTCCCTTCTATTCTCAAGGGGCCATCGCAGTATTCTTTAATGTTCCCACCAGCAAAGGGTCAAAATATTGTGATGTTATATTATTCAATTCAAGAACTTAAAAGTTCAGCTAAGATTCCTAAGACTGTTTGTCACCAAGGCTATTTACAACCTATTCTGAACAGTGGGCCCTAATCCTCAGCCAAGGCAATCATGTCTACATCCTCTGTGGGTATAATCCCATCTGTCAAAAAAGCTTTTCCTGAGCACTTCCTCTCCACAGGTGCTATGTAAGGGTTCTTTGATGAAATGAGCTTGGGAACCAGTGGATTAAACATCCATCTTTTCTGATTGCATAAATTTTAGCAATTTTAATGACTATGCCAAATTCCTAGAGGGGGCTAAAAATGGTAACACAGAACCATTGATCTGTGGGGCTGTGTTTCCATGGGTTGTATTTGGGGAAGTAGAACTTGACAATAAGTCTTACCTTTAAAATATGTTAATCAATTACTCAAAAATCTAGGCATTAAATTTTATGTGAAGAGCAAAAACATTAGAATAAAGTAAACTAATGATTATGATATGATAGAGAGGCTGGTTAACTAACTCAACTAGTTAGAGTAACAAACTCAGTGAGTGCTAATAAATACTAAGGGTTTCTGCTCGGAAATGATGACCTTGAATGTTACAGTTCAAAATCTCACAGCAGGAGCAATATGGGTTCAAATCACAAACATGATTTCCTGAGTACTTTCATTCAGATACTTTCCTAGATTGATACTACACTCATTCTTAATGGCTATTACTTACATGTTCTTCTTTCACAGCAGGAAGATGCTAGCATTGGGAATCTTTTCCTTTTAAATAGACATTTGTTGAAGAAACTGGAAAATAAAGAACTTAAAGGGAGAAATAGTATACTTGCAAAGGTAATTAAAAATGTTTCTCTGGATTGAATGAAGATCTCACAAAATGATCTTGGCTTTCTTAATTAACTGGCTACTTATTTTGACAATTTGGGCTTGCAATCTCTAGGAGCACAGCCTAGGCTCGGAGGAGCTCCAGCTGTTCTTGGGTGAAGATCAGTAAGCCGAGACGAGCCTTCCACATAAATCATGGTGAGCTCAGCCATTCAGCTCTTAGGCTTTCCTGTAAGTCCAAAGGAAGGGTCAAGTTTCAGGCATAAATTATGTTTGTGGAAATGGGAATGTACTCTGTGCTGCCATGCTCTGAAGGGTTATACTGTCCATCACTTGCTACTGGGTATGGGCTGTCCCTTTTTATGACATCGATGGAATTCTTCAGCGGAGTTACAGGCATGCCCTCTTACCAAACACATCAATTACTATCAGTTACTGAGGAAATGATGTGTGAGCCCCCCAAGTCGTATGAATCCTCAGATCTTGAGTTGCGTTTATCACCTAAGTGTGAGTGCCAGCCAGGAAATGATTGAGCCAAGAAAGAGGAGGGGAGGGAAAAGGCTTATCAACTTTGCCCATACCCACCCAGTTTCTGTAATTCTCTGAACAACTCTCAGAAGAATTTTCTCCCCTAACTGATGTTTCTGAAATCAAAGTATGCAAATGAGTCCCCACACAGTTAATTGCCTATCATTATATTTTATATAATATTACATTTTATTGTACTACATTATATTTGGTACAATCATGATAATTAATAATCATTATTATAACACAAGCAACAGAGCAGGGAGGTCAATGACTGAGGCTCTGAAATCTAACTTCCCTGGTGTAAATGGGCACTCTCTCCTATGTGTGTGACTCCCCTCCCAACCAAGTTGCTGAATTTCAAGAAACCAACCATCCCTTCACTGTGTATCTATTTAATGAAGATAAAAATATCCTAATAATAGTATCTTAATTTTTGTGTGAGTTAAGCAATGTTATTCATAAAAGGTGCTAGGCTCTACATTGAACAATAACAGTGATAGTTATTATAAGAATCTGTATTAACAGAAAGTAGAGTCTTTGGTATACTTTTTGAAAATTAAGATGGTAAACAAATATTTGATAACTTTTTTTGTATCTGTACTAAGTTCTGGGTTAATGGGTAAGCTTTCATTTTTTAAGTACCATCAAATGTAACTTCAGGTCCTCATCTCTGTTCACAAGCAGATACTCCAGGGAAGAAGGTTTTAACTGATTTCAGTTGTTTACACCTTAGCAGGTTTCATTGGGTCGTAAAGAATTGCTGGGAATGGAAAAGCCAAGAACTCACTGCTTCCTTGAGGAAGAACAGGGACACGAAGCAATGTCAGTGATCCTGTGATCACTACCAGAAGCATAACTTAGGAACAGCCTCCTCTCAATGTACTCACTACCTCCGCAACTTTAATAGTAACATCTACATTAAGTTAACACAGGATGGAAAACTAGAGTCAAAACAATTCAGAGAGCAGACTCCACCTCTCTAGTGTATAGTAATGGGCCCAGCAGCCCTGACTGTTGCTTTTTAGTCTGGGGATTAGAGGAAGTAAAATTTGATGGCCATGTTTATGTTTCTGTCAAGGCATTTATTTCCATGGAGTTAAGTTAACTTACTAAATCTTCGTACTGATGGAGGAGAACACTGTCCAGTTGGAGCGATAGAAATAGGTTGTCAGGAAGTACATTTGGGCCCCAACTCTGCTTTATATTGATGTAATGATACTGAAAAGTATATGAAGGCACCAATTACTCAATCCCAAACAGTAAGTTGAGTGATAACATGTCCAGTACATTGTTCATAAGATAAAATTCTAATTAAAATCATAAGATTATATTGTCCTTATGAGAAAACTGAAATGTCACAGTTAAAATCATCCTTGACTAACCAATCAAATTCAATCAAGCCTTACTTCTTAGTACCATTTAGAATGTGTTTTCATTTTTCTGTCTTTACATTCCTATACATGTAGTTTCTTCAATATATTTTAAATAAGCTTGCATTTTTTAAAGTAACCTAAACATATTACATTAGACACTATACTGAAAATTGTTTCTTTTTCAAGGTGTATCTGAGGTTTAAGCACATGAATCAGACAGAGCTATCACATTCTTTTCATTATAAGATGGCAGTGTTTGAGGGCAACCATCTGCAGTTCAGCACATGTCTAGTGGACAGGGGTATAATTCCTCTGTTGTGTTAGAATAGATGGATGAAACCAACAACTTGTGCATGTGGTTACTTTCCTAGTAATCTACTGAGCAGGGCAATCAATGGGGTATAGAGACTGCAATTTTTCATCCAATCAAAGACATTTTTAAAGGATGTTTATAATTCTACCTGTATGATAGGCAGGAGTTGGCACCATCCCAGGAAAACCAGGATGAATGGGCTCCTCATATAAGGAATAAGCATACACACACACACACAAACACACATATATATATTAATGAATAGTGGTAAATATTTTCTAATGCAAATTGAATGGAATATTTTAAACTTCCAAATTCTATTATCTAAATTTGACTCTTCCCTCCCCAGATGAAGTGTAGCATATCAAAAGCTTATACTAATCCTCAAATGCTGAAATGGGTAAAAGGCAAAATTCTTTAATAGGGGACACAACAAGCTCAGTTTCTTCTAATCCTTATTTTGATGGGTTGTAACTCCCTCTCCCTTGGACTATGCTGCCATTCTTTCTTTATTTACCCTTTGCTGTTTCCAAAATGAAAGCTTCAGTGGGAGAGAAAGACCTACTTTAACACAATAACTCCTCCTTAATTACCACTTTCATCATTCCACTGCAAAGTCATCATTTTCTACATGGTGTGACCAGAAAGACCCTTTTGGAGCATGGCACTATGACTGCTGTCATCTTCAACTTACTTTTCCTGTGAACCTACCCTATAGACACATTCTTTTGTCTACTTCTCTTTTTCATGCATATCTGGTTCCTTTGTGACTTTTTAAAGTTTCATAACCACTAAAAAACAGCAAACAAGTAATTGTCAAACAATAACAGTTACTTTTCACACATGTATCCTCTAATTTTCTTGATTGGAAATCAAAGATGATCAGCAGAGCTCACTTCAGTAAGAGATTTCTTTGCAGACATAAAATATAATTTCATTATCAACAAGTAATTTGCTCCATTGATTTCCCTGGAACTAGAAAACACTAGAGCTCCAGCTTTGCACCAGAGAAAACTCCGGAGATCTACCAGGGTAATAAGAAAATATGTAAGTAATGGAGAAAGATTGCTGGTATTGGGTTGCAAAGCAAGAAGGATCAACCCACATGTATTTATGAAACCTTAGGGTGTTCAACAGTTATGAGTGTTATGGAAGATGAGCAGCTGTATAACTGGACTAGTTTACTGAGTGCTTATAATATAGTTGGGTGAGAGCAACTGACATGGTGACATGAAACACTGGAACTCCTAGACAGCTGGGTCACTGTTTGTTTCTCTTCATTAAAATTTTAAATCTCAAGTCTTTTCTCCAGAGAAATTCTAGGTTTAATGGTTATAGCTGTTCCACTGGTTTTAAAACTGTGGCTAATAAAGCAACATTACACTTGTCTATATCCTGGGACAGGTTCTCAGGGATCCCACATACTGACAATGAAAGAGTTCAATCCTCAGTTTGTAAAGTAACAGTCAAGGATATCTGTGTCTCTTTCCAGCAGAGTGATTAAGAGCATGGTTCCAGAGGTGAGACTGATGCCTGCTTCCAAGTCAGGGTGCCATTACTTAGTAGTTATGTGACCTGGGCAGATTGCTACCATTGTTATGCCAGAATTTTCTCACTAATAATAATAGTATTAGCCCATGTATTCTGTATTTATAGTTTGTATATTTTCAAGAATAAATGACTAATATGCTAAGTTGATCTTTTTAACTGGCCCATCAAAGTATTCAAAATTTCTACTGTTAATACTGAAATGTCTTACACTGTGAAATGTTATCTAACAGCCTCTAATATATCTTTACCCAATATCTGCCAGAAACTATTCTAAACAAGGGCTATTAATTTTTCTAGTCCTACAAGTGAGGTACTATCATTACCCTCATTTTATAGATGAGGAAATTAAAGCATAGAAAGGCTGCCTACCAGCAAGCTAGTGGCAGAACCATGTCTCACTCCTGGTGCTCTGACCACCCTGCTATGGTTCTTTTATCATCTGGAGTCCCTGGGTCCCCAAGGTCAGATTTCTGCAGTTTCAAGACAGGGACAACTGGGAGGACCAGGAGCATAATGTGACCCAAGAGACACAGAAAAAAGGGTCCCTGCCAAGTGGCTGGTCTTTTAGATTCATGTATGTGCATACACAGATGTAAGAGCTAAATAACAGGCCCCTGTTTTGACACACACACAGAATTATTTTGTCCCATGTTTAGGCAGTGAAAAGCTCATTTAGAATGGGTTCTTTGTGAATTATAGACTCTTAGAAACTCTATTCTTGGAATTTTAGCACCTTTTGCTTCAGCCTACTGGAGTAAAACATGGGAGTCAGGAAGACCTCAAATCTAGTTTGAATTCTCATTAACTCTGTTCTGCCTTAAGAGTTTCCCTGACTATATTTTAGTATCAATGTGAGAAAATGACAAAAGGAGTATCAAGAAGCTGTTTTAATATCTCTGGTCTAGTGTGAAATATTTCTTAAAATCTTATAGACTCCAACATAAAAATTTTTGAGAGGATTTTCTGTGATAGATTTTTTTCTAAACAAAATTTCATTGTTTAATTAGATTGATCATGGTGACAAAATCCAAAAACAGAACTCTCACACCTACATTTCTTGTATTTACTTACCAGGTCACTTTTGGTATATCATCTAGTTTCCTCTGTGGACTCGTCAGTAAAACATCTGACCACTGGGCTTTAATGGTTTAATGTTCATCATAATTTAAAAAAATCCCTATATATGTTGAAAATAAACCTAGATAATGAAAGAATAGATAGGGAAAGAATCTGTTCAACCCCTGACAATGGAAATTTGTTCTCTAGTGGTATACATATAAGTATTTGTGTGTGACCTCTCTCAGTCTCCTAAGGCATTACTCCACATGGTCAGACAAATTGAAGAATAAATCAAATTCATTAAAACATTTGAGTGCCTGAATATATCAATTAGTTGGCCTTGAAAAATTCTTTAGATCTCAGATTCTCATCTGTAAAATCAAACTGTGGGTAAAGCTAAAGAAGATAGACAGCTCATGATAGGTCTACAAGTTATATTAGTTGCTGTTGTTTCTCTTTATCATTTTGAGTAAAGACTTCCACAGTTCAAAAAGCTAACCTTTAGAATACAAGTAATCAGTATTGTTTCCCTCGAATATTATGAAACTTTTATTTGCTTTTGTTTAACAGTTTTTTCCTTCTTCGCTTCTGATTCAATTGGTTCTTATCTGAGATAACTTGTAAATTTTTGGTTTTGTTGGCTTTATTAACTTGCACTAATTTCTCTTGAAAACTGAAGAGTAGTGGAGCCTCAACACCAGGGCATGGAAAGAATAATAGATGGTCCTGCAATTGAGGACAGGGTCACTGTCAAGGTCTGCATGTGCACTGAGTATGTCCAGTGCTGATTCAACTTCTCTGAGTCCCTGCATTTCCCTTATTTGACTTCTAGTTCTGGTCCATGTATACTTTTTGGAGAGGTAGCCTGGTGGATAGGGAGTCAGATAACCATAGCTCTGCCAGGACATGAAGAGAGTATACCAATCATTTATTTGTTTGGAGAGGGAAGGATCATAAAAATCTGATGTAGACACAGAAATAAGCAGATTGTGTAAATGAATGTAGCTGATTGGCCCCAAGAAAAGGTGATTGAGGCAGAGGTGACAAAGGGCACAGAACTGTTCCTATTACAGGAAATATAAATTGGTGCCTTAAGAGCATATATACTCGTGTCACCACTGAGATGCCAGAAATTTAGAGGGTTTCCTAAGTGTAATCTCTTGATTTTAAAACATTGTTAATTGATTCAATTTCTAAGACACTGTGCAGGCAAAATTGAAAATAACCATTTGTTACACCTGCCAGTTTTCATATTCTGATATAGCCTTGTTCTAAATTTCATGTTTTCCAATGACACCTCCATCTAAGAATGTTCTATAAAATAGTAACTTGTCAGTCTGGTTCAATGATATACCTGACTCAGAGTAGACACTCAATATTGTTTTTGTTAATGGATGAAGGAATCAATGAGATTCATCTGACAAAGGTTGAGGAAGAGAAAGTTACTGATATGGGTCTGAAAGAGTAAAAAAAGTGGAGTAAGTTAACTTGATTTTTATGATATAGCTTGAGGGAAGTATCATGTTGAAACTGAACAAATCAGGGGGTTGAAGGAAAGAAGATCAATAATAAAGGCCCTTGGTTGGAGCCAAGGCTTGCTTCGAAGAGCTGTCATCAGGATGTAAAATCCAGATATTCCTGCCACCAAGCTTCTAAGGATCAAGGACATACATTTTGTTTCTCCATTCAAATGTTTCATTTGAGAAAGCATCCTCAATAAGACCAGCATCTCAATCTAAGTATTTCAATAACTTAATGTATGATCTAGCTTTCTATTTCCTCATATGAGAAATTGACATGATCCAACCTAGTCCATTAGTTTGGTAGCCAAAACAGGATTAAAAAATAGAATGGATTCAGAGCCTCTTGATCTATACATAATAGTTATTAAATGGAACCAACATTGTGGTGGTTATTATGATAATAAGCATCTAGTATCTCATTGATAAAATGGGAGGGTTAGAGCAGCAATAGACCTAATTTGGCTAGAAACATTGGAGGCAATGATAAAACCAGACCGTAGCCAAAGAATTCAGTAGCAAATTTGGAATAGCTCTGCTCATAAACTGCTTACTTCCAGAAAACCAAAACCATATATATATATATATATATATGGAGTTCCAGTAAACTTTTTAGCTTTTGCTCTTGTTTTATTTTACATTTTCTAGAAATCCCTTTTGGTAATACATTCAAGTACCATCTTCTACAGAGTCAAAAAAGCCAGTTGAAAATAGAACCAAACTGTATTGTAGTGTCAGCAAGTTTCCTTGGCAATGAACTTACTTTGTTTCCAGCATATTCTTGGGAAAAGAAGAAGTCAAGGGAATTATAAACAGGTTTGAGTGAGGCTCCAATATTGTCCCAGCCATACATCAGACTGATAAATAGGGCTCAGGCAGAGTGGAATTTAAATGCTGTAACTCTGTGTATAAAGAGAAAGGTTATCTCTATTCTTGGGATAAGTAGAGCCAAATAGTTTCCATCAGGAACTGCAAAACTCTATAAACTTCAATAGCATTCCAACTATGCCAGCTCTCTAATGAAATAGTATAGTTGTCCTTTAAATGCTTGCGCCTGAAGTTATGACCTATTTCAAATGACAGGAAACTAGAGACAACATTTTAATGGTTATGAATGCATTTAGAAAGAAGCCTTGATGTCTAATGAGAGTTGAGAAGGCACTACAATTGAGGAACAATTTACTACCAAGAAATCAATTTGAAAATTCTATACAAGATTATCACCCATTAAATTGTCTTTCTTCAAAACTGCAGGCCCTAAAATGTTATCTCTGGACAAGAAATTTTACAAACAATAAATGCTAATTAAGTAATCTATTCAAATGAGCCGAATGAAAGTGAAAAAAAATGGAAGCACCCCCTTAAAAAAAAATTCAACACTGGTTATATTGCCACTTCTGCTGCTACTCGACATCCTCCTGTCTTTGTTAAATTTTAAATGACATTGAACAAGCCTGGACTATTCCCTTTTCCTATCACCTACAGGATCTGTGGGTACATTGCAGTGTAGATGAATGTTTATAAACTGAGGAAGCCAATACATATCCTAACCAAAAACAAAGGTCCTGTTTATTATTGAAAGAAGAAAGGCATCAAAGTAGAAGAAAACATCATCTCTTTCCTCATAGCCAGGGTTTCTAACATCACCAAGAGTCTTTCAGTAAATGCTGTTTCTACAAGAGTAAAGTTCTTTGTGTGTTCTCCAGTAATCTACCCCATCAGCTGATGTCCTGTGATCTCAAAGATCTTGACTAGAATAGACATGAGTTTTGATGCAGCAAACAAGATGGCAAACGAAATAATAAAAGATATTCAATAATCCTCTGATACTTTGGAAATGAAGACAGTATACAATATTTTTCTCAACAGTTGATTAGAAAAAAACAACCCTCTATTTCCTGTCCTTGGGCAGCTTTCTCATGTCATTTGCTGATATGAGGTAATGACCCCCAAATACTTTCTGTCTCATGCTGGTTTTGCAAAACTAGCCAAAATGTTTTAAGTCAGTTTTCCTATTTGTGTGGTACCAAATTCTTGGTTAATTATGAAAAACCTTAATATCATGCCTTTTTACTTGAACATAGAAAGAAAAGTTTTGAATATGAGCACTGATTTAACATCATGTGAAATTAAGCCTGAAGGACATTATGTCCTCATAAAAAATAATTGCTCTTAAAGCTTTATCTCAAATTGTCTCAGAGGAACTCTCACCATCAGGTAATTAGCAGACTTGGGAAAATGTCAATGGCCATATGAAATATCCCTTAGTGTGGACATGGGGGGGGGCAATTTTATGCCCAGTTAAGTGTGATGGGAATAGTTTTGGGTTTTCAAACCCCTTATGGGCCTGATGGCTTGCAAACATCCCAACATGAAAAGAGGAGAAAGTTCTCTATAAACACCAGCTGTATAAGATCTGTATATATTATGCAGAGTGCAGCATAGTTTCAATAAGGATTTCAGAAAGGAACACAATTCTTCAATCAATAATTTTCACTTTCTAACCCCCTGCTTCACCAGGAAATATGAACCTGAGCTGTTAAATGAAGAGGGGCCATTTTATCAGTGTAAAATAGAATGGAATAAAACAATCACTAAAGGAATAAATGCAGAAAGGGAATGAAATCACTAAGACATTAGCAGTTAGATCCACTAAGACATTAGCAGTCAGCCTACGCATTCCCCAGTGAGCATCAACAAAAGTCAAAATACTTTTGCTGTGGAAGCCTTAGAGTAACCTGAGGGCTTGGTTTGATGCTCTTACTCCAAAAAAGTACACCCCAAACATGTAAATGGTCAGAGGCCATGTCTCACCCATCATGGCTCCCACAGTTGGAGAGTTTGCCCACTCTGAATGGCAAACCACACAAGTGGGCTGGAGAGGGCCTCTGTTCCAGAGAGACCAGAACCAGTACCCTTGCCATAGACAGGACTACCGCCTTGTCCTATGGAAGCTGTGAGATGAAAAGTTCACTGTCATCACTCCAAATCCCTGTAGAAGCCACTGGAAATTGCCTCTGCATTTCTGCTTGAATTGTAGTTGGAGGCACAATGTTTCATTTTAGGGACTTGTTTCCAAGTCTGCTGCCAGGTCATCTGCTGTGAATGTGGCATTTTGTTCTGACTCAGGGCTGAACACTTAGTGTTGCAAACCTCAGAGAAGCTTCTTGGCACAGAGGGGAATGATGCTGAAAACAGGTCAGTGATGTTTTATGAATCAGGCCCGAGGAAAAGTAAGCACGTCTCCAACTCTAGGCAGCACAATCAATCTGCTGATCTTTTTAAAAAAGTTAAAAGAGTAAGCAATAAATCAGCAGTGAGGGGTAGGTCCTTTGCCATCGAACTGTCTTGAGATGCAATTTTAAATGCCTTTGTAGTGACCTTGCTTGTGTAATTTCAAGGCTCAAAAGATTTTCCTCATATATTCCATGTGGCTGAGTCTCTTGGAAAAAAATGTCCTGCTTCTGTCAAATGGCCACTCTGACAATTAAATACCTGTCAGGTGACATTCTTCTTTCTTGTAAAGAGACTGACTCAGAATCTGGAGTTTTGATTCTAATCAGCTAAAACACAGAAAGCCATCTGCGCCAGGAAGAGGTGTCATCAGAACATATGGCTCAGCTAACACCAGGTCACAGACAAGGAAGCTAGCCAGGCACTGGTGTCATTAAGCATCACCACTGCTGCTCAAAGGCAAATGTGCTCCAAGCGTGGAGGCAAAGACAACCCAGTGACATGAAAAGGAATAATGCTGGTACAAAAGATGAGTGGGAGTGTGTAAGCCAAGTGTACAAGAGGTGACTGTATGATAGGAAGCAGAGATGTAGGATAGATTCCAGGAAAGGACAGAGGAATAGTTAACATAGAGTATGTCTGATAAGATTCTGCTATTGTTTATCTACTCAGATTCTTCTGAAAGCTCCAAATCTCAATAATAATAATCCTTTAAAGGAAAGATTCTTGGAGTATCTTTTCAAAGTTCTTTAAATTTTATTGAAAATACATTGTGAAAAACAAAGTAGAGTATAGGTCTGCACTGCTGATTTGAATTTCCAACCTTGCTCTGCTACTAGAAGATACATATGTTGGTCCAGTAACTAATGACAGTTTCTTCATATATATGTGGGAACTCACCTTTTTGTAGGATGGCCCCAAAGATGAGCACAGGCATAATCCACACATTTAAATCTTTTTTAGAAAACAAAAACTTAGATATGTTTTTTAAGTTCATTGCTAGCTGTCCCATTGGTGTTATTTCTTTAATTTATTCACTCTGATTCATTGTACGTTGAGAGAGAATATCCTCATTGTTCAGAATGGTAGCTGTGGCTGCTCATATTGGCAATGTGACTAGTGTAACCAAAGAATCAATTTCCCAATTTTATGTAATTTTAATTCATTTTAATTTAAATAGCTTTATTGGTATGTGGTGGTTGCTGTAGCACTAGCACATTCAGTCTAAGACCTGATAGACAAAAATGGGAGGGTTTCGAAGTATAGACATAACAGAGGTGAGGACATAATGCACACACACCCCTGCCCTCAGAGCAACTGTGGAAGTCAGGCTGATTGGCTGAACTAGGTTCCAGGGACTGGTGATTACCACAGAAATAGCACCAGATAATGCTTTCTTTGCCAGAACCATGTTTGGTGAACTCAGACAGGTTTCCTTATTACTCTGAACCTGTTTTCTCTTCTGGAAAATGGGGCTAATCCTGGGGGTTGTTTTCAAGGTGAAATGCAATAATAATGTCAGTCAACATGGATGGAAAGCTGAAAGTTAAAAGCTTAATGACAACTATAAACAGCTCACTGGAGCTTAGTTTTTTTAAAAATTTATTTTATTATTATTATTATTTTTAAATTTATTTAGATATAAATTTCACATCTTTGTAATCCCAGGGTTTCATCCTCCCCCCACTGTTCCCCCCCTTTCCCCCCTGCCCCAAGTTGTGTGCTTCAGTTTGGTGCTTAGCTTGTTTTGACTTTTCCTCAAGGCTTTTGTTTATTTTTTCCCTATATCCCATATATTAGTGAAACAATTTGGTTTCTGTCCTTTTCTTTTTGACTTGTTTCTGCTAATATGCTTTCTTCTAAGTGCAGCCATGTTATCATAAAATCATCAAATTTGTCATTTTTAATTGATGAGTAATATTCCGTTGTGTATATATATACCACACTTTTTTCATCCAGTCATCTATTTTTGGGCATTTAGGTTGCTTCCAACTCCTTGCAATTATAAATAGTACTGCAGTAAACATCCGAGAACAGGTGTCCCTTTGAATGGGAAAAAAAATTTTGCCCTCCACAAGAGTTATAAGGGTTTAATAAAGATCCACAAGGAATTCACACAACTAAAGCAAAGCAAAACAAGCAGCTGGATTTCTGAATTATATGGGAGTTGAATTTCTGTTCTCCCAGAGACCCTCCATATTGTCTTTCAAGGTGACTATGCCAATCTACATTTATCTTAATAGTATACTCCAAATCCTTGCATATGTTTATTATCTATTGTCTTTTTGATGACAATTATTCAAATAACTATGAGTTGACTTTTTTATGGTTTTGGTTTATATTTCCATGATGATTAGTACATTGAACGCCTGTTTCATGAATGTGTTGGTAATCTGTCTTCTGAGGAGAAAGGTCTGTTTGGGTCCTCTGTCCATTTTTCAACTGGATTATTTGGTGTCTTTTTTTTTTTTGTAATTGAGTTAAATGAATTTATACCTGATATACTCTGAATCTTAACTCTTTATTAGATATATGTGCTGTAAATAACTTCTCCCATTTTCCCATTTGATAAGTTGCTTTTTCATTTCATTGATGATTACCTCTCTTATGTAGAAATGTTTTAGTTTATTTTAGGTAGATTTATTTATTTTTGCTTTTGATTTTGTTATCAAATCTAAAAACTCATTGCTACAATCAATTCAAGCAGCTAACCACCTGTTTTGTTCTAGGAGTTACAGAGTCTCTCGTCTTAGGTTCAAGACATTTGTAATTTCATTTATTTAAATGCTATCTAATTTTATTGGTATGTCTGGATAATTTCTCTAGTTAGTTTATCTCTTCAAAATTTAGCTCTTAGATTCATTGATAATCTCTATTGTCTTTTTAGTCTATTTCATTTGTTTTCAGTCTGATTTTGTTACTACCTTCCTTCTGAAAACATTGGAATTGATTTGTTCTCTTTTTAGTTTCTTAAGGTGTAAAGTTAAATTATTCGAGATTTTTTTCTTGTAAGTAAGCATTTATCTCTATAAACTTCCTTATTTGAAATATTTTTGCTATATCCTTTAAGTTTTCATTACACTGTGCTCCCATTTTTATTTGTATCATGACATTTTATGATTTCTCTTTTGATTTGTTTTTTATCCATTGGTTTTATAGGAGGATATTTATTCTCCACATACTTGTGAATTTTCCAATCTTCATCTTGTATTATCCATTTTCATACCATTGTGATCAGAAAAGATGCTTGATAAGCTTTCAATTTTTTTTAAATTTAAGAACTTTTTTATGTGGTCTAACATATGATCTATTCTTAAAACTGTTCCATGTGCACCTTGGAACAATGTTCTGCTGCTGTTGGATGGGGTGTATGTGTATCTTGAAATATCTGTTAGGTCCACCTGGTCTGAGATATAGTTTAAGTCCAATTATGATTTTTCTTACAAGAAGTTACTTGTCTTTATGAGTAAACAAATATACTATCCAGAATCTATATACTTTGAGAAAATTTTGTCCCCTAGCAGGTGGGATTTATTTGTGCTATTTATTTATTAATTCCAAATTTGGTCTATCTTATACTCATAAGCCACATTCAGCAAAACAAGTATCCCAACTTGAGAGGCAACTTTAGAACATAAAGCAAAGGGTAGCACCGTCTTAAACATAGATGAGTATGCCTATGTGTACATGAGGAGTCAGCATTTTATTTGCAAATAACGTAAGAATCATGTGCTTATGTATACTTTATTGATTCTCCTCAACTGTTAAAAATGCCTTAATAAATCTAGTTGTACCAAAGGACCAGTTATAAAAATAAAACCTGGCATAAATTAAAGGTGAAGCTATTAACATTTGTCCTGCAGCCTATAAGACTCTAATGAGTTCCTTTCTGGCATTAGTGAACTTGAACCTGAGCTGAAATGGGGCTGCAAAATCTATTGGGATTCTCCTGCTTCTATTGTTCATTGAAAGTGAATGGCTTGATCTAAATTGTCCATCACTGATTCTTAGATGAAGACAGAGTAAGCAAGAATGTAAACACAACACTTCAATAGAGACTGGAAATACTAAACACAAAATACTTCATTGAGATGTTCTCTGTATAAGAGATATTTGGCAACAGGGACAGGTAAAGCACAGGTACTCTATGGTAGGGAATATTTTCCTTGTTTCTACTGACATTTGAGGCCAGATCATTAAAGCTTTTGGTGGCCTTTCCTGTGTTTTGCAGGATGCTAGGAACATCCCTGGCATCCTACCCACTTTATGCTAATATAACCTCCTTCCAGTTGTGACAACCATACTTTCCAAAATGGCCCTTCAAGGTCAAATTTACCACTGGATGAGAACAACTACTCCACAGAAACGCAGGCCTGGTTCAAAAACCAAGGCCCTGTCTGCCATTTTCTGTGTGACTTTAAGCAAGAATCTGACCTCTCTGAGCCTTAATGTCTTCATGTATAAAAAAGGATAATTGAACTTTCAATTGTATTGGGTTGTTGGCGTTAAATTAGATAATGCATGTAAAACATTTACCATAATGGCTGGCAAATAGTCTTCACTAAGTGGTAGTTACCATTATCATTAACTACTTTTACTTACTAAAATGTTCCAAGCAAACAAGCTACAGATGCTAGCTCTTTCTCGGCATGAGCCCAATTATCATGTGCTTGGTCCAAATAGACGAAACACAGAAGTGGGAATAGCCAAAAGAATCTTCTCAAGGTGCTTCTCCTGAAAATGTGTTGTTACAGCCTCCAACTAAAAGCAGGTTGTTCTTGGATTAGGCTTGCTGATACCAGCAGACACGTGGATTTATGTTAGTAGTCCTCAGAATGAATGCAAATGAAATGCAAAATCTAGTTGCCTCTTAATAAGCAAAAATCAATTTCGTTAGTTGCCAAAATGCCTCACTGGCCATCAGATGTAAGTCCTAAGAACATTTCCAACCACATCTTTTGCTTCACTTTGAGTGGGGTTTCTAGAACCTCACAATAATATTTGGCAGATTGTGACAAATCATAAGCTCTCTGAGGACAGCGATTCTGCTCTGTTCACTTCTATTACAAGGACTGTGCCAGCTCACAGATTCAGTAAATACTTACAGATGACAGTATTTCCCTTTAAATAGCATTGATGTCAGCATCCTGACCACTGCCCTGTAGGCTATTTCCAGCAGGAGAGAGTTGGATGGAAACAAATGACCTGGTAGTCTCTTCAGAATTAAACCTGGAATGGCTCCTTGGTGCTTTCTGATAGTAACTCGACCAGGAATGGATTGTCTTTGGTGGGGTGGTTTGGTAGAAAGAAAAGGGGCTTCAGTGACTGGCAGATCACAGCTCTAACACTTGCTTGAGTGTGTGAGGCAGACAAGTTAATTCACCACTTTAAAACACACTTATTTCCTCTCCTGGAAGTGGGGAGCACAGAACCAATTCACAAGTTTGTGATGATAATTAAGATGGATGATTACATTTATTAAGGTTAATATTTATTGAACAGTTGGCTAATATTTACCAAATACTGTTGATGCATATATATCACTTTATGTAACCCTCTGAATATCCTATGAGTTAGTGTTATCATTTAATTTTACATATGAGGAAACTGAAGTTTCCTTAGCAACATACGGAGCTTGTATTTAGTCTCAGAACAGTTTTGACTAAGGTCCCTCCTGGTGTGGAGACCCTCAGTAATTTTTGAATAAATGAATGAGAACATCAAACTCAGGACTTCCAGGAAATTCTTAATGTTATAAAAACATCATCATATTCATTTTCAATTAGTATTTCACCTACTTCCAATGGCCCAACGCTTGCTGAGATAGTGAACCAAAGATAGGAGAAAATGTCTATGGATAAAATGGAATAGCAGATTTCCAAAGGCATCAAACATTTTAGATATCACCAGGTTCAAGAGAGTTGATTTGGGGAAATCAGTTTAATGCTGCAAATGAATATGTAGACATACTCTTGTCAGCAAGTACAAACTTCCTGACTGCTGCATTTATTCAAAGTGTTCTCACTTCATTCGAGTATGAAAAGGACAGAGGAGACAGATAGCAGCAATGACAAGCATAGCATACAGGCACGGTTTAGAACTCCTGGAAGGAGATGCCAACATTCTGCTGGCTGGCTCCCAGGGAGCGTTTACCACAGTACAGTCCACAGAGAAAACTCCTGCCCAGGCTTTCTATTCAGCTTGCTCTGGACACCATACAAACTGTAACATGGGCTTACCGATGAGCTATATTACCCTGGAAGGAGTGGAGGCATTTGATTACTTCCAACCTGCCACCTAAGAGTTAGTTCGCAAAAGCCTTTGTGCCTGGCCATCTGGAGCTATTTATATTTAGGACTCAGTTTTAGAATAGCTCTCATGGAAAGGAAAACCCAGAGGTTGCAAAGAGGCAGCTTTCATATATGTTTGGTTCACCTCCAAAATATTTAAAGATTTTTTAAATCAGTTACCAACAACTACATGTCAGGATGGTGAACACCAAATTCTGACTTCTGAGTATTTGTGGGTCTTAGTAATACTGAACCTGGATGTTATAAAGCAGTGAGAACTGCAGCTGGGGAGACACTGTTCTTTGGGTGGCATTTTTCTCTCTGTCAATCTTTCCCCAGTCTTCTTCACTCACTTCACTCACTTCTGAGGGTGCTTGAGTTTGCAACCCTTAGTAATTCTTAGTAATAGAAATAATAGTAATGATGACAATGACTCATATTTACCTGGAATTCTAAGTGACCTCATACAATTCTAACCACAACCCAGTGGGAGGGTTATGACTAGTATCTTCATTTTGAATATGAGCAACTGAGGCTCAGAGAGGATCAATTGCTTTCTCAAGGTTACACAGCTAAAATGTGGTAAAGCAGGACTGCAAATCTAGGTGTCCCTGGTTCTTATTATTGAACTTCTTTGATTGGGGAACATTCACAATTGTACCCCTTTGCAAAGGTGTGTGGCTCTTTGTGCAGGCATACTAGCACAGAAATGGATCCTTGTCAGGAGTGATTAGGGGGTTAATAAACCCACAAATTGGTTCCATGAAGTGTTACTGATGGAAATTCCAATATGGCTAATCCAGTAAAAGCTGGGTGAGCTTTGGTTTCAGAATCAGAATGTCAGTGCCTGTTTAAATGATCGGAGACTTCTGAATTGTCTGAGTGGCCCTTACTAAGGGAAGGAATCAATTAGGAGGCCTTAATCTTACTGAGAAAGGCTCAGCTGAGGTCCTGAGGTCACTAGATTCCTAAATGCCCATTAACCCAGCTGGCCTTTGCCCTCTGAACTTCTACATGGTCTCCCCCTGGCACCTACACCCTTCCCCATCTATCCATTCCCATTAGGAGGAGCTGTCAAAAAAGAGACCATCAATGTGTATTTGACATCCCATAGATAGGTAGAAATCCCATAGATAGGTAGTTGACATAGAGGGAGCACATAGTTCTTTTCCTTCTCTCTTTAAATATTGTTGGATTTAGTTTGCATGTATGATCATGAGAGACAGTATATCATTTAAATCTTTCCCACCACAATTCTTTATACCTCCTTGAACCTATTTCCCTCCCCCTCTTTAATCTCAGAAGCTCCATTTATTAGTGTTCACTAATATTTATAAGCATTTTGCTTTGTCAATTTGCCCACTATACAAGCATCCAGTATTTGTTATTGTCATTCTGATATGCTTTACTACATATAATTACCTTGAACTCCTTCTATTAATTGTAATTGGCAATATTTTTTCTTTATGGCTGTGTAATATTCCATTATTTAACTATACCATATCACCTTGATCTAATCCTCTATCAGTGTTCACTTAGGTTGTTTCCATGTCCCCACTACTGAAAATAATGTTGCAATAAATACTGTAGAACATTTAATTTTTTCAATTGATGGTCTTACCTTCTTTGGATAGATGCCCAACAGTGGAATTGCTATTATACAGTATCTTGATATTTAGTTTTATAATATAAATCAAGATGATTTTCCACTGTGATTGCTTCAGTTTATATTTCCACCAACAATGTACTAGGAGTCTTCTTTCTCTGTATCCTTTCTTTTCCAGTAACTATTTGTGTTTTTTTTTTTTTTTAATATGTACCATTCTTGGAAAAACATGACTTTTTAAAAAATAAAACATCTCAGCTAATTGGTAAGCTCAATGTGAAAGGGCAGAGGGATAGCTTCCATTGAAACAATGACAAGAAACCCTTCTCAAAGTCAAATAAAACCATTTCATGGGGGCCAGATCATTTGGTCTTTTTAAAGACTCTATGAGCCTATTACTTCGACCCAAGGACTCAGACTGACCTAGAAAACATGTTCCTTTCTCCTTCACTTGAACTCCCTGGAGGCTTCTCATTGCCTCAGGGTGACATCCAAAATCCCTGACTCAGTTAATAATCTATCCTCTGCACACCATTCTCCAAACTCACCTCTGTTCTCAATATTGTCCTATGTGTTATTGATCCAATTGGAGCATCGTATCCTACAGGTGCTCCCAAGAAGCCTGTTTCACCTCATTTCCATTCTTGGAACACTGTCTAGTGTTTCATGAATTGATTTCTTCTGTCTTCCTCATTTGCTCTGAACCCATAAACCCATCATCTGCTAAGTCCATGCTCTCTTCCATATTCACACTATATGGTCCAACCTTGATGAGCATTTTTCACCCAAGTCATCTCACACTCAAACCACCACAAAAGTGCATCAGGGGTAAGTTGCTCTTACAGATCCCTGCATCACCATGATTTCTTCTTGGTAAATCATGCTACATTTAAACTAACCTTAGCTTTAATGATTCCTTCACTACCCAAGTGTGATCTCGAGGAAATTGTCTATTCACCCCTGTATCCCTAGTACCCAGCCTGGTTCCTGAACATCAAGGTAAGGATCTAAGGAAGAAACACTGGACAGGGAAAAGGCTTGCTTCCTGTAAAATATTCAGCATCACATTGTGAACCCAGGTTCCCAAGAAACCTTACAGAACTTCAGTGCTGTACAGCTTATAGGATGATTGAGACTATAGTCTACTTTTCTCACCCTAAATAAAGGACTCACTCCTCTCCCACTACAGAGTCACTCTACCAGACTTAATCACCTAGTAGCTAAGAGCATGAGCTCTGGAATACAAGGATCTGGGTTCAAAACCCTATTTCACTACTTCCTGCTGTGGCACTTTGGTAAGTTCACTCAACTTTTCTGTGCCTCAGTTTCCTAAAATGAGCTCACTGGGTTGCTATGAGGAGTAAATGGAATCCCATCCACCACCTTTTAAAAGATTGATGGCCCATATTATGTGCTCAGGGATGATGTTACTGGGCCACTTTGCTCCTGTGATAGTTCTTTGTGGCATCCTTCCAAGTGGCGTTGGTCCATCCTTGTTGAGACCTCGGTAATTCAGTCTTGCTGACTCAAAATGCTGCTTTTCATTTCAAACCAGGTCAAATTAAGTCAAATAAATGTCTTTACATCCTTTGACCTTGACCACCATGCTGAACAATCTAATGCCAAGCTCACCTAAAATAATTTGGGATTTATCAAATTCTCACCATCTTCACTGTTACCACCTAGTTCAGCCACTACCATTTCTCAACTGAATGACTGTAAAGGCTACCTCACTGGGCACTCTGCTTTCACATCTCTGTCCAACTCATTTTTCTTAGGATCACCAAAGAAATCATTTTGAAACAAATATGCTCACACATTTCTCTTACATGTACTACTTAAAATTCTAAAAGATAGTCTGTGTTTTCAGAGCCACCCTTAAGATTTAACATGCCATTAAGGATGGCTATTACTGTTACTGCCCATGTATGTGGGCCCTCCCGTTGGCCTGTTCCCTGGGCTCAGGCCACAGTGACCTTTCTCATATTATATAGGCTTCTTGTCTCAGGCCAGTACTCACAGTTGTCTTTTGCACAGAACACCATTTCCAAACCCATCTCTTCCAGTAGATAGCTCCACCACTCTTTCTGAACTCAGATGTCACTTCCCAAGGAAGTATTTTCCTTATCCTTTATACATATCAGTTCATCTTATTCTCTCACAGGACTAGATCCAATGTTTTTATCATTACACTTAGCACATTTTATAGTTGCACATTTATTTGTGTGTACTTGCTTAAAGTTTTAGGTCTTTCCTAGCCATAACTAAGTTCCCAAGCTGATAGAACCAGGCCTATTTGGTATACCAGATGTCTCTCTGGGTGACTCACCAAAGCATTTGATGAATTCCTAATCAATTATTTTCATTATTTGTGACTTTTATCAGTTTATGAAATTTTAAATACAGAACAGGTTATACTGGCACTTGCTAGTAAAAGGGAATATTTTTCAGATTTTTCTCTTTTCTGTTTTCTTTTCACTTTCCAAGAGCCCTTTTGCTGTTCTCTGTCTCACTGTAAACTACATCCATTGAAAAATAGTGGAAGTCAAACTCTACATATTAAGTCATAATAAGTTTATTGTATCACTTTATTAATCAAAGGCATGTATAACTGCTAATAAACACTTCTAATAGTAGCAGTGGGTTGAGGAGATATTCTTGACATAATTACTGCCCAAACAGAGTCACTTGGCATAAAGTTTACTTTGAAAATACACCGATACCTGAGCTTTAAGATACTAAGAATTGAAAATCCAGAAAGCTTGTTTAGTCTAAAAAGTCCTTCATGCCTAGCCCCTTGCCAGTCAGCTTTCTCCTGACATTTGCCACTTGTCCCTGCCCTATAACAATAACTAAGTTCATGTGGAAAGAGTAAAGTTCATTTCCCTTTTGAAACCAGGCACACCTTTGAGACTGTTGCTCCTTTATCACCTACTTAAACTCCTACTCATCTTTAAGAAGCATGGTTCAGAGGCCCCCTCTACTAGGAAGACTTTCCTACAATAAGAGGTTAAGTGCTTTCATAGTAGATTTTCATACTGCACTGCCTGATCCTTGCCTCAAGTCTGCCTCTATCTTTTCTTTTATTTGCTTTTTAAAAATTTATTCCTTTTAAAATTTTCTGGTTACATATATTCATCTTATATCACTGTAGACCCTAAAGTTATTTCATTACCGTATCATCATTCTTGTTGTCTGTCACTTATCCATCTCATTCTTTAGACTTGCTGGGTTCTTAATGCAGTGGGTACTTAGTATATTGTAAAGGAGAAAGGAAAGAGAAGAGGGAGAGAGGGAGGAAAGGAAGGAGGGTGGGAGGGAGGATCGAAAAAGGTCTAGGGATTTCTATTATTGGAGGAAAAAGATAATGTATTTTGTGAGAGCCCCATAAACTTAACATAGGGAGATGATACAATTAAAAATCAGTACCAATTAGTATATTATTAGAGCAGAGATGTTTAATAATATTAATTAGAGCTATAAGAGTAAAACTATTTTTTCCTGGGAAACCCAAGACAAAAAAAAGCAAGGAATAAAGTCTTTAGGGATTTAAAAAACAAAAAAGCAGAATATAGACACAGGCAAGACCCATTTGTTAGGCAATCGTCCTGCATCAACAAGAAGCCAAAAGGAACATCATAAGCCCCACCTCTGACAGCAATATCTTCCCTGAGCAAAATGTGATATGTAGAGAAGGTCATTTTCAGGGCACTAATATCAAACCAAAAGCAATTCAAAGTCAAGGTCTACACAGACATACTACAAACTCAAATCTCCATGGGCCTCTGTAGAGCCCATGACAAAAATTCATATTCTCCATTACTGATCTTTTGACTTTGCTCTCCTCAGATCCACTGGAGGTAAGGAAAGTCTGAAATTCCAAAATTTATTTCTGACATGCACAGAGACTGCAATCATGACTTGGTGCAAACATGACATTATATGTCTAGGTAAGTGCTAGGCAGGCTCTCCTACCATGGTCTCAGATCTGCCTCTGCCTCTGCAGGGAGGAAACCAGAAGTACTTATCTCATTTATAGACAGTGAAAGACTGAAGTCTCAAGACAGGTTGCCAGGCACACTTGAGATTGAAAGTACTTTTCCTATCTAAGAGTCACACTGTACTGGTGTCCTCCAAGCAATGGGAAGTCATGGCTCTATTTGCCTTACTTGCTTATTTACTTACTTCCTTCAGTTCAAGAGTCATTTTGTCTTCATCACCTTCATCGCTAATTGAATTTATTGAATTTATTTAATCCCTGGCTCTATGTCTCAAAATGGATCTATGTCTTCTTCAATCCATACATTAAATAATTGAAAAAAGTTCCTTTTATTTGCTATTTTGCAATATGAATCCAAGGCCCAGAGAGTATATGCCATTACCCCAAACAAGACCTAGCTGATTCCTTAGGTCAAATCCTTAACCACTGGATGTTATCATCATAGCAACTATATCAAGAACTTTGATGTCTTCTTTTGATCCTCTGTTGTTGCTTAATTTTTCCACATGGCTACCTTGCTGCTTCATAATTAGAGGGATTGTCAAGTTATGGCATATATCCTGCCCACAAACTATTTGCATATATGAGGTTTTGTTGGAATGCCACCATGTCCATTCATTTATGTGTTATCTATTGTGTGTTCATGTTGTGATGGCAGAGTTGACTAGTTGTGAGATATCATTTAGCCTCCAAAGTTGTAAATATATAGTATGTGACTCTTGATATAAATAGTTTGCCAACTCCTGATATCATAGATTAGACAAATACTATGCTAAAATGATAGATATTACAATTTTTTGTTGATGGTGGTAGTAGGTTTGTGTATGTGTGTGTGTATGTGTAGATGTATAATACAATAAATGTCACTTTAAAAATAAGAAAACTGAGGCTCCAAATTTTCAAAATTAGTACATGAACAGGCTGAAATTCAAATTCAGGAAGTTAGGCAGAAGTGCCCAAGCCAGGCTCCTTGGCCTATGCTACCACCATCTCCTCTGGGCCAGCACTGAGGAGATAATGTGCCCAAGTTATACAGTGCTGAGTAAGACCTGCCCCTGCCCAGACAGAGCCCCTGGGAAAGGAGATGATGGCAGCCCAGTTGATGAGCCCTGAATGGAGGAAAGCTAAGGAGGAGCTGTGGGAGTCCCAGAACACACATTTCCTTGTTCTGATGTCATCTGGACACACACAGGAGGTTAGAAGGAAGGTTCCCCCAATATGCTGATAATTACTTGGTCAGATGATTTCCCAGTAGTCCTTATCTTAAATAATAGGTTTTAAAAGTGATTTGGTTGCTTTAGCCAAAGTACTTTGATTATGAAGTGGATAATATTGTAGGAAATATTTTGGTTAGAATTATTAAAACTGCCTTCTCAGAGGAGAAAAGCTTGTCTCCTTTTCTGAGATCCATTCCTACCTGACATAGACTTGGAGAACATGGCCATAACTCAGTATTCAGGAGTTGTCTCTGCCCACGTGGCCTGCAAAACAGCTGTCTAGACAAATATTTGCAAGGACAGGGAACTCATATCTTCAAGGACCAGTTCTCACATTGCTGGATTACTTGAATTTCAGTGAATTTATGTCTTATTGGACAACCCATTTGCTTGTTTCCTTAAGGCTTTCCACCATGGAGTTCTGGTTCAGAAGTATCAAGGACAATGCTACTAGATGTAGTATAAACATCTTATGGAGCATCCCACCCTCCACACCACCATCATTTCTTCCCCCTGGGTTCAAGAGCTCACTTTCTTTCAATTATTTGTAGAATAATACTCAAAAATCTCATCAGAATGATTTTTCCCTCTTGGAGTTTAGGCCTGAAAGTTAAGATTTTCAAAACACATCACAGTGAACATTGTTCAGATAAAATTTTCTAACCATTTAAAACTATGGAACGGTCACTGCTGGGGATAAAATGATATAACCCCAGCATGACATAATGATCATAACCTGTCTTATGAGTATTTCTGTTTTTTGCCCTCTTTTACAAGGATGCTCACCTCAGAGTTTATACTTAGTTTTCTCTTTCCCAAATTAATTTTTCCCTTCTATTTTTCACCAATTACTATTGCTTTTAGTATTATTGTAACCTATCTCATACTTTCACTCTTATTTTATTGATCAGGTTTATACCTAAATATACTGTACGTAGCAGATGAATGATACACATGTTTGACAGGTGAGTGAGTGAGTGGCATGACTATGGTGAGTGAGAAGCAGATGTTGGATCTTACACTTTGATACAATGCTGCTGCTGCCAATCATAATGTTACTAGCAAAGTTAATAATATGAGTCAACCACTTATTAAATACATTTTGCCTGAGAAGTACTTTTTTGAATATTTTACAAATGGATTTCATTTAAAACTTATACCAATTTATGAAATGATATAAATCAGATGATACAGATGGGGAACTGCAGCACAGAAAGGGTAAGTAATATGCCAAAGTTAGAGATTGGCAGAGCCAGCACTGAAATCAAGGCAGTCTGTCTTGAAAAATCTATGTTTTTGTTCAGCATACTACACAACTTAAACTACCAGACAGCCTTTAGGGGACTACCTGACTCCTTCTCTTCTCCACATGGGGTTTAAGGGGTTCTGGTATTTTAAAGAACCATTCCATAGCAACTCTAGACCCTGGAGATTCTGGACTTCATCCTAAGGAGTATTGGTGTGAACTTTGAAGAGTTTATCACCATTGCCCTGCAGAGACAGAGGTTTCTGCTTGTCCTATTATGTCTGTAGGTTGTGAGTGCTTCTTCAGATCCTGAGTCCCTGTTGAGCAAGCTAGTCTAAACACAGCACTGGTAAAGAAAGAGACTGCCCCAGTCATCAGCCCAGCAGGGTCCATGGAAGGCAGCCAGGGCCTGATTTAAAATGATGCTATTTGTATAAAGGTCACTGTTCAGGCAAGATAGGGGTCAGGGTGGGTCATCAGGGGACAATGTCCAGGTTAGTAAGTTAACAAAGAAAGAAGGAAGGAACCCAAGGACCTGCTGGCTGATCCTTACATCTGCCAGATACATCATTATGTAAGCCCAATATTGGAGCTCACAGAGATTAAGTGAATTGTTGTAGTTCATTCATCATGTGGAGGTATAAACATGGGCATGTTATTAAACTGTAGGAAAAGAACTTCATCAAGTAAGCATTTCATTTCAGGAAATGGAGTGTCACTCCTATTCCTAGGGTCTATGGTTAAGGTTAGAGACTTGGAGGGAGGGCAGGACTCTAGATGGGTGGAGTCTGGGGAATGAGTGAGTTGCTGGACCTTGCTCTCAGTAGGAGAGGATGAATGAGTGTCCATGGCTTTTTTACAGGCAAAGCACAGGGAGACTCTGTGAGTACAGATGGCAAAGAGTGAGCACCCATTTGTCCTCCAAGAAAGGGATCTACGCAGCTCAGTGTTTTCCTCTATCTCCAACTCTGAAAGCTAAGAAGGGTTTTGGGCTGAGTGTATGTTGGGCTACAGCTAGAGGCAATACTTGGCTGTCTCTATTCATATACCCTTCCTCTTTCAGAAAGGACATACCTGGAAATTAAGCACAGGCCGCTGTGTAACAGGAAAACATATCTACACGTGGCAAAAGAACATTGCTTCAGGAAAGAAAAGGAAGAATCCAATGAACTAAAAATTGACCAATAACTGGCAGTAAAAGAAGAGATGGAGTGACGGGGTGTGGGGGGGGGGTGGTGAGAGGGGAGAAGGGAGGGACAAGGGGAAGGGGAGGGGTAAGAACACCTAAAAGGCAAGAAAAAAGAAATGTAAGCAAAACTTATACAATAAAATAAAAGAAAGGAAGACAAGGAAAGGTGAAAGGTGGAGGAGAAAGAAAGAGATTACAATGTGAGATTTTATGCTCTTGTGATTTCATGGAAATCTATGGGTTATAGAACATCTGTTGTCACTATGCCAACCCCATGGGTTCATCAATGTAGGACCATGAAAAGTGTCCTCATAGCCTGTGATTTACATCAGAGGCAGCTAGGGCTTCACAACAAGAACCCTCAAGGGAACACATGGAAGGGCTGTTCCAGCATGGTCCTTGCACTAGAAAGCCAGGAAATAGACAGGAGGAATTAGATAACAAAAAGTCACAGAGACATCCTTGGTCTTTTGGGAAATACCTTATAGAGAACAATGCCAATATTAGGGAGAAGTTTTACAAGATATTCTTCTTAATTTTTTAAAATTACAGCTGCTTTTAATGTTACCTTACATTTGCCACAGCCAGCAGAAGAGGCTTTCAAATCCAAGGATTTTATCTTATCTCTATATGGTGTGAGGCCCAGGGTCTTAAGGCAATCATGGTAAAAATCAGACTAGTGGCAGCCACTGTTTACTGAGCACCTACTATGTGCTGCATATGACGCTGGCTGGACGTATCAATTATTGATCTGGGAGATGGGGATTGGCTCTTAAATAGTACTGGAATCCTGTTGAAATTGCTGGTTGCCACTAACTTCTCACTTCATTGGTGATTAGATCAAACCAAAACTACACACCCCCTTTCCTTCTTCTTGTGAAAATTCTGCAGTGTAGGCAGGAATCCAGAAACGGGAAAACCTTCATTGCAGCTGCCTGCCAATGCTTTGCAGTGTCAGGGTGGATGGAGCATTCCAGATCCCAGAACCTGGCAATTGTCCCTGGTGGGTGTGTACATCAGGGTGGGAGACCCCAACAAGCCCCTGCTATGGGTTCCTTCTACTGATCTTCACCCAAGTCATCTCCGATGGGCACGCAGCTTCCTCTAGTCCCCTGAAGTGCTCTCTGAGTGGATAAAGTTTGAAGTCCTTTTTGCCCTGCCTGACCACACTGATCCACACTGACCTTGGGTAAATCTTCCCACTCTTTCATACAGTTTCCTCATCTGGAAAGTAAAAGTGATTGTTGTTGTCCTGGCAGAACTTGTTGTGATGATAAGTGGGCTGGCAAATCTAAAGGCACTTTGAAAGCCTTTATATTTCTATTAAGAAGCAAAAGGCCCATAGAGACATTCTTATTTTCAGTATAACTGCAGGTATATAAATCAACTGATATGCCTTGATGATACATGCAGTAGCGTAGGATCATTTGAGATGGGAAGATTTTCTGATATTAGTCCTACTGATTTTAAACAATCTGTAGTATGAGATTGCCAAAAGTTAACTTGGGTCAATTCATATGGTCACAGAGTTCTAAAGTGCCAGAAAATGCAAGGAAGGAGTATACTGCCATCTTCCATTACAATAAGACCCTTGAAAAAGAATGTAGAAGTGGCCTGCTTAGACTTCATAGCCTATGAAGAAATGCATTTACAGAAATGCAAGTCACTGGCAGTCCAACTTCTTGCTAGATTTATTTCACTTGAGTTGATGGAGAAACAAACAAAAGCACTTAGCTCTGTACCTCTACTCCCACCTGATCCCCAGTTTTACTGGATTTGATAAATCCAGAAGGGTCTGGATTCTTCTATCTGAGTCGGAAGATCTAGTGTCTGCCTCCAGGAAGAGTAAATCAAATTCTTTTGAGTCAAAATAGTATAACCTAAAACCGGTAAGAAAATGTCATGTTGTAAAATAGAAATGCAACGAGAGGTACCAGAAAAAGCTTTTGGAAAGAATTCAAACTGCTCAGTAAAATACAGATTTCTCAGGCTATTGCTCTTTTCTCTATGAGAAAAACTGGCCAACAATTGCATCTGATGGTAGTAAAATTTTCCTCCAGGAGAGAGGAATCTAGAGGTGACCTTTTAGAAGTTGTAGCAGGCACAGATAGTGCCTTAGTCTAGTGGGCCAGAGGACTGTCCTTGTAGGGTAGGTACTCTAAGGTTTATAGAGTAGGCAACCTTAAAAGATATTGAATGAACATCCTTCAACTAAATGACAAAAAAAAAAAAAGATATTGCTGACATGTAAGCTTTTATTAGAGGTGTAGGACATCAGTGGAAGGAAAGACAATATACTAGAGAAGAAATAAAGAAAGAAGGGGAGAGGAGGTGGAGGGAAGAATGGTATGATAAAGAGGAGACAAGAGAGTAGACAGGGCATAGAGTAGAGGAGCAGAGAGAAGAAATGGAGGAGATGGGGGGGCGGAAAATCAGAAGAAGATGTCCAAGAGAAAATGGCAGAAAAAGGAGAAAGGTGGGGGGGAGAAGAAGAAGAAAGTAAAAAGATGGAAGAGGGGAATGGAGGAGGAAGGTTCTAGCTGAATTGGTGACATTTGCTTTCTGAAGCGAAGCTGTAGTTCACAATGTATTTTATGCTCACTATCATTCCTCCATGCTGTTTTGCAAGCCTCAAAAATTATATATACATATACACATATACATACATATGTATGTAGGGCACTTTTTCCTGTTGAGGAATTAGTAGGCAAGGCAGTTAGAGTTAGGGATCTGGAGGGAGGGTGCAAGAGGATGAAGGAGTTTGTCTCAGTGGTTTTCAAATTGGCTTTGCTTGGAGTGTTACGGTCCCAAGGAATGACAATAAAGCTTCAAAATATTGTTTCTAAGGTTGGATGATTGCTTACAGATTCCAACTATAAGATTTCATTCACGTAGTTATTCAACAAGTGTGTTTTGAAGTTCCTCCACTAATGGGAACAGAGAGAGTCAACAAAGAATAAGTTGATAGAATGAACCTGCTGCAGGGGAACATAAACGATGGATGGAAGTTTAGGAACAGTCTCCTGGGGTGGACATTCTTGGAACTAATGCTCCATGGGTAAAAGACACCAGTCTTGGAAAGGTCTGGAGGAAGAATAGTCCACCAAAAAGGAACTGTCAGAACCAAGGCTCGATGAACAAAATTAATCTGGCATGCTTCAGGCTGGGGGAACAGGTCATAAAAAGCCATGGGGAAAGTGATATAAGATGAGATAAAGTTAGAAATGTAGGCAAGAAAAGATGCAGCTTCCAAGACTTTACAGAGTTTGGATTTTAAGTTAAATTCAGTAGGATGTCTTTGGACGGTTTCAAGAAGAACCTGGCAATATCTGGCAATATTTAAATTCTATAAAGATAATTCTCGTTGTTGTGTAGAGGATGGATGGTATAGGGGGCAATAATGGATACCTCTATTTTACTGGTATAGTTGAAAGTTGATGGAAACCTGGGTCTAAATAGCTGAAACTATGAGAAAAAGTCAAACACGGGATGTAGAAAAATAGAATAAGATTTCATGATCATTACATTCCCAATATCTTTCTAGATTCCAAATACATAAGTATCTTAACCTCTTTTGATACCTAATTTTCTCCTCAAGTACACCTATGCGTAGTAATTCCAGATGGCAAAATAAATGCAGTTCCCTTTGGCTTTTTGACAATTATGGGGAAAATATAAATTCAGAAAGACTTTCCCTAATTGACAAGTTTTCTTCCCTTGTTGAGAAAGTTGATGGGGGCATTGGGGCAATGTTTGAATGAAGACAAAGACTTGAGCCATAATTTATATAGTAATTCTTGCCAACATATTTGACCCATCTATTTAATGAATATAAATAGAAGGGGATAGAAACTTTAATGTGAAATTCCACAAGATTCAGGGATGAGTGACTATCAGTTATCATTGAAGTATTTATTATAACTTAACACTGGATAGCCAAATGGTGTTGGAGGTAGAGTTTGGGAAGAAGTGAGGAGTTTGGGGTTTAAGTTCCACTGTGACTTAGAAAAAACAATCCAACCCTTCTCAGTTTGATTCCTCTTCTTTAAAACCAGGATAATTCTTCCCAAACTCCCTGCTAGGGTTTACATGGGATTTGAAAATGCTTTGTAAGTTGTAAATTGTAGTATAAATAGTAAGAGTTATTATTACTGATTCTACATACAGAAGAAGAGAGAAGAGAGATGGCAATGTGTCAGCAAGCAGTCTTCTCTGAAAAACAAAAACCTAATCAAGAGCTTCCTACTCAAAACCATTATTCCCCACTGCCTAAAGCAGGGGTTGGCAAGCTATGCTCCTCCAGGCCAAATCCTTTCCATATTTGTTTTATAAATGAAGTTTTATTGGAACACAGTCATAGCCATTTGTTGACATATTGTCTGGAACTGCTTTTTTGACACAATGGCAAAGTTGAGTAGTTGCAATAGAGACTGTATGACTGGTGAAGCTGAAAATATTTATTAACTGGCCTGTTACAGAAATAAAGCTGCAGATTACTAGACTAAAGGCTAATGTCAAACCTTGTTTAAAATATAAAGCCCCCTGCTATTGGAAGTAGGATTTGAGTACATGAAATTAATCAAATATTTTTTTTCTTCAAGTCATTTTCAGCTCCACATTCTCTACCACTTTCCAGAGACTGCATCCATATGAGGTGGAATTACAAAATCCCTTCTTAGTGACACAATAAGGATCAGGTCTTATTGTTTTTATAACTGCCACAATTTTTATGTAGTGCCAGGTCATAACAGATTCTCAATAAAACTTAACCAAATTAAAACTGAATCATAAATAGAGTGAGCGTTAGATACAATAGACACAGCTCATTCATTCTAGAGACCATTGATGATATATCATTGATAATATAAAATCAAAAGGGAGACAAGTTGTAAGTGAATTAATTTTCTCTTAATTAGTTACAAGCAAACTATATAAGTATTTACGCCCTTGGAGCTAAGGTAAGTGAGGTAATAATATAATTATATCCATTGCTTTAACAAAAATTTGCCTAATACCTGCTATGAGTCAAGATAGGGGTAAAGGCTGGGGTTCAGAGTGGACCATGACCACTTTCTGTTATCAAAGAGCTTGTAGTTTAGTTGTGAGGTTAAGTTCAGCAGGCAATGTGTATAGGGAGAAAAATACAACATCAAAGTGATACATCAAGTAGGGAGATGGCTTGGCTATGGGCAGGGTTCTTGGGAGTGACATCTTAGTACACATCATCCTATAGTTTACTCTTCCAGGGAAGGTGGAAGAATCATGGTACACTCATGAGTATTTCACCACGTCTGGGTGGATTGTACCCAATGAGCTGACATTGATCACACTGATCATTTTATACAGATTGCCTCACACAACTCTTACAGCTGTATTGGGTTTTACAGAGGCCAACTTGCTTGTTCCAGGTCAATATTTAGTTGATTATAAACTACAACTTATGCTTTTAAACTACAACCTATGCACATAATTCTCCACTCTACAGACCACAGGGATATCCTAGGGATATCTAAATTTTGTGACCTTCAGAAATGTTTTAAATGTTTTTATACCTATTCAATGGACACAGATTCCACAAGAACCATTCACTGGGAAATACCCATGATGGGACATAAACTGTTGGTTCATGTTCAATAAGTTAATAATCAAGGGAGGGGAGAAAATTGTTGCAGAGATCCACAGTAATTCCCAGCTAGATGCTGGGTTTGTAATATGATGCTGCAGTCACCTCTGGAAAACAATTCTGAATTGTGTCCAGGATATTAATTAAGCCCTAACCATGGGGGCTCAGGAAACTCCCTATCAATTAGTGGCCAGTAGGGGAACTGTGGAGACCCAGGGGCCTAAACAAGGTCATGTTTTTCAGCTAGATGTACTTCCCAGGACAAAGGTCATGGTGGGCATTGAGGCAGATCAATTGAAATGTAAATGCATGCTTTTTAAAAAAAGTGAACATTTATATATATATATGCGGAACTTCCTAGGCTTTATCATGGACATGAGTTTTCACATTAGCTTAATTGTCACCTTCAACTTTTCAGTCTTTGCCATACTAAATGTGGTGTAAAAGCAATAATCATATGGAAAAATGCCCAAACTTAAATGAGTTCCAGGGTGAGAAAATGAGATACAATTTCTCTTTCATTTTATTGGCAATAATGGAAAAAAAAAATCATCAGCAACTGACCAAACACAGGGACAAAGAGGCTCTGTTAGAAAAGCAGTACTAGTGGGGCTATACTTTGGCAGAAATTTCTGGAAGGAAAAGTGGTAATATCAGCAAAATGCAAAATGTATGGTTACTTTGAGTCACTAATTCTAGAAGTCTATTCCAAGGAAGTAATTGGATAAGTACTTAAAGTTCACACACCAGAAAAAAATGTTATTTACAGCATTATTAATAATACTAAATATTTACAACAACCTAAATATCCAAGAAAGGATGCTATTTATATAGATCCTGATATAATTTGACAACAGAATCCTACTGGTCTACTTAAACGGATGGTGTGTGCTATACACCATATGTAGAATTTTCTTCATGTATGTAGTAAACAAAAGCTTTCCACAAGTCTGCATGTGTGTGCTGTGCATGCGTGAGTGCTGTACAGTCAGATGTCCAGAAAGGGCTTCCCCAAATCCATGCTGCACTGAAGTGGTTCCTTCTGGGTGCCAAGATCTCAGATGACTTTCTCCAACCCCCTTTTTTGGTATTGTTTGCCTGTGCTATTTGAACTTTTACAATGAACATATATCTTTAAAGATAGAAAATCAACAGTTTTTATAGAACAAAAGGCAATATCTCAAGGGTATATGTGTTTTTTCAGTGGGGAAAGCAGGGCTAAAATCAGAATGATGACTGACTTTGAGAAGGAAGATGGAGAAGGACTTTGAAACCTGCCTCACAGCCTTGCCCACACAAACACAAATGAGTCCTTTCCCAGCTTTGGAAAAGGCAGGGACATCCAGTGGTTAAGAACCTAGACTCCAAGGTAAGTCTTTGGGAGTAAATATCAGCTCTGTCACTTACCACATGCATGACTTAGAGCAAGTTAACTTTCTGTGCCTCTGTTTCCTCATTTATAAAATAAGTGACTGATAACCTTTAAGAATATCATGAAGATGAAGGAAGAGAAGAAAAGGACCACTTCTCACAGCAACTGGCACATAATCAATGTTCACTAAACATTAACTCTTACAGAAACCAGTTTCAGATAATTGTCATCTAAGTGAGTTAACTTTCCCAGAATGAAGCACTAATGAACAGTTAAGGAGAGAGAAGGTAAAGGACAATTAGGCAAAGAACTCCACAGTAAAAGGGTATGGGCATGGATTATATTGTTTCAGGTATGTGTCTTAACCTAACAAGTCCAAATGACTCATTCGACAAAATGGCCATCATATGGAGAAGGCTGTTTTCAGGATTATCTGTCAAGTGTTAATCTACAGCTTGACAATCTATTTTCAGTTCATCATTTCTGTAAGAGCTAATGTTTAGTGAATATTGATAATGTGCCAGGTGTGAAAGGTGGTCCTTTTTTCTCTTCCTTAATCTTCATGGTAATCTTAAAGGCTATCGGTCACTTATTTTATAAATGAGGAAACTGAGGCACAGAAAGTTAACAGATTATCAGATTAGATAGTGAGCTCCCAGTCACAATAGGTGTCTGGCACGCTTACCTGCAACTTGAAATGGGAGATGCAGAGAGAACTTACTCAGAGGCTAAAGGGATGAACTACTGGGTTCTTCCAGACCTAAAATTTCTCTGTAGCCACTGCAACTGAAACTGATTTTAAAAATGAGTTTTTAGGATTGCTCTCCAGATCTGCAGGGATCTTCGTATTTTGTTATCAAATAGCTGGTATCACCTGATCTGAAGGGGATAAAGCCATAACCTCGCACATAAGAAGCCAGACTTTGGAATCACAGGCACGTGCATTCACATCTCAGCTCCTCAGCTGAGCACTGACCCACTCTGAATCACAGCATACTATCAGTTTATTAGGAATCATCATAGGACCGCACAGGGTCCTTATAAGATTAATAAGATCATGCAATCTAGGAAAAGACAGTGGAGAACAAATGTTAAGAGCATAGGCTTTGAGGATCCACTGCTAAAATCCAGATTCTAGCTTAATCACTAGCTGTGCATCCTTGGACAAGTTACTTAACTATTCTGGGCCCCCGTTTTGCTCAATTGTAAAGTAGGGCTAAGGTATTAACTACCTCCAGAGAATAAGAAATGAATGAGTTACAGCTTTAAAAGTGCTTAGAATAGCACCTGGCACATTAACAAGTACTCAGCAAATGAGTTGTTATGATTAATGCATGTAAAGCCCTCAGCATGGTAAAAATAAGTGTTCAATAAATGGTAAGTGTTATTATTACAAGGTACACCTTCCACTGAGAATTTTATGCACATTTATCTTCTGGAAGGAAATTAAAAAATGAAGACATTAAGCAGAAATCTTATCCTCAGGTAAATGCTATAGTCATATCAGAAGGTTTCTCAGTGTTTTGGCACTGACGGGAAACCCTAAGTCCACCCAGAACCCCAAGATTCTCTTTTGCTTCATAAAGACCTACCTCATTCAACCATCTGCTCTTCCAATTATGCTCATTAAGCACCCACAGTGAGTTGAAAGGAGGCTGGGCTTATCCCAGCAGTGAACAAGTGACTACAGAGCTGTTGCTGAAGCTCACAGAGTGGTGGGGGAGACATACTCTAGATAGATGTACACACAATTGATTATTGAAGGACAACTGCAATGTGCATGATGAAGGATGTGGCAAGAATGTGTAAGGAGGTCCTAATGTGATCAAGCACTGACAGGGTAATGAGGCAGGAGTCATAGCATGTAAGAAATGCCTAGTAAGTGGCAAGGAAATTGGACTTCATGGGTGAATGGTAGTTGGCTGGGTGAAGCCTGGGAGTCAAAGGAAAGAACCAAGCATGCAGTTAGGCATATCCAAGGCTCTGATAACATGAGGTGGGAAACAGAAAAAAGGCAATGGGCTTGACACTGGGCTTGGCCATCCATGCAAAAGCCCTCAGTTGCGAGATGGGGCTTTGGAAAGAAATACCAATACATACGAACTGCCATGTCAATTGTGACCGTGCCTGCTTCCCTTTCAGTCTCTCCTTGTCTGCTGCCCAAGACTGTGGGGCCTCAGTCCCCGACTCTGAGACCCCATGAAGATTATTGGAGGTGGAAGCCTGGCTCCCTTTCCCCACGTGTGAACTTTAGTCAAGACACCATGATGGGGACTCTGCCTTCTCTATGCCCTGGATGCAATCCTGGCCCATCCATACCCCACTGGGTTTTTTAAGGCAATTTGGAAGATAAATTTCCCTCACTGAAGAGAAGGGAAACAGCATGAAAGAAAACAATGACTCCCAAAGAAGAATTAATGATTGACATAAATGGAGACATTCCCTTAGGAGCATCATGTATCATCAAAGAGGCAACCAACCCCCCAGTTACTTTATGCTACTGCCTGTTTACAGGCTATGAAAAGATATGTTTAAGTTTCCTGTGGGTCTAACACTGGATACTGATGCTTCTGGAAAGAAAGCTATAGGTTCCAGATGCAGTGGGCTTCTTTTGGAATTCACTCATTGGGAGTCTGGCACTATCCCCTAAATGGTACTTTTGTTGTCTTTTTCAACACAACAAGTTTCTACCAGGAAGAAACTTCCTGCTGGCTTCCCTTGATAAATAACCCACAGCCTCTTGGTAGATCAGATGTTTAGTAATTAGTCTAACTTACTGTTTATCTAAAGAGCAATTATCACTACAATGGAATAATATTTTAACAGCATTAGGGGGGGATTTTACGGGTAGCTACAAGCAGGGAATGGCCGGTCAAACTTCCTGGACTCAGAGGAGAGGACCACTCCATCCTAGCTGTCAAATCTCCATATCTGAGACGCCACCATTAGATGCTGCTCCAAAGACCTAAAGGAATGTGCCCAGGAGAAGTGTACAGTTCCACTCTATTTACCTGAGGCTCAATGGCCCAGCAAAATATGAAAGTGCGGCCCGTGCTTCTAAAGCGCAACAGTCTAGAGTCGGTGGAGTTCGTGAAGCCACCTCACCACCGCAGGTGTAAGTCTCAGCAGGTGCGATTTAAAGAAGATGGGGCCAGTAAGACTCCATCTGGCCTAAGTGAGGTTGATGTCCAAACTGTTGCTGACCCAACTGTGATGGATAAGACTCCGGCACCCAAGCACCAACACCTCCCCACCTACTCACTCTCCTTTCCCAGGTCCCAGAAGGCAGGGGGTTTTCGGAGCATTGCCATCCAAACCTCCCCCAGTCTCAGGAAGCATTTCCCAGTCTTCAAAAGGAAGAGACTTACCGCCAGCAAGTCCCTGGTAGAAATGCCAACAGCATCCCAAAGTGCCATCCAGGTCAATGGCAATCTCTCTGAACAGGACATTGTGTCTTCTGACCTTGCCTACTTAAGACTGGCTCAGCAACTTGAGGATGGGCCTCGAAGGGTCAAGGTGCCCCATCCCTTTCTCTCTAGAATGTCCAAGGCGCAAAGTAATGGCCCTGTTGGCATATGCTTAGAAACAGGGATGTGGAGAGCCTCGGAAAAGGCAACAGCTGCCATCCAGGTCCCAGATGACATTTACCACAGTCCTACCTGGGCAGCCGGAGAGTCCATTCTCAGCTCAGACAGGTGTGCTGAGATAAGCAACTCCACACCCCCTTTGGTTGATATATGTCCAGGTGATGGGAGAAGAGTGATATCATCAGATTCAGAAAGATTGACCTCCTGTGTAAATGTCACCAGCGGTGCCGACCAAATGCCAGGCACAGGGAAACTTACACCTGAATTGCTTTCATCCAAAGATGACTCTGATGACAGGGACCTTGGCCCTCTGTCCTCTAGGTCAAAGGAAACATGTGTTCCTTCCCCTTCACGGACTCCCAGCTGTTCCTCACCAGACTCCCACAGCCAGCCAGCCCACTCAGGAGGGGTTTCAGATTGCCCTTCCTCAAGTGACAGTCACCAGGATCTGCTGTCACCCAACCCTAACAGTACATCAAAATCTGCCCCCTTGTGTCCAGAGCAGATGGTGAAGAACCCCACACAGTCAGACACCCCAGAGATTCAAAACTGTCCAGGAAGCAATCACCTTCCATCCTCTCTCCAAAGGATGGAGACCAAACTTCAGAGGAACAGGGAGATTGGGGGAATTCATCAGATTCACCTGGCACGGGGTGAACTCTGCGACCTCCAAGGCAGGCTGCAATCTGTGGAGGAGTCTTTACACTCCAATCAAGAGAAAATTAAAGTCCTTTTGAATGTAATTCAAGACTTGGAGAAAGCTCGAGCTCTCACGGAAGGGTAAGGTGGTATATATATATATAATTATTATATATATATATATATATATATTATCGGGTTTATTCATTGCCAGAGCGGGAGAAAAAGCATAAATATCTCTTAGAAAAATGTCTCTAAAATATTTGAGGTTCTATTGTTTTCCACATAATAAGCAATGCCTCCTCCCTTGTTCTTTCTTGACTGGGTTCCATTTACTTCTCAGCTTTACTGGATTTCCATGACTTTGTTTTTTGCTTCCAGATATTAAAAGACTGAGGAATTGGGGCAATGAAGCAGTAGGTCCAAGGTGATTTTTATTATAAATAGTGGGGTAAGTGATAAATGTAGGTACTTCCTCCACCCTAATCTTCACAGCAAATTACAGCATCAGTACAGTATCTTAGTTATGTATGTGTGTTACAAAGGACTTATGGTGCCCACTAAGCTTACAATTGCCTTTCCTACTGCTCTTCATTTTGATGGTTTGGGCCAGTACATCACTCACCAACTAAGTAGGAAATGAAGTGACATCACTATCAAAATTCTCCAAAGAAAGTCACAAAACACAATTTCTGAGTGACTTTTACCAATCTGGGAAGAAAGGAAGGTACTTGTTTGTGTGTGAAATGTTTGTCCCTTGAAAATGTTCTCCTCAAAGCTGAGAAGCGATGGTTAAATCTAATATAGAGAAGGAATAAGTAATTAACTGTCATTTACTGATATAAATTAGAGTCAGAATTGCCTTATAAGAGTGAGATACTGTGATGATATCAGAGACAGACATTGGACTAAAAGGTCAGTGGTTTGAATAATCACCCTTATGCTCATTTTCAAAGTCCCTGTTCCCCATCTATCACGTGGAGGTAAGAATAACTGACTTGTCTCACAAGACTATTATTAGCATTAAAATTCTCAGGTTTGAAAATAAATGCTTAAACATTTATAGAAATGCGAGGTTCTATGAACATGGGCTTCTTGTTTATCTATAACAGTCATGCACCTTCTGAGTGCTGCTACCAATGAGAAGGGCAGTGCTAAGCTACAGGAATGAATCTACAGAATGCATGTCTCTCATGGGGGTTTTCACACAAATTGACCAGCAAATGCTTTATCTTGCAGGCGCAACTTTTATCGAACTGGCCAAGATCTCAACAATTGCAGTACCTGCCAGAACACAGCATGCATCATATACAGGTACTTGTCCTCAACTGAGGCCTGCTCTGTAGAACAGGGTCCACAGGATATTTCCATAAACTTGTTAGATGCAGAAAGTCAAGAGGAAGGTAGACCTCTGATAGGAGGCCTTCGAATGCCTAGGGTTAAAAAACAAGGTGTTTAACTTTGAAATGCGAACATCTGGTTCCAAGGTAGACATTACTTTGTTTCCTTGCAGTAAGATCTATGAGGAAATCCTTTTGAAGTAATCATCCCTACACTTTCTTGCACATTAAATGCAGGCACTGTGCTACATTCTTCATGGATGTCTATATTTCATTTCACATTTCTACCTTGTGATGTCATGTTAATCTCCTTGAGTGTTAAGCCATTTGGCCTGGCACACTCAAACATTTTCAGAGAACAGAAGGAGCAAAACTAAGGACACCAGACTAGTTCCTTCTGACCTAAACTCTGTGATTTTGATTTTTCCCTCACACCACCTCTTCCTCCCCAGTAGTGATCACATGTCCACCAGTTACAATGTGTCAAAAATTGTGTTAAACACTTGGTTTTTATTTCTAAGTACATCTTTTGCTTCCAGCAGAAGCTAAGCTTATGACAATAAAGTACATTTTTATATGTAAAGGAAGTATCATATGGTGGTAAAAGCACTAAACTTGGAGTCAAAATCCCCATGTCTGATACCTGCTGGTTTGTATGGGACTCAGTTTTCTCATCTGTAGGTTGGGAACAATTATCCCTCAGTGAGGGCTAAATATAATGTATGTGCCTCTTGTCACTGAAAACCTCTGTGTAAATCCAAAGACTTATTACTGTTATTGTTGCAAAGATTAGTGTCTGCTTAATTTGAAGTCCATTTTCAGAAAATGGTGGAAAAACAGTCCAAAGCAGTCACTTCAATGGATGGCTTCTATCTTTGGATGATAAACATATGTTCTTTTGCTTTCTCTATTAGTTTTCTTCTCCCAGATAAGAAAGTAGCTCAAGGTTTGAGCAAAGCAAAACTTAATTCAGTTGCTTGAGTCTTTAAAATTTTTTTCATTCTCCCTGGCAGAATTGGAAATCTCATTCTTACAAGGAATGAGAGACCTGAAAATCAGGAGGTCCCTACATGTAGTCCCCTACACTTCAGTATTTTCTCAGTGAATTGTCAGTTCTGCAAACCTAAGAGCCACAGCACCATGCATTTTTACTAAATATCAGAAGTTTCAGAACCATTCACAAAATGTCCTTTAGAAAGGGGGCTTTGGAAAAGGTACTCATCAAAAGGTAATGGTAGGCAGTCTTATCAATTGCTTTCTTTTTTTTACTACTTTTTTAACCTTGTCTCTTATCTTAAGGAAATGTCCTAATTACTAGAATGTGAATGATTAACTGCCCAGATAAATAGAGGAGCAAAAAAAAAACACTATCCATCTTACACAAGAATTATTTTTAACTAATCTCCATTTAAATTGTGGACAGTCTCTTCTACAGCAGCTGAATGGTGTTGGTCTATTACCTTAAGATTACTTTTTATTTAGACAATACACATGAAAAGGACAAGTTTTTGTTTCTTATTCTACTGGGAATTTCATGCCCTGGTCCTGAGCAAATAATTTTTGGCCCCTGAGCCTTCATCTGAAAAATGAGGTCTTTAGTTAGATGATCCCTAGGGTCCTTTTCAATTTTGATGTTCTTATTTTCCAAACTGAATTAAAATTAGCAATATTTGATTAAACTATGACCTTCCAATAAGTCTGAGGATATTTGCATTTTCCTAGTACTTACTTAAAACACCCCAAGCAAACATTATAAATTAAGTTATACCCTTTACATATGGGTGAACACAAACCTTCATGTACACATCCTCCCAACGTTCCAAGAAAAGCCAGTGTACGCATCATCCCTCATTGCCATTCAAAACCAGACTGTGCTTCCAGACAGTATCTAAATCCTTGCGTCTAAGTCATTGCAAAGGAACAGGCAATTAATTTGATGAAAGCAAAGAGATCATCACAACATACCCATCAGAGTAACAGTAAGACAGTGAGAGTTGTCATTTTTTTTAACGTTTCAAATGACTTCAAATCTTGTGCTGTACCTGGAAAGTCAGATCTTACAAGTTAGTGAATAAGTGATGTGAAATACTCATCCTCAGGTTTTGTTAAGTCATGTGGTCTTGCTCCCTGATGATGGATGGACCCAGTGTATGTCACTGCATATGTAGCACATGGGCACAGGATGGATTGCCTGCTGGGTCTTCTCTGAGATGTTGGTGCTAAGTCAGCAGCACATAAGGTTTTTTAAGTGGGTCCATGGGCTGGAGGCTGTGACTGTTACTAGCTTCCATCAAGGCACGTAGGGCTATTGGTTCTACCCAAGTCATTCTTTCTGTTTTAAGAGGAACTTTCTGCCTGTCTCCCCACTTTCAAATCTCCTTGACTTGCTTCTTACCATGGATCACTTTGGTAGAATCCATATTACCAAGAGTCCATGCATTCTATAGAGTGGGTAGAATGGAGTCCTTTGATTGTTGCAGGTTCCAGAGGCAGAGGATGGGAAACAACTTGATACTTCAGGTTGGTTCAAGTCAGTGTAATTCCCCATGCCATTACTCGCCCTTCCTCTCCATAGTGTTATTTCTCAGATAAGTTAGTTTAAATATCCTGAAAACATCGCTTATAAATATGACCGAAAGTTAAACAATATTGAATTACTTTGTGACAGTCATTTTATTTCAATGGGGAAAACCTGAAATATAACCAGGTATGCAAAATTTTCTAATACTTGCTTATCACACTACTTTGCTAAGAGAGAGAGCATATCTCAGGTTCAAAGCCATAGACAGGTAATAGCATCTAGCCAGAATGTAACTGTTACAATGAAAACTTACTCTGACTTCTTTAACTCTCTCCTGTCCCCAAGTAGTCAGTGTAAATGATACAGATTTTCATTGTCAAAAGTAGTATTGCCTGTTTGGTATAATGCTTTTATTTGAAAAGTGAATTAATTTAGGGAGAAAAAATAATAATTATGCAAAACCTATGATGGTGGGGAACAAATGACTGAGGTTTGGGAAACAAGGTCCAAAGGAATCTGCTACCTTTCCTCTTCCCAAAGGCATGAATCTCCTGGAGCTACAGCCTTCCTGGGCCTGGTCCATGTTCTCTGCTCCTCCAGTCATGTCTCCTGCTCTTCATCTTCATCTCCTCTCTAAAAATAGCCCCAGTGCCTCTTTGGAGGACTTGAACTCTACTGATCATGCATTTATTTTCTGGATGTAGTTCCCAGGAAAAATATGTTTGGTTTAAGTTGTGAAAATGCTTCAAATGTTTTAAGCAGGAAAATGGGAAGTCTTTCCTGGAAAAACTTTTCTTCCACCATCTAAGCATGTTAATTAGCAAAATGGAAATATAAAGTAGGAAAAAGACTTAGTTTTTCAATTGGTTGAAGGGGAAGGTTGACCATGTGAGATTTGAAGCATACTAGGGAGAGAAGTGGAAGAGCTATTTTTAACCAGGGGTCCGACTTAGTTTCTTTTCAAGTTTCAATGGCACTCATGGATTTTAGGTTTATTCCTGTGAGTCTGCCTTCCCTGCCTCTTTATGGACTCTCTCTCTCATTCATATATATATATGAAACAGTAGTTTCAGAAAAAATGACCTTTACCTCAGTGTAACACAAATCCTACCATGAAACACATATCTGTGTATGTGTGTTTAAAATAACTACAGATACTTCTATTTTGGTATCTTAAATTTAATATATATCAAAATACATTATTTCCCCCACAAAGTTCTCTTCCCATATTTTCTCTGTTGTTCAACATCATTAGCCATGACTCCATAAAGATGCCATAGTTCATACTCTCTTCTTCACATTGGCTACTGATTCTACCTAATAGAGTTAGACTTTTAGTTCTGTCCCCATCTCTGGCTAATAAAAGCCCTCTAACTGGTCTTTTTGCCATAGCTGGCTTTAGTCCCATCCCAGGTAAACCTCCAAAAAGATAGCTAAATTAACTAAAAGTAGATTCTGACCATGTCAGGTATCTGCCAAATAATCTTGTCCTCCTTCTTTTCATTTCCTCTACCTACTTTTACAAGATTTTTTAAAAAATAACACTAATCTTAGCTGTTGTTTTTTCATTTCTCTCTAACCTGTCAGGTGACTTTAAACACCGCTGTTGTATAGGGTATGGTGTCTCACTTCCTAGATTGCCTTCTCTGCCCTACTTTGTCTGGATGGTTTCCATTCTCAAGCTTAAATCCAGTTCTCCTAAACAGCCCTGTGCTTCTCTCAAAGGAGGGCTCCATGGCATGTACAGGTTTCTGCTATGCCATTCATCCTCTTGCATTAGAACACAGTGTTCATGATTTTCTTTCCCTCAGTAAATGACTCGAAGTCACAAGCCAGGGTCTAATACATAGGAATTCTTCCATAGATTCTTGTAAAAGAAGGGCATTCTTACATTGACTAGGGGAAGAACAAAAAGTAGCAGTAGGCTTGAGATTGTAACAGCATTGTTACCCTACTCTTGAGGAGGGAAATAAAGGCTCTACCTAACAGTTTAATCAAATGTTCATGTTACGAAGAGGGTAGCAGATCTAGGTAGCAGATCCCCCTTAGATTTTTTTCTTAACTTAATCAAACAACAACTGAAGGTAGTACATGGATTGTCAATTTTCAATTGGAATACTACATATTCTCAACAAGATAGAAACAAATCAAATCCTCCTTGGATGTCTCACCAAGCTTGTAATTTCACAGGACATTGAGGTCCTTGTTCATTGTGGCCATGAAACATTATTAGCCAATACTTCTGCACAAAGAAGTGATGGGAAAGACAACTTCTGATTTGTGGAAAACCATGAAATCCTTCCAGGCAAAATATAACTCCTTTCAATAGAATTGCTTAATGACCTCTTAGATATAGGGGTTTGGGGTCAAGGCACTGGATTTGCAGGCTCTTTTGTACAACATCAAACTCCAGTGTGATGGGAAGGATCATGACCTTATGGGATTTCCACATCCTAATTCCTAGACCCTGTGAACATATTACATGGAAAAGGGGAATACTTTTTGCAAGTGTGATTCAGTTGAGAATCTCAGGATAGGGCAAATATCCTGGATAGTACAGGCGGGCCAGTGTAATCACAAGGGTCCTTCTAAGGGAAGAAGAGAAGCTGGAAAGACAGGGGCAGAAAAGAACAGGTGAAACAAAAGAAGATGTTGAAGTGATATCACAAAGCAAGGAAGGTGGAAAGCTACGACAGACTGCAGAAGGCACCGGTTGTTTCTCTCATAGAGCTTTAAAGTGGAACTCAGCTTCTCAGACTTCTTGATTTTACAGGTCTGAAGGACTCTGACCTTCAGAACTCGAAAGGTAAAAATTTGTGCTGTTTTTAGATCTGTAGATGTGTGGTGATTTGTTTCAGCAACAATTGAAAACTCACGTGCTCAGCTGAAACCCTTATAGTTTATAAGCTACTCATTTTATTAAATAAAGATCTTCTTTAGCGTGATTTTTACAATGATGATAACTACATAGGACAGGATTGGGAAGACAATCAGGGGAAAGAAGGTTAATAGGTACCATTTCATGAGCATCTATACCAGTTATTGGCCTTAAAGGTAGCTTCTTTTTTCACATGTAGTCCTTACAACCAAGTGAACTAGAGGAACGTTATCTTCTTTTATAACGAGGACATGGAGGCTCCAAAGGGTCAACCACTTGCATAGTATTCAAATTAACAACTGAGGCTGAGAAAGGGAGCCTCTTGCATAGCTACTCTGGAACTAGTAATCAGCAATGATGAGGTCAGAACCGAGTTGTGTCTACCTGCTAGTCAGATTGCACATCATGCAACCTTCAGAGGTCAGACCAGCTGAGGGGTGGACGGTTTCTGTGTGATTCCATATGACTGAGTTCTGTTCAGTCAGGGGCCTTGTGGGGATCTGTATTTTGGATTCAGATCCTAGATCAGAGTCTTGTATCTATGAATAATGATTGCTTGGCATCATCCCATTCCCCGAACTACTGCACCAGAGGGATGGGTGATGAACAGGAATACATTCTTCCTGAGAGGATCTGATTCCAGTGAGGCTTGAGAAGCATTCAACAAGGTAAAATAGGGTCCCTGAAAGGGGGAGGTTGCAGTAGATTTACCAAAAACTTTTGTGACCACGAGCTTACATAGCCATAGAAAATTACCGCTAATGAAATAGCCCAGAAACTAGGTTTTTTTGTTTTAAATGCATCTTTAAAATGATAACTTACCTTTCTGATGACTTCAATTACAGGGTTTCATGGTGACTAGAAATCTAACTAGAGGGTGCAGGTGTGAGTGGAGACAAAGAGGAGCAGAGCTTGCTCATGAAGTAAGCATATCTACTGATGCCTCCTCACACCAAATGAGAAGAGAAAATGAGTCTCTCTCAGTCCACTTTGGAGCCCAGGCTTGCATTATTCATCACCTAGGGGATTCATTTGTAGTCTTTTTCCTCCCACATCTCTCAGTTCCTCCTCTGACCTCATTTGAGATCAGGAATGCAACAGCAATCTCTGCTGTATTCCTCTCCAATTAAGGTTAAGACCAATTAATGCCCAATTCTCCTCCCAGGCCCAAAGCCCAAATGCTAAGAACTGCCCCCTGGGAAGTCCTAGAGAAGCAATTACAACACCTGACAGAGTGGGTGTGCAGTGCTGTCGGCACCTCCTTCCCCTTCCAGAGAGGATGCCATCCCATGCATCCTAACCCAAAAAGATGCACTAGGCTGAGCACTGAATCCTCCACCATTCTCGTACTTCCTCAAACTCCACAGCTCCATCATCAGTACTCCATTGTTACGAGTCCTTCTAAACCAGAGAAGAAATCACAAATATTCAAATGGAGATTTGCTAAAAGCAGCATTTCCCTCTCTGCCTGGCAATCAGCATTCCAGGGTTAATGCTGGTGCTCAGTTTTGATACTCAGAACTGATCATAGAGAGAGGCTCCAGGGAACACAGAACAAAGCCAGTCAGCCTTGAACACAGCAGAGGGTGAGCTTGGGCTTCATCCTACTAAAAAGTAGCAACTGAGCTCCAGGAGGCACCTAAATCACATGGTCAATGGTGCTCTGCACATTCCTTGAGAGTTCTTCCAAGGTTAAGCTTCAGTCACTGGACATTGACCCTGCCTGCCACTTAAAGCTTTTACCTAACCAGAGAGAGGATATCCTATCAGAAATGCAACATGCTCTCAGGTCTGAGGGTTTGGCAACCAATTTTACACTTAAGTTATTCAGTATGTTCCTTTTTTCTGTTTATGTGTTCTCCCAAAATGCAGCCAGGTGAATTGTGAGAGCCCCATCTTGCAGCCAAAGTCCTCTCCCTGGGCCACAGTGAAATGGCAAAATGCACAGGATAGCTGTTCTGTCTAGTAATGCAGATGGATTTGCAGCCCTCATTACATTTTGACATGAACTGAGCAGCCTTCATTTCAAATGCTGCATGTGAACGGTATGGTAACACCATGCAGCAGCCCCCAAACGACCTCCACCAAACACAGAGCAAACTATTTCTCTAGAAAACAGGCGTATTGTTTGGCCATTTGTCTGAACCCCCACAAGTTGATTTGCAAGACGTTTGTGTCTAGTCCTTGTTTCTTTTGTGTAGTTTTATTCCTCTATTCTCCCCAGAGTGTAAGGGAAAAGAACCAGAATTTAGAGCATCAGCAATTTATTTGCAATAAAAATGAAATCTATCTTAATGCATTAATACCTAAAGAAGCTGAAACATGACATAAATATAAAATCAAGCAAGTTGAGTTTCACAGGAATAACAAATGAATGGCTGCTGGCTGAGAGGCCACAATTGACCATAGAATGACCCAATCTTTATTTTTCTATCAAGTTAATGCAACAATCATTACCATTTGTCAAACAGGCACTGTGCCAGGCATTGTGCTAAGCACTCTACAGAATTTCATTTCAGACTTGCATATACCTTAAAATTGGATATGGTTATTATTCCCATTTTACAGATAGGGAAACTGAGACTCAGGGAGGTAATGTGATTTGCTCAAGATCCAACAGAGCCAGGAATTAACCTAGTTTTATGTTCAGAGGAGTTTCCTGTTCTTTCCCTGATTATTTTTCACTATTGAATAACCAGATATCTATTGTTAAAGTTCTCTAAGATGATCATTTCTCTCTCATAGTTAAATGTGAAGACTCTGACACAGAGCCATATAACCCAGACTCATATTTTCTTTAGTGAAGATTTCTGAATCTTGGTACTACTTTATTTATGTGCCAAGAGGAGAACCTGGGATTTTCTGAGGATTTTTCAACAGACAGATGCCCTAGAGAATGAGTACACATGATATATGATATGACTTTGAGTGTGAAACTTAAAATTATACTCTATAAATAATGAGCAAGCAAGTCATTAGGAGAAAGTTTTAGGAAAAACATCTCAAGTTTGGGTGGAAATAAACCTACTTTCCTAGATTGGAATTCTTCCCCAAAGACACTTTGCAAAGTGAAGTGATTTATCCAAGTGGATAGTATTTAAACTACCCTTGCTGATTCCATTGATTCTTACAACTGATTCTATAAAAAAGAAAGCTACTGGAGGTCAATAAATCCTTGGTTTACTTGGGTTCTGTGGCAGGAGGACCCAGAGAAATACTACTACAGAGGTGAAAAAGAGATGCAGAGGGATTTAAAACAGGTTTTGTCACCAGGGAGGTGGCATGGATCATTGATCTCTTAGCTAACTAGCTTGCAGTATATGGTTTGTGGCAGTGGCTTGTCACTGCTTCTCTTTATAGAAGAACAAGATGCTCTGCTGAGGAAAGTCAAAGGCCCAAGGTAAATCTAGGCTGCCTACTCCATACCTGAAATTGCTGAACCCAGGTATTTTCTTAAGTAAGTTGTCAGACCCATCTTCTCTGGGTGCTACAGAGAAGCAACAGAAGAAACACTGTTTTGAACAGATGAGTGGATGAAAAAGATGTGGTATATATACACAATGGAGTATTACTCATCAATCAAAAATGACAAATTTGATGAATTTATAGACACCTGGATGTACCTAGAAGAAATCATTCTAGCAGAAACGAGCCAGATAGAAAGGGACAGAAACCAAATGGTTTCACTAATATATGGTCAACCAAATGAAACTGCACA
>PVHY01000931.1:0-120502 GCA_004024945.1 Uropsilus gracilis
GGCACCGGCGCCAATGACCTTCAGCAGCTATCTAACCTGAGGGTCGGCAAGATGGGCGCGTCTCCGGAGGAACCTGGAGGCGGGGCTTGGCTCCCAGGGGCAGCGGAGGTGGCGTGCGGCGAGGGGGTTGGCTCCCAGGGGCGGCGGAGGTGACGTGCGGCGAGGGGGACCCTCCCAGGGGCCTGGAACCAGCGCCAATTCTTGCTTTCTTTTCATTGTGGATTTCTAGTTTGATGTCTTTATGATCTGAGAAGAAAATTGGTATTATTTTAATCTTTGTGTATTTATTCAAGTTTGCCTTGTGACCTAGTATGTGGTCAATTTTAGAGAATGATTCATGTGCATTTGAGAAGAAGGTGTATTATTTTCCTTGTGGGTGTAGTGTCCTGTAGATATCTATTAGGTCCATTTTGTCTAGGTCTTCTTTTAAGGCTTTTGATTCCTTGTGTAGCTTTTGTTTTTTTGATGTGCCCTTTGTTGAAAGTGGGGTGTTAAAGTCAGCTATTACATATGTATTTTCACCAATATTTGTTTTCAGTTCTCTTAGTATCTGTCTTATGAATCTTGGTGCAACCTCATTTGGTAAGTATATGTTGATAATTGCTATGTCTTTTTTGTTGGTTGACCCTTGAGCCATTAGGTAGTGACCTTCTTTGTCACTTTTTTATTTTGAAATCTGCTTTGTCTGCTATAAGAATGGGTACCGCTGCCTTTCTGTGAGGCCCATTTGCTTGTAAAATTATTTTCCATCCTTTACCTTCAATCTGTGATTATCTTTTGGGATCAGATGTGTTTCTTGGAGGTAGCCGAATGTTGAGTTCTGTCTTTCAATCCAGTCTTTAACTCTGTTTCTTTTGACTGATGAGTCCAGCCCACTGACATTTAGAGTAATTTTTGATGTTTGAGGTTCTAACATTGGGTTCCTGGTGTTTATTTGGCATTCTGTTTTAGTTTCTTCTTTTTATTTAATCATATATATTTTTTAATTCATTTTATTGATTTGTCACAATTGTGCATTAATTGATCCCTCCTCCACCCTCCATATCCCCCCTCTTATCCCCCTTTCAGTCACTCCTTCTCCCATTTTTCAGCAAATTGTTGGTTAGTTAAGTTGATGTTCAGTTGTTGGTTGTTTGGCCTGTTGTTCTCTTCTGATATCTGGTAAATGTGTGTGTGTGTGTGTGTGTGTGTGTGTGTTTAACCCTGGGGCTTTCCCATTTCACTAACATTTGTTAACTATCCTGATCTTTTGTGCTCTTCACCTCCCCCGCCTTCTTCCCCCTCCTCCTCTCTTGGTCCATGGTTCAGTTCCATTGGTTGTTTTCATTCCTACAGCTCAACAAAAACAAAGCAAAAATCCCAATCAAAAAATGGGGAGAAGAACTAAAAAGACTCTTCACCAAAGAGGAGATACAGATGGCTAGCAGACATATGAAAAAATGCTCCACTTCACTAATAATCAGGGAAATGCAAATTAAAACCACACTGAGATAACATCTTACACCAGTAAGAATGGCCCACATAAATAAAACGGACAATAACAAATGTTGGCGCAGATGTGGAGAAAAAGGAACTCTCTTACACTGCTGGTGGGAGTGCAAACAGGTTCAGCCACTATGGAAGACTGTGTGGAGGACCCTCAAACAATTGAAAGTGGACTTACCATTCGACCCAGCAATCCCACTACTAGGAATCTACCCAGAGGACATGAAGACATTAATTCAAAAGGACACATGTACCTGCATGTTCATTGCAGTCCTGTTTACAGTTACAAAGAATTGGAAACAAACCAAATGCCCCCAAACAGATGATTGGCTAAAAAAAATGTGGTACATATATACAATGGAATACTATGCATCCATCAAGGAGAACAAATACATGCCATTTGCAGCAACCTGGATGGAACTAGAAAGACTAATATTAGTTTCTTCTTCTTTTAATTATTCGCTCTTTTTATTCTTCCACAGGTTTTGGTCTTAGGGCTCTTGCAGAATTTCTTGGAGTGGGGGTTTGGTGGTTGCAAATTTCTGGAAACTTTTTTTTTCATCTGAGAAGGTTCTAATTTTTCCTGCAAAAAGAAAGGACAGTTTTTCTGGGTAGAGCATTCTTGGTTGGTGCTTTTTGTCTTGTAGTGTTTTGAAGATGTGGCCCCATTCTCTCCTTGCTTGGAGTGTCTCTTCTGAGAAATCTGAAGTCAGTCTAATGGGTTTTTCTTTGTAGGCTGTTTCCTTTCTCTTGTTATTCACATAATTTTTTCTTTATCTTTGGCTCTAGAGAGTTTTACTATGATGTATCTGATGTGTCTTGCTTTGTTTTTTCTTTCATTAAAGTAGTTTGGTGTATTCATTAAAGTAGTTTTCATTAGTTTGCTTCCTGTATGTCTATTTTCATTTCTTTCTTCAGATTTGGGAAATTCTCCATTATTTCATTGAAAAGCCTTTTGGATCCTATGTCTTTCTCTTCTCCTTCTGGGATTCTAGTTACTTATATTTGTTTTCTTTAGGGTATATGACAGTTTCTTGGATTTTTTCTTCTGTCTTATTTTGTTTTTCTCTCTCTTTTTCTTTCTCCATCTTCTCTACTTCTGTGTCCTCTAGTGTGCTAACTCACTCTTCTATTTCTTCTAGTCACTTTTCTGGCTTTTCCCTGCATTTTTGAGCTCATCTATTGCTCCTCTTAGAAATTATCTCACTCAGCTTCTTATTTAGCATTTCAATCTCATTCTTCTGTTCATGAATGATAGTGCTCATTTTTCTGCATTTAAAAAAATTATTTTCCTACTTAGCTCATTGAAAGTTTCTGACCTCTTGCTTTCCTTTTTTTCCTCCATTTTTCCTTACCTCTTTTAATGCTTTTAACAAATAGATTCTGAATTCTTTGAGATATATAGCATTTCTTCCATATCTTCCATGTTGGTTTCTGCCAACTGTTTATCCTTTGATGATGAGTTATTCTTCTTAGGGCTTGCTCAAGTATTCGTGTTCTTCTTACTTCCTGTGTTTTTCCTTTGGGCTTACTCTATGTATTGATTCACTGCTGTTTTAGAATTAGATGGCATGGTGAACCCAACCAAGTTGTGGTTATTTTTGCTTTTTGTGCCTTTGTTGCTGTGGTAGATATATCTTGTTTCCATTGACTATTTTGGGGGACAAGTTTCTTTTCAGTCAGTAGATGTGGTGTGTATATGTCGTTTTTATTGTATTGCCTATCTTCTTTTTTCACTCTTTCTCCTCTTTTAGATTGTTGGGTTTTAAATGTTTCCTGGTGCCCCCAAGCATGTGGCTTTATTTAGTGGTGTGTATAGGGTTTGTTGTATAAGCCTTTTGGGTTGGGGTGTCTTGACAGATGGGTAGTCAGTGTCCTTGGTTCCTTAGTATGCACCTGTTCCAGGTGCTGTGCTGTGAGCAGCTTTTCCTGTTGGAGTTTGGTGTTATAACTCAGTCTTTGGTAAACTCAGTCTGAACCTGGGACCCCCTCCTAGCTTGCAGGTGTGTTACCTTAGCAACAGGAATCAGTCCTGTGAGACTGGGCCCTTTTGGGTCCCTGTGCTGTGAGCAGCTTTTCCCACTGGAGTTCCCAGTGTTCTGTTCTTTTAATTCTTTTCATCTTACTGAATTTTAAGGAAATACTCCAAGAAGGCAAAAAGAACAAACATCTATACCTAAATAGCTCTTTTACTTACAGGGTATGAAAGAAAAGCATGAAAAGGGTTAAAAAGTTACAATGAAGATAATATAGTTTAAAAATTAGCTCTCATATAGTTAACTATAATTATATATTGTTTAACAAAAAAAAAAAAGCTTGAGATTCATTCCAACTGAGCTAAATTTCATCCCATTCTACTCGTATATATTTTGTCACTTAAAGTTTGTCTTCTGCTGGTATTATCACTAAATGCTTTTGTTCTCCTTGTCCATCTCCTTGTATCATCATGAACATAGTCTTGTACATTCTGATTTCACTTTAACTGACTATTTAAGGATTTATAAATGGCCAATATTTTGTTCTGCAAATGGCTGCACTTAAGGTAACTGAACTTTGTTTTAATAGCAATTTTAAGACTGCAAATTTTCTTAATCTACATCTAATATCCACATTTATTTTGTTGAAATAAAAAAATAAAAATTAGAATTCAGCTGATCTGGATGATTATAAAAGTCATATCACCTTCAACAAATATCAAAGGTGACTCATGCAAAAAATTACTTATTTTCATTACCATAATATTTTTCAGAAACAGTTATACTACAAAGCACTAAAGAGTATAAGACTTCACACACGTCTTCATATTTATTAAAGAAGAAAACAGATTCTCTTAATCCATTTTGGCTTGGAATCTGTGTATCTTTATTTTTTAAGTTAGAACTTGAATCAGGGCAAAGATTCCCATTTGGGTGTCCAGAGGCCACAAATGACTGTAGAAACATTTTGTTTTGTTTAATACTGTACCTTGAAAATAACACTGATTTGACTGCTAACATCTTCTACACGTAGTAGTTTGTGTTAAGTTTCTCTTTGCACCTTTAAAGAAATACAAGTTAGGGTTTGACCCTGTGAGACCCCAACAGTAGATGAGCTGAGCAGTGGCAGCCTTCAAATGGTATGCTTCCTCTGACTCAGTTCACTAATAGTGGTCCATCACTGCTTTGGGTCCCACATGGAGTACCATTTGATGGGATTTCAAAAGAGGTGGATAGAGGCAGAAAGTAGAGGGCAAGGGAAGAGCAGCAGTTAAGCCTGCTGGTCACTGAGCTGTCTAGCAATGCCCATCTTTGTCTTTGAGTGGGTTCTTTTCTGATGTAAGTGAAAACACTGGTTGGTGTCCTTTCATCCATAATGCCTCTTTCAGATGTTCTGCCACCAGGGATAACATAGCAGTTTTCTCAGTACTTTCAGATTCCTACTACTGCTAGAGTCTGGGATTGCAGTGTTATTCTCTGCTGAAAGGGATGAAATATGAATTTATATTTTAACACAAGTAGACTGCACATAGAGATGAGATCAGATGAAGCATGTTGGTGACAAATGTCATGATAAATTGTAAGGGAATTTTAGAATGACAAAAAGTAGTAAACTGTTAACGTTATTAAACTTGACATTTGTAATTTCAGTTGAAATGTTAATTTCACATTCTGAATACAAGCTCAAAAATGTTTAAAAATATAAACATATAGCCGCTATACTGCAGATACTTAGGATGAATGTCAGTATCCCTGTAATGTGGCTTAACTGTTGATTCTGCAGAAGGTTTTCCTTTGTACAACCATGAGGCCTAGGTCACTGTGCTGTATAGATGCATGGAAACTCATGTACTCTTGTAAGTTGCACATATTGATAGACCCACAATGACTATATAATCCAGTCCCTAAATTCACAAAAATTGACGATGAGCTTCAATCTCCATCACTTAAAAAATAAAGATAGCAGACATGATGAATTCTAATTTTCTTACATTGTATCTGTGATTTTTGAGTAACAAAAATATTTTACATGCAAAAGGGAAGGGCAGACAAAAGCTAAAATCTGGCAAAAGTACAGGGAAACTGTGGACTATGCAACAGTAACAGAGTCATGATCCATCTGATTTCAGAGATTTAAAGTTGATGCATGAATATGGCCACTCTCAGACAGGACCCAAATTGTTTAGCAGAATGTTTTGCCTCAGATACTGGAAAACCTCAAGAATATGCAGATTCTGTTCATCATTGTTATTCTTGTTTACCATGTTATATTCGTCACTAATCTTATTTCATATTTACTTATTCTGAGTTACAATAGTCAGTAAACTTATTTCCCTGGACTCCAGTTCTGTTAAACCTATTCACAATTCAGTTGTATTTTCCTAATTTATCCCTCTCAAGTTTTTTTCTTTTTTTTTTTTTTACTTTTACAAGTTCACCCTTTTTACTGCTTTGTTCTTCTCTAGCCTTAGCTATAAAAGGGGAGCCAAAGTGGTTTTCATATTGATCCCCAGGACACCTCACTTGTCACTACTCTGTCTTGAAGTGCTTGCTCTCTGTCATTTGTCTCTGGATTTGCTCTTCTGTGCAATAGACAGTGCTGTTGACCTTGGGGATTAATCTCCAGCTTTTGATGTATTAGTAAATACTCACTGAAGTTCAGGTACTATGATTCATAGATTCATAACTGTGGATTACTTCAGTCAGATATGAAATGTTATTAGTTCATGACAATACATGTGCTGCAAATTTGTCTATCTGAGCAAAATTATTTTCCTAATTATCTTTTTGCTTCTTCACAGAGCATTTACCTGTCTATTATCCATTACTTTCTGGGCCAATGAAAACATTTGCTGTACTATGTTGCTATCATTCTAACATCCTAAATTAGAATTTAAAAAGCTTTGGATTCTAGTTCATTTATCAATTATTCAACATTGGGAAAACACTTTTCTTAGTTTTCAGTGAAATGAGCATGATATTAATTGACCATTTTAAAAAGGAATACACCAGGTACACAAGAAAAAAATGTTGCAAGTGAGAATACCATATACAAGTAGGTTAAAGGTATAGCATTACAGCAACATAACTGTCAACACAGAATAGACATGACAAAAATACATTATGTCATGTATTTATCTTTTTTCATATTGTCATACAGTAAAGGCAGTCTGACACTGTGCTTCAACATGGAAAGTCCAACAGGTCTCCCTTTACTTATGGCAAATCTAGAGTAGGATTTAGGACTCCTGACAAGTGATCAGCCCCATTTAAAGTATGCTTTGTGAAAGTAGTATTTGTCACTACTGAGCCATGCCAAATACATGGCAATGAAAGACTCCTGGGATTTGTTTTATTTTCTTCTGTCACATCATCTGGCATAGACCCAAGAGTCATTTTACAGTCAGTGAGAATCTCAGTGTAAGGACAAAAAATATTGAGCAGCACTCCCATCTGACCTGAGATGGACAGGGAGAATGTGTAAGAAACAAAACTTTGTTTTTATGAGCCACTGAGCATTGAATATTGACCATTGACAGCATAACATAGCCTATTATAGTCTACAGAGAATAATCAAGTTTTGACCTGGCATCTTGTCACCTACAGGCCCACAGCTGCTCTTAATAGTGATGTGACTGTGTTGTCAGCAAAATGTGAAAGGAATTGATGTATTCAACTTCCATAGCACTGTTTGAAGAAAATGTTTCTCTATAAAGTACTGCTTTTTACCTAAGTGCTGACTAAGAATGACAGTGTTGCAGTGACATTGACAAAGCCTTGTGTTGAGGATAGCACAGTTTACTGCATCTTTGTTCCTTGAATGATCTCATCCACAAAAAAGCAACCTGCTAACTTCTTATACTTCCAATGAAAGAGAAATATAACTTCTTTTTTTTTTTTAAATCCTGAATTTTGGGCATTGATTAGTCTTTCCTTTACCCTAAGAAACACATCAGCCCAAACCCATGATCAATCTTAGGAATTGATAGATATATTTGGATCTTCCACCCCAGAATTGCAAGATAGAGTTGCAAGAATTGCAAGATAAAAAGAAAAGTGACCTTTACATTTATTGATTCATTATATATATAATTATATACATATGTATATATATATATATATATACATACATACACACACAACTGATGCTACTAATAAATTGCTATACCAAGGATAGGAAAATATTTATGTAAAGGTGATATTAAGATGATAATGTACTTCTGTGAATATTCATATTTCATATTCATATTTCATAGGAAAGTTTAAAAAAATAGCTCATCTTATTATGTAGAGAAAGCCTTGAAACAGAATAGAATCAGTGCATTAATGAGGTGGTGAGGAACCCTGCATTTTGAAGGCCATCAGAGACCACAGTGAGACCTACATTTAGATTTTCCTATCTGCTAATAATATGCTAGCCAAGTAACTATAATATCCATAATGAGCATTACTTTGTAAAGTTGTTGCAGTTGTTATAAATCCTGTAAATTACCTAGAAAAGTTCATGACAAATAGTGGGCACTGAGTGTAGCTATCCTTAGTTGTAGTTGAAAGTGATTTCCTTAAGCAATGAAATGTCAAAGGATACATCTACTTAGGGACACAAAATTAGAGAAAGTTTTGTGTAGGTAGTGGGAAGGAAAATGGAAATTTGAAAGCTATAAAGGATTTCCCCCAGAGAGAAAGCAGGAGACTTCAGGCAGAATTAGATCAATATGGGGAGCACAGGGTGAAATGTACATAGGATAAAAGGGGCTTGGGGGGACTGGATACATTCCAGTAGAAAGGATACTTTAAACAAACAAGCATGAAAACATTTCTTAATTCTTCTCTCATTGCTTGTGTATAGCAAAGTCCAGGGTTTATGCCCCTTTGAGGATCCTTGTAAATTGTCATTTAGCCCTCCTCCCTGCCTCCCCCCCTTTTTTTGGAAAATGAATTCAAGATTACTAACAGAAATGTTGGTAGTGTAAAGTAAATGGTAACCAGTTCTGTAATCCTTCCTATTCTTTTCTAGGACAGAGGGTTGCTTCTAGAGTGTAAGTGCATCAGATTTCACTGTAAATTTGCTGGCAGGTTTTTTTTTTTTTTTTTTTTGGAAGCAAATCATTGGTATTTGCTAATGGGAGAGTTATTATCTTTGAAATGCTTTTCTAAAGAATAAACCTGGTGCTCTAGGATTGCTTGTGACCAACAAACATGGAAATTGGAGCTTTATGGAGGTGACTCTCAAGAAAATGTCACATTAACTATGCAGCTACCTGATTATAAAATGGAAATATTTTAATGACCAGAATGACTCCTGTGTGTCTGGGGAGGAAAGAGGGGTGACTGAACATATCATTTACAGATCTCATCTATTTAAAGTGTAGAGTACCTCTAGAGTGCTACATTAGAAGTTACAGACCCCCCACAAAAGCCTCTTGATTACTTTGAATCTAATATTATTAGAAAAGTTTGATGTTGCATAACAAATCTAATTTTGTGAGTCTAATTTGACAATAAGTTCCTACATGTTATTTCAAATTCAGAATGAGGCATTGAGTAGTATTTATTATAACTTCATGAAGCACAATAAGACTAGTTATTTTTATTGCAATTATTACTATTCTACTACTATAAGAAAAGGAAAGAAATGGGAAAAAATTCTACTACTATAAGAAAAGGAAGGAAATGATGAAGTCTTTATGCCAGTTTGGAAATTTTAACAGAAAATAAATTACTGGGATGAATCTTAATAGAATTAATAGAATTTCTAAAAAATCCAATTAGATCTGAGAGTAGAGATTAAGTATGTAAATAGGATGTGGCAGGAAAAGTACAAATTAACAATTCTATTACCTGAACCTTTGATAACAACTAAACTTTTAAAAGTATGGGTGAAAGTAGAAAAAAAATCACTGTGGTGATATTTGTCAGTTCTAACCTCTTAATGGTCAAAAAGATGTTACTTTCATAGTAAAGTAACTCACCTGTGACCATTGATTACTCTTTTTTTTTTTTTTTCTTTTTAATAGCTGGAGACTATGTTAGGGTAAGTATGGCATCTCAAAGAGATTCTTTAGAGTATTAGGATACTTAAAACATCAGAAAAATCTGGAGAATAATTATTGACATGGTCTCTTAGAAATAGCAGCCAGGGGAAGCACACAGCTGAAATTTTGTGCTGTTGAGTGGAAAGGACTGTTTAGGTTGATGGCTGATTCCGAAATGACTGAGAAATTTTATGAGCACAGACATCTGGATTGTCTGGCAAGGAAAACACTGCCTTGGATAAAGGTGAAGGGAACTTCCTCAACCTCACTCTTATCTTCAAAAAAAAAAAAGTTGTCAAATTTACTCAACTATTGTGTGAGAGGAATTTATTTTCTGTTAAAGGCCACATTATAAAAAGTGAAAAATGACTGAGAGACCAAAATCTGCTTGCTTATTAACCTCTGGCAAGGCATTTTCCACTGTATGCAGTGATTACGGAAAGTAGTCTTTTCCAGGAATGTTAGCTATAGATGCCCAGTGTTAAATTGCTGGGGAGGGAGGGTTTGGTGCATTGAGGCACCACTCTGATTGGCTTGTAGATAAATCTGGGAAGTAGGAGGCACTGCTGTAGTGAACCAACCTTGGGTGGAATAACAATTTGGAAAGAGTGACTCGATAGTTATAGTTCCTTCCCCTTTTCCAGAAGGCATGCTTGGGGTGGGTATTGTAAGCAAATAGGGCCTGTTACCCTTCATAAAGAGGATATCTGCTGAATCTATCTTCCATGCAATTTTAATAGGCCGTGACAAATGGGAACCTTTGAAACCAAGCCATGTTCAGTAATAAACATTAAGCCATAGAGAATTCTAAGATGGAAATGAAATTACTAGTCTCATTAAAAGGATAGTTGGGATGGGAATTTAGATTTCTCTATCTCCCTTTTTAGTAGTTCTATCTGGTTAGTGTTTATGGAAGACAGTGTTTAAATGTCAACACTAGAGTATTGAGGGTTAGCAGAGATGGTGCCTTTGATTACTTCAGATATACCTGAAACAGGAAAGAAGGCACTTGAATTGCAACAGACTGATGGGAACTGATATGATGCTATATTTGGATGACACATTCCTTTTAAAGTTAGACTTGAAGTCCAGCCAGGTACAATTTGCCATCTTGTGGAATGGAAATCAGCAAGCATTCACTGCTCTGATAAAGGGAAATTTGTGACTCAGGCATATGGCTACAATCTAAGGATGTAGGACTTGAGCTTGATAACCATTAGAGCAAATAAGTACCCAACATTGATAATATGACTATCACCAGTCCTCAGAGGAAGAAACTCTGGAGGACAGAGGTCGGTTGATGGCTTCAGTTCAAACTTGAGTCTAGGTCAGTATGTGAAATTCCTGGGAATTAGCATGTAGGTCACAAATTCTTACTGACCCTCTCAATATGAAAGACCCCCCCCCCAAAAAAAGACCCTCAAAGACCAGCAGGATTGTTCAAGTTTTGGCAAAATTACATTTTTATTCTAGGAATACTCATGGCTCATATTTACAAAGTCACTGAGACAAAATCTGAAATTATAATTGGCCATGAGCAGAAATAACCACTGGTGAACTGGAGAAGATGGTTGTGCAGGTTATCCCTGCATACTGACCCTGGTCAATATGAACCATAACTGAACATGCACAGACAAAAACCACTGGCAAAATTCAAACAAGGTGAAGATTGGGTGTTGGACTTGTACATGGTGTGAAAAAATGCTCATAATAGGTCACTGTCAGTTTGTTGCTAGTTAGGGTGAGAACTGTTATCACCAGAAAAGAATCATGTGAGACATACCAATCATATCTTGGGTGATAAACAACTTAAATTCTATCATAAAATGGCAACGGTAAATTCAAAAGCATCCTTGGGCAGAGGTGGGAGGAAGACACAGATTATTTACCACATACACAAGTCAGTTGGCTTTATAGAGTTCTTATGATAAATTAACCTGCAACCTATGCATTCACTGGAAAATGTCTCGTGAACTACATAATTATATATATATATATACACATATATATACACATATATACACACACATATATATACACATTATATATATACACGTGTGTGTGTATATATATATATATATATATATATATATACACATATATATATGAAATAGATGTGCCAGGATAAAATGACTCCCTTCATTAATGAGGTGACTATATTTTGCTTAGAAATGCTCTGTGTTGAGATGGACCCAAGTGTGAGAAGGAACTCCCAAGTAGGGAGCAATATTGTTGGTACTGGCTCTTTGACTACTTGTCTCAGTATCATAACTGCTATTATCTATGACATTGTTGCAACATGATCTCTGAATTGTTGGAGTCTGATTTGACAACACTATTGTATGCTATCTCAGTGAAGAATGGAACTATTTACTGGGAATACGGAAGGTAATCACAGCAAAAAGGCATTGCTAAAAAAACAACAGTAGCAAAGAGATACAATATTTGTATTAGGACTAGTCACACCTCTCTGATATTCTTTTCCCCCCCACATATTTGAAAAATATTCCAAACACCTCTTTATAGCATAATGATTTTAAAGCATAATTTAGTATAGCAAGGGTAGAAAGATAGGTATTCCTTTGTTCTAGCAGAAATTTTTTTTTATTATTAATGGTTTTGACTGTGAACCTATAAGAAATAAGTAGTTGTAGTGTTGAATATCTGAAAACTGGAAACTTTCACAAACTCTTCTTCACTACATAGTTAATTTTATCTCTCCAACACAATTATATATTTAAAAATTATATAATTTTATATACAATTATAATAATTTTATATATAATTATATATCACTATATTTTATATATTAATATATATTAATTATACAAATTATAATATATAATTATAATTATAATAATTTTATATATAATTATGATTATATAATTTTATATATAACTGTGGCAACACTAACTTTCAATACTGTTTTAGCTACATAGATTCATATGTCTACAAATGCATATTACCACACCATGCTCACCAACAAGACACCCATAATCCTCCATTCCCAGTTCACTGGGAGGGACCCTCCCAGTTTTGCTTTCACCCTGGTAGCCTCAATTCTGTGTTCAGACTCTATGTCTTCTGACTCTATGTCCAACCATGTTGATGAAAATGGCAAGATTTCTTTATTTTTCAGTTACTGGGTAGTATCCCATTGTGCATACACACTACTTCTTCTTTGGCCACTCATGCAGTTGGGCACTTAGGTGGTTTCCATAATGGAGAGTATGGTGGGAGAGGCTCTTTTCAGAATCTGGGAAAAGTCCAGAACAAATGAGCATCCCATAATAATAAGCTTCACTAACTTTGTCTGTCTCTGGATGGGGCCAGATCATGAAATTATTTGGAAAGATATAGTAGACAGGTTTGATGCAGTCTACATCTAATACATGAAAAGGATATTATAGCCACATAGTTTAGAAATACAGAGGCATGTGTGAATTAAAGAGAGGTGGGAGGCAAAAGGGGTCTCCATGGGCTACAAATCATCTGCTCAGTAATAGTCAACTTGCTACAATTCAAGTTCTTCGGAGAAGTATTCCATTTTTGTTATTTCTTAATAAAGGAATACTGCAGGATAGTTATTTTTCTTAATAAAGGAATACTTCAGGATAGAATTAGGATCAATTTCACCAAGACTAAATATATTAGCAACCCATTAAACTGTCCTTTGTCTGCAGTAAATAGTTATCATTTTTATTAAAGCACAACCTAAGACTGTTTGGTTCAATCTTTTTATCAAGGCTAGCACACAGTTCAAACTTTTAAAATCCAGCACACTTGTTCTGTTTTATTTTTTATCCTGTCTAAACAAATCATCAACCATGAACATGCTCTTTCATTTGAAAAACAAGATGTGTTTAAAAATATTATTAAAAGTATTTGACCTTTAGTTGGCATTAACAGGAAAAGAAGCCTCTATGGTTGTTGAAACAAAGAATAATGCTGCAATGTAGGAACCAGTCTTAGAGATTAATTTGGCGGATGCTTTGAGATAAAGAAATCTGTGCTCCTTAAGAAATGGAATGATTGAGAAGTCAATGGAGTGTTGATCCCCCTGGGATAGAGACATGGCCAGAAATAGCATCCTTATTACACCTCTCCCCCAACACAATACCTGAAGTTTCATCAGTCACAGGCCAGTGCAAATTGCATTGACTTCATGAATAATCCCTATACTGAATATTGAATGTATTGTCACTTGCCTTTGTGTTGGTTCATCCTAGGAACTTCAAATTAACCTGTCTACCACATGTTTTATTTACTGATTTAATGCTCTAAATTCTACTCCCTTTGTAAGAAGTTTACATTTTTTACATCAACAAATGTTTCTGCCCCCAGTAGAGTACCTGGTTCTGGGAACACCATTTTCTCCACCTCTTAGTTTAACTCTTTATGACTCTCACCTTTCTACCCAAGTAGCTTCTTTCCAGACATCTGACTTAAGCTTTTCTTTTCTCAAATTCACCTTTCAAAACAGAACACAAATATTCCTTTATAAAATAGTTTTATTGAAGTAAAAAAAAGTGTCAAAATAATACTGTATAATAACGTTTCAGGTGTATATTACTAAAATTAGCATATATAAACTGTATTCAACTTACGATGAAAAGTCCAATTATATTCATCATACGTTGACACCCTATTTACCTAAGTGATTTACCTACACTTTCCTTTTTTTTTCTTCTGATAACAACTACTTTAGTACTAGAGACTGGAAGTTTTTGTTTTATTTAGTTCATATTTTTATCTATAGAACAAGTGAGTGAAGTCATAAAGGTTCTTTCTATGTCTGACTTATTTCCTTAAGCATAGACCCTCTAGATCCAGTTGTGTTGATGCAAATGGTTGGATTTCATCTTTTAAATAGCAGAATAGAATTTTTATATTTGTATATACACATACACACATTTGGTTCTATATTAAAAGGTAAATAAAAGCATGCATAATCATGCCAATCATCAACTTACATTATTTAATTGATTTCCATTGCTATCAGTGTAACATCTAATTTCCATAACAACCTCCAAGAGTTTCTATGTTTAGTACTTGTTTAATTTTTCCATCTTTACTTTCTGTGGCCACTGTTCTATCCCATCTGCACCAAAATGCTTATAATTTTCTATTTAGCTTCTATGACTTTGCATATGCTATTTTCTTTGATTTGGAATCAACCCTCTTTCTCATACATAACCTATGCTCTAAGATTAACATTTTTGTCAACTTTTAGCAGATCATTTTTTATGCACTAAAGTACCCTGTGCTTTATGTATTTCTAAAATTTCCCATATATAAACTTGTCACATATGTTAAAATGGTGTGTTCCAAGGTCTTTGAGAACATGAGCTATTTTATATACTTTGTTTTCCTAGCACCCAGACCACTGTTGAAATATGGTAAGAATTTAAATGATATATATACATAGATGTATATATATAAGAATTTAAATGATATATATACATCTAAGTATATATATATGATGAATGAATAAATGCAAGCTGTAACTAACACAAATGGCTCACTATGAAAGATATTTTTCATTAATCCAGCATATATTTATAAATCAGGTAAAGCTTACTGGAAAGCATACCAGGCATAAAATGGTAATTAGTGAGAAGGAAATGCATTATAACAAATAATAACTAATTCTGTGTTTGATGTTTTACTGAATATAGAGAATTACTGTTATGTTAGCTACATCTAGGAGTGAACTGATGAATATGAGTGTTATATGAAACAAAGCAAGCAGAATCCATAAGTTAAATATCCAGAGACTTTACTTCAAGTCACAGCCAGTAAAAATGGAAGATGAGATATAGATTTGAGAGATTTTTAGAACTGTCATATACCTATGGGAAAAGACAAACCTCGGGTTCAGTCTTATTATCTTGTACTTCTTGTTTGAGATCATGAGATTTAGAGTGACTAGATTCAGAGTAGTGGCAATTCCCTTTATAAATTAAAAAAAAAGTTAACTCTCCATTTGATGGTGATTGTATTTTAGCTGTTTTTTTTTTTTGTGATAATCAAATGAGTAAAACCTAATTACTGGTTAGCAATGATTTAAAATAAATGTTACCTTACTAACTTTATATTAAAATAATTTTAATATAATAGTAATATGTAAAAGTGTGCAAGATACAGTGGATTTATTTATTGGAAATGCTAGGATCAGAGGTCCCTTGCAATGCGCAAGCAGGTTCTGTTGTTACAGATTATTTCTTCAGCTTGCCATATAAATATATATATTTTATATATTTTGAAGAAAATTGTAGAGAGCTTATATATATTTATAACTGTTAATTTGCCTTTTCCAGACTTTTGAGACATATTATGTAAAACATTATATAAATACACTTTAAGGGAAGACATTAACATTGGTTTAATTTTTATGTACAGGAAGCACTATAATGCATGGACATTTTAAGATTAAAATAACCAGGTAATATTCATTATCTTGAATGTATACAGATCAACATTCCAATATGTTCCCAAATTTCTTTTTACAAACTCATTGGTTTATATGGGACCTAATTACTTAAAGCTTGTGCTGGCCCCTATATCAGGTGGTATACAAGAACTAATTAAGGATGATGTTTTCTTAATTAATCACTTTTTGATAGGTTGTGAATTTATATGTGTTAGTAGACTGATAATCCTAATATAATCACATGTACTCCATAGAGCTAGAACTATTAGCTGGCAGTTTTGATTTTCCTGTATTTTAAAGAATACAAATTTAGATCAGTTAAGGAAGCAATCAAAAGTTAGTCATAAATTGGTTATGTTTGCAAAAGCTTTGCTACAAGTATTTTCATTAACCTGAGTTGATAAAATATATAACTGATGGCATATAACCCAAGATAATATTTAATAATTTTAATGTTAATATACTCTATGGTGTCTTATTAACTTCATGAACTCCAAATATCCATATTTAGTAATAATTCCTTTTAACAAGCCATTCCATGTTTGTCTCTTGTATCTTTATCTTCAGTGAATATTTCTATTCAATCAAAACAATTAGTTCACTTCCTTGAGCACTAATTTTGGCATTTTCAGTTTTTTTCTTTTTGTTGATTATAACTGATTTTTTAACATGCATGTTTGCAAGGCTACATTACAACTTTTATGAACCTAGGACATTTTTTTCAAATTATGTTTATTGAGGTAAAGTGTTTTATATCTTGTGTTTGCTTTGGAGGCTATAAGTTTAAATATCTACCACCATGTTCTGTTGGGTCTTCTCCCATCCACCCTCTTACCCCATCTCCCTCCCTTCCCTCTGGTTACTCCAGTTCTGCACATAGAAGTTAAGAGTTTGTTATTGATTTGATTTTTACTGACTCTTTGTTATGTTTCTCGATATTATACCTATAAGGAAAGTCATTAGATTTATCCTTCTTTTGACTTATTCTGCTTTGCTTAATCCTCTCCAGTCTATGTTATTGAACTATGTTGATGAACTGAGTTCATCACTGTAATATGTATTACCCATACTCATGTTTTGACATAATATCTGTTGAGAGTGATGCTAGTAAGTCTTCCAGCTTCATTTTTATTTTTTATTATTTGAATTTTTCTATATATCTATTTCACATCTTTGTATTCTCTGGGGATCACCCATCACCTTCCCTCCCTGACCATTCCCACCCATCTCCTCCCACCTCCTCACCCCATTGTGTAATTTAGTTTGGTTGTTAACTTGCTTTCAGCTTCATTCTTAATATAATTTTCCTTTTTAAAAAAAATTATATATTTTTAATTATTGAGTCAGTGCTGGCTTAAATGCTGTATATAATTTAGGGGTATAGATTCACTTGTCTTCAGGTGTATGTTTCTACTATGCATCACCCCCAAAACACCAGTAGTCCATCATAGTCCATGTGTCCTCTACCCAATGGACTTTACTTCCCACTTTTCAATACCTACCTCTGGTAGCTACATTGTTCAGATTTCTAGAATTTGATTTTAGTTTTGTCTTTTATTATGCTTTTAATTTATGATTCTTTGCATTTGTATTTTTTCATAATTTTTTTACTTTTACCAGTGTACATCTGAATATTTAAAACATTTTCTGTGATAATATATTTCACATCTTGCATTTGTGTTCTGATTATCTCTATTGTAGTTTGCATATATTTTCTCATGTTATTCTTTTGTAATTAAGGCTATCATGCTACTACTTGTTTTCCCTTTGCTCCTTCTTTTTTCTTCTGTTACCCTTTTTTGTTTCTATTTATTTGATTATGTTGAATCAGATACATTTTCATTTAATATTATAGTCTTTGTTTAATTAAAATATACCTCTTTTATCTATTTTCTCTTTTATTATTTTAACCATACCACAGCTCATTGTATTTAATGTTATTATACCCTGAACTTCACCCATTTAAAATTAGTACTATCTTGCTCTATAGAAGATCTAATTCCGATAAGACATTTATATTTGGTGCTATTAGGTCACATGTTTTAGATTGGAATATTCTATTTATGTATATTAACCCATGGTATATCCTATTTATGGGTTTTAACCCATAATGCAATAAAGCTTTTGCCTTAGGCAGGACACTTTTTTGATAAACCAGGAAAATTTAAAAAATAGTTTTTTGTATTTATCCACATCACCAGTGTCTTCATTCCTTTTGTAGCTTTCTTTGGAGTCATTTACCTTCAATCTCAAAAAAGCTTTCTTAGCATTTGCTGCAGAAGGACTGCTAGCAATGATATAGTCCAGCTATATTTATCTAAAAATATTTTGCCTATCATCTCACTTTTTTTTAAACTGGATAGTATTGTTTGATCACTCTTTTCCTTTTATCAGTTTTAAGAGAATAAATATATACTTGTCTTTATTATTGATTAGGCATCAGACATCAGTTTTATTATTGCTTTTCGAAAATTTAATGCTTCATTTTTCTTTATTTTTCTCTGGCAACAGCAATTCATTTTCCCCTCTGTTTCTTCAAAACTGTAGTTTGATTATTATGTGTGTAACTGTGAGTTTGTTTTTGTTCAATCTGTGTCCTTGTGCGATTCCTTCTAAGTACATCCATGTTGTCAAAAGTCGTCAAATTTGTCATTCTTAATTGATGAGTAGTATTCCATCGTGTATAAATACCACATTTTTTTCAACCAGTCATCTGTTTTGGGGCACTTGGGTTGCTTCCATGTCCTTGCAATTATAAATAGTGCTGTGGTAAACATCCAAGCACAGGTGTCCCTTTGTACCCACAATGAGGTCTTCGTTCTCTATTTTTTGGAAGAGCTTTAGTAGCTCAGGAATTATATCATCTTTGAATGTCTGGTAGAATTTGTTTGTAAAGCCATCTGGTCCTGGGCTCTTGTTTTTAGGTAGAGTTTTGATGATGGGTTCAATTTCACTACTTATGATTGGTTTATTTAAATTCTCTGTATCTTCCTTGTTTAATTTTGGAGAGTTGTATCTTTCTAAGAATCTATCCATCTCATCCAGGTTGTTGTATTTGTTTCCATGTAGTTGTTCATAGTGATATCTTATTATCCTTTGAATTTCTTTTGTGTCTGTTGTAATTTCTCCTCTTTCATTTGTGATTCTGTTTATTTGAATTCTCTCTCTTCGTTCCTTTGTGGGTTTTGCAAGGGGCTTGTCAATTTTATTTATTTTTTCAAAGAACCAACTTTTGGTTTTGTTGATCTTCTGGATAGTCTTTTTGGCTTCTAGATTATTTATTTCTTCTTTTATTTTTGTTATTTCTTGTCTTCTGCTGGGTTTTGTTTTTTTTTGTTGCTCTTTTTCTAGTTTTTTGAGTTGGTGGATTAGGTTGTTTTTTGGTTATTTTCTTGGTTTTTGATATGGGTCTGTATTGCTATGAGTCTTCCTCTTAGATAAGCTTTTGCTGCATCCCAAACATTTTGGTTACTGTGTCTTTTTCGTCGTTTGTTTCAAAGTAAGTTCTTATTTCATCTTTAATTTCTTCAATTACCCATTCTTCCTTTATTAGCATGTTGTTCAATCTCCATGTGTTGGACATTCTTCTTTCTTTGTTTTCATTATTGATTTCTAGTTTGATACCCTTATGGTCTGAAAAAAAAAAGTTGGTATTATTTTAATCTTTGTGTATTTATTCATGTTTGTTTTGTGGCCTTGTATGTAGTCAATTTTAGAGAATGATGCATGTGAATTTGAAAAGAAGGTGTATTCTTTTCCTTGTGGGTGTAGCATCCTGTAGATGTCTATTAGGTCCATTTTGTCTAGGTCTTCATTTAAGGCTTTTGTGTCCTTGTGTAGCTTTTGTTTTTTTTGATCTGTCTCTTTCTCTACCTGATCTCCATATTGCCTCTGAATCAGAATTCCAATCCCAATCTGAATCCTTCTCTTTGTTTCCACACCCTTTATATATCCTAATTTTCCGCCTTCCAGGGAACCTGTTTCACCTTGACCATTTCACTTCTTACTCCCCCAGCTTCTCCCTGAAGGGAAATTCCAACAAAAGTCATTCTCACATTTTAGCATACCTGTCCTTGAAATCTGCAATATTAACTGGAGACAATGGGGGGAGGGTAGCACACCCTATCAATGGTACTAGACCCAGCAAAGTTCACTTTCTTTTTAGGCCTGTCTTCCAAGGCCTCTCGCAGACCCAAGTTAAACTCAGCAAAACAAACTCAAACACGGAGTTCAAATCTGCAAACTCCTTAACTGCATTCAGCACACATGCTGCCAGCCTGGGCCAGCCAAAGGCTATAGGCCCCCAGGCCTGGCCATGTCCACATGACTCACATCTTTACAAGATGAACGATTCGATTCCCATCTCTCCTCCATTGAACCTCTCTCTTTATCCTATCTCCATATTGCCTCTGAATCAGAATTTGAATCCCAATCCCTCCTCATGGTTTGTATTGATTTTTTTTAACTTTGTACTATTTCCACTCTGTTCTGTAGCTTTAAGTGAAACTGTCTTTAATTTACTGTACCTTTCTTCTGTTGACTACATTTGAAATGTATCATTTTTGTTTCAGATTTTATATTTAGAATTTTTGCTTCTTTCCAGCTCTCTGCTGAGATTCTTTATCATTCATACATTGACAATTTTCGTTTCCCAATATTCAAATCCTTGAATATATTTATAATAGCTGCTTTAATATTCTGATCTATTTCTTATATGAGTCATCTCAGAATCCATTTCTATCAGTTTTTAAATTCACATTTCCATAAATTTTTGAGTCTAATATTTTAAAAAAATTATATGTAGACTGGACATTGTATGTTCTAGAAGAGTTTTCCTCCTCTAAATGGTTCTACTTATTCTAGCAAACAGATAAGTTGCTGATATACTGGAAGATTTTGAGCTTAGTCTGAATTTGTAAAAGACATCTACAATAGAGTATGATTCACACTCCAAACTCTGTGTCTCTTGCAATAAGCAGCAACTTTTTCAGTGACTCTAGTCTTTACTGCTATTTCCCCTGGGCATATGGCCAGGCATGCACAAGTCCTGCTTCAAAGAAAGATTAAATGGGCAGTTATACTAATGTATTCAGATTTGAGTATTTATCTTTTATGGATACCAGTCTCTCTAGAATTTCCCCTTCAATTTAAAGTCTTTCTGTAATTTTCAGTTCATTCCCTAATACATTTAATCCAGTAAGACTGAAGTGTTTTCTGATCCAGTTTCACCTACTGCTCCAAGAAGTTTGAAATGTGACTTCAGGATACAAACTGTATGTTTTTCTGACCAATTGTACTTTTCATATTCCCTGTTAGTTGTTTTTTACCATTTCCTTATACCTGATTTTAATATATTACAGTTTATAAGTTTTAGCTGGATGACAGCTATTCGATGTAAGTAATTGGAACACTACTAAAGGCTAAGGTTACTGTTCATTCATTTACACCTTTTTATGTCAAAAGTCTAAGAGTCAAAGAAAGGTGTAACCTTATTTTCGGGATAATTGACTCTGATATCAGGATGATGTAGTGCTTTTTGTACTCTATCATGTCAGGAAAAATTATATTTGGCATCTGATAACAAAAGTGTAGAAGTCACAGAGTAAGAAAGGCCTTCTGATCAGGAATTCAGGTAGCTCAGCAATGAAACCAGAGGACTGATGTAACCTAGAATAGAAAGTAGAGGAAATAGGTGATGGCTATCAATGTATCCTTCTGACCAACTGTAGTGTATGTGGGGGGTGTGTATTCATTCCAGGAACTTCATCATTTTTTTCCAGAAAAAGAAGAAACTAAAACCCTTCAGAACTGTTCATCAGTTAGATTATTGGGGTTGATATTCTGGGATCTTGTAATCATTCCCTATTCAGGCTGAGTACTCTTCTCCTAGCAGTTTGGAATGAGAAAGGAATACAATTAATAAATTACATGCAAATATCTTGCTCCAAACTTTGTCCTCAGATTAAAAGAAATTCTTCATCAAATGCTATGCTTCCTTCTGAGTGGAAATGTGTATCGAGTCACTGGTTATTTAGTGGATGTATATTGCTAGTCCTCTTGACACAATTTGGGATATCTCTAAAGGACTATCCTAGCTTGAGAACTGATAATGAGTTTTGTTGAATCCCTTGTGCAGCTGATTAACTCCTTCCCTCACATCTTTAAAAGTTGTTTCTGAGCGTATTCTCTAGTAACTCTCCTATAGATATATCTGTCTCAGGTTCTGTTTCTGTGAAAGCAGTCTGAGATATCCTTCAGTAAAATGGATGATGGTCACCACAAATGATTGATTTATCTTTTGATAAGTGTTTTTGTAATTACTATGTGTCAAGATAGATTTTTCCAATTTATTGGTATAGAGGATTAAAATTTTTTTGGATGTAAATGTTATGATCAGTTGATTAGTTCTTACAGTTTTAATAAATACTATAAAACATGTTGTAAATCAATTTTCATCCAAGGTAAAGTAGCAGGAGTTGAAATAACTCATTTGTATTGATTTTCTATTGCTGACTCAAACTTAATAATTGAAAATACCAAAAAAATTCTTATATTGTATTTGAAGAGATTAAAAATTGAAAGTGAATGTCATTGGATTAAAATCCAGAGGTCAGTGTAGCTGCATTCCTTTCTGGTACTTTGCTTCTAGAAGTCACCCATGAGTCTTTCCTAAGCACCCTCATCTACCTTTGAAGCCATCCATGGCTGATCAAGTCTTTCTTTCTCTTGTTTGTACTTTGCCTGCCTTTTCCTCATTTAATGATACTTTTTACTACTTTGAAAATCTAAGAAAATATCCTTAATGACAGCTTTAATTTCATCTGAATCCTTAGTTCTCCTTTGCCATATACCCTGATGTATTCACGGAGCCTGAGTGATAGGATGTGGGATCTTTGTGTGATATTTGGATGCCAAAATCAAGATCCACTCTGAACCTTGTAGAGTTGAGTCCATCCTTGTCTCTTACTAACTTCTGTCTCTTACTAACTTACTAATTTCTGGCAATTCTTGGTAGTTCTTAGCTTGTAGAGGTATCAATCCAATTGATAGGGTGTCCCCCCCCCCATTGTCTTTTGTTTAAGATTGCAGATTTTAAGGACAGGTAATGCTAAAATGGGAGAATGACCTTAGCTGAAATTTTCCTTTAGGGGAATGCAGGGGGAGAAAGAAGTAAAATGGTCAAGGTAAAACAGGTTTTCTGGAAGGTGGGAAATCAGGGTATATAAAGGGTGTGCAAACAAAGAGAAGTATTTGATTTAGGATTTGATTCAGATTTGAATATGGAGACTGGATAGAGAGAGAGGTTTAATGGAGAAGAGATGGGAATCAGCCATCTTTTAAAGATGTGAGCCATGTGAGCTTGGCCATGTGGCCACCGAGGACCTGCAACCCTTGGCTGACCCAGACTGGCAGCATGTGTGTTAAATGCAGTTAAGGAGTTTGCAGATTTAAACTCCGTGCTGGAGTTTGTTTTGCTGAGTTTGATTTGTGTCTAAAAGAGGCCGTGCAAAAGTTAGGCCTGAGAAAAAAGTGAACTTTGCTGGTTCAGCACCATGAAGTTCCTGCTACCTGAAGGTGACAAGGAGAAGACAGCATAGAAGACAAGGAGGAGCAGTCAAAGAAACACGTCTTCAAGCGTCTGGAGATGGACTCTGTCTGGACATTGGTGAGATGATCAGGACTGAGAGACTGAGAATATTTGGGGCAATCTGGGAAAGGACTTTAAACAATACTGAGAAAGGTTTTGGACAATGTTAAAGTATTTTGAGTCTTACATTTTTTTTGTAGTTATTAAGATAATTGAAAATTACTTTGTTAAAAATATATTAGTTTAAACTGATAGGTTTGCATTGGTTTGGTATTTTGGTTGAGAAGGCTGGGGATGGTGGTAAAAACCAAGTGAAAAGTTTAAACTGTGTTTTAAAGTTTTTTTTTTGTTGTTGTTTTTTTAGGTTTAAAAAAGGGAAAGAAAGCAGAGAGAAGCTGGTAACTGATGTTTGCATATTAATGGTAAAGGTGATTAGTAAAAATGCTAATAAAGAGTGTGTAGCCTGCTTTGGAGAGAGAAGCAGGCAGATAGGTGTAAACAGTTAAAGATAAAGTAAAAAAGTCTTCTGTTTTACCCTGTTTCAGTCTCTTTCTTCATCTGGACTTCTCCCTGTGTGTCTACATCTGAGTCTTTCTGTCCCTTATAATAAGGTCATTAGTCTTATTGGATCACATGTTTACTCTATTCCAGTATGACTTCATTTTAACTAATTATATCTGAAATGGCACTATTTCCAAGTGTAGTCACATTATAAGTTTTGGGAATTCTACATTTTTTCTGGGGTCCACAATGCAACTGGTAACACTGCATTTAAGTTTTTCTTATTTGAATTGATTTAAAATAAATACATTGCAATTCAAATGCTTAAAAATAATCTAAAATGAAAAAAAATTAAAAAATCTAGGCTTCCTATTGAACAAAAAACGAATTACTTCCAAATCTCCATCATTCCAGTGTAAAAAGTCTATATTTATGAATGCTATCCCTTTTATATTAGTTACTTTGAATTGAGACATGGTGAAAAATCTCTTAGAAAGTACACTCCTCATCAATGGTAGATCCTTACTTATTTTATGTTATTATATTGAATTTACCATATTTATAAGATCCTTTAGAAATAAATGGGTGACAAAATATGTTGTTAAAGATAAAAATGAGTAGCTCATAAGAGATTGAATGGGCAATAGTGTTTCTCATTCAGTAATTTGTTTCAATTTGAAAAGGAAAAGTTTTTATAACATGTGTTATGTGTATGCACACACCTCACAAATTGTGAATGAGGAATCTTGAAAATCTCAGGGAAAAAAATCAAGTCATCCTAATGTTAAAATATCATGAAAAATTTTTTCTTTCTCCCTATGCCTGCCTCAACTGATATTTACTTTAAAATAACTACATTTCATTAATCAGAATAGGAGGCAGAAGGACCAAGTACTATTTTTCAATCTCACCATCTGTAAATCATCTGCTTTATAATAGTGATACCCCTACTTGCTCCATTTGCTGTGTTTTATTTCCTTCTGCTGTGGATAGCTATTCCAGAGTTGGCTCTCTCATCCTTCAGTGGAGAGACAATGTCAGTCTACTTTTTAGTTTAACCATCCCATCCAGTCAGGATATTATAATTTCAAGGGTCAAGATAGTTTAAATAAAAAGCAATCACCAGTCCCCTAGACACCACTGGAGATTTGGCTCTTGTAAGAGATCTCTCTAGTCTGGGTCAAAATGTGCTTGTTTCATGCTTTGTTGACATATGGAGAAAGATGATGTCTATAAACCCATTCAGCACCTTAAAATACATTGAAATAAACTAATTTTCAAACATTTTGAAATATTTGTAAAGAACTAGAGACTATTTCAGTTATTATAATCTCACATAGGATAACTCCCAATCTTTAAAGAGAGGGCCCATTTGCCACTGACTTTATCACACTCATTAGATCAAAGTTGCTTTTGAGATACTATAAGATGAAAAGGCCCTACAAGGACTGATTCAACTAAAATTATGAATGACAAGTAAACTAAGTGAAAAAGACACTTAACCATAAAGCAAGAATAAACACATTCATGATGGAAATAATTTGGCATGATAATGCTTCCAAATGTATTTTTCCGTGTATAGTATACAGTTTACAACTTATGACTAAATAATTATGATATATCCATATTACTTGGAAAAAACTAGCTGATGCTAGTATTGCATCCACACCTAAATTTCATGGATTGTCACAATGAGAAAAATAAGGTCATAACAGTGATGTCAAGACTTGAAAACCAAAATCTTTGAGTCCACAAAATGTGATAAAGGAAAATCTCCAAGTGAGAGAAAAAAGCCTAGGTAAAAAAAAAAAAAAAAATGGAGGCTTTCAAAAAAAGTAAAATTCTGGGATCCTTATTCTTAGATCATTAAAAATTATTTTGATGTTGATCTCATATTCAAAATCACCTATTAGCACAAATCTTTAATAGACCAAATTCCCAAAGTGAATGCCCACTTCTTATACTTGATTAACTCATCTCAGAGCATTGCAATGTTTTATCTGCTTTATAATTGTTGTCCCTGTATAATGAATGTACCAAAATCCAATATCAATATAGGTGCAAAAATTCTACCCTTAGAAATCAAGATTTCCCTTGTCTTTGTTTTCTAAGGATTTTAACGACACATGCATTTCCCCCCTATAATCTACAAGTGTTTTTTGGATCCTACTCCAATCAACATGTATTTTACTTAATATGTTCTCCCTATTATGACTCCCTACTTATTATAAAAAAATAAATGAAAAGTGTTTTTAACAAGTTTGGGTACTATCTAACATCAGATATTTTAGGAGAGAATTTTTGAACAGAAGTTCTCTGTGCTTGCTTCCTAAACTGAATTTCTTTTCACAGTTTACTGCAACTTACAAGAGATTCTTCTTTTTCTCCTGATATTTTATTTTATTGTACTTAGTTTGGATTATGAGGTTGATCATTAAACATTTATCTAACCATGCATTATAGGAGTCTTTCCCAAGTTGCTCCACTATTCTCTGTGGTCAGAGTTAGAGAAAAACTACTAAGTTCAATTTCTCATACAAAAAAGACATTACTTTCAGAGGGCCATTGCAATCCCTCATCACCAAATAAAATATATGCTTCGATTTGTATAACATTTCAGACATTAAATACAATATTTCATTATTTTCCATTTATACCTGCTCTAGTTATTCTATTTCTTATGTATTCCACCTTTTGCTACTTCACAATTTTAGATTTATGCTCTTTTATTCCATCTTATCTCATCCTGCTGAAGATTTTCCTTTTTTTCCCCTTCCTATCAAAGCTTGCAGTATACTTGAATTACAAGGTCACACAGAAAGTTCTTTGTTCTCTTGCATCTTCAAAAAAACATGGATGATACTGGTTTCCAGTTATTTTGTCCTTATATAATGTATCTGTTAATATTCCATTAGTATTCTTTCAAAAGAGGCTTATAAATAAAATGTTTAAATTTTTTTTCCTACCCCAAGAAGGTCATGAAGATTTTGAAGTAAAATTGTACTTTTTAAAACTCTTGATTTTGCTTCTTATGACACAAACTATCATTTGTCTTTCAAATCAACATGACAGACCAACTACAATTTTGAAGATGAATACCATTCTGGGTCCAGAGAGCTGCTACCTTTGATAGATTGAGATATGTAGAATTGGTCAGGCTCTTTTACTAGAGTTAAGACTGTTACTCCAGAACAAATATTTTGTTCATTAAAATGTGAAGAAACCGTCAGGCACACTGGCATGCACCTTTAATCCCAGCCTGGGAATGGAGGCTGAGACTAGGAATCACTTAAGTCCACGGGTTCAAGACCTGCCTGGGGCAACATAGTGAGACCTAGTCTCAAAAAATAGCTGGGCATGGTGGGACATGCCTATAATCCCAGCTACCTGGCAGACTGAGGCTGGGGATTGCTTGAGCTCATGGTTCCCTGGGCAACATAACAAGATCTAGTCTAAAAAAAAAAAAAAAAAAAAGTGAAGAAACTTCTTTTCCTGATTTATCAGTCAGAGTTCAGAGTGTTTCTCAGAGACGAAAAGGAATTTATTTCTAACAAATCAATTTTATGATCCTTTAAAAGACTATGTATGGTCATATAAGGGCATTTTCTCCTCTTTACCTGTAGAAACTGTCAATGGCCTGCAGCAGGAGCAAAGGGGATTATCTAAAAAAGCAAGAGCTTTTTAATGTAAACTGATAACCATTAATCCTACTGAATATGAATTCTAATCTAATCACTGTTACTATCTTTGTTTTCTTCTTACCAAAAGACAAAAGAAAAATATGCTTCTCTGACTTTCATACACTGTCAAGCATTATAATGTTCATATCACTTACTGTACTAGTGGGTGCTAATGGCTGCCATTAAGAATTGCCTTCTGTCATTAAAAATTGCCTTAATCCAAGTTCACATTGTTTACCCCACCTCAGCCACATCAAATGATTGATTAATACAGTACAAAAACCTAGACATTATCTAAAAGCCAGGCTAGATTCAAATTTATTGTTGCTCAGTCTTCTCTCATTGCTTTCTTACAAATGCTCTTCCTGAATGTTCTTCCCATTTAAGTTCTTCAGACAAATCTCGTGTTAGAATCTCATTTCAGAGAAATACATCGAAGGTAACTGGTATCAGAAGTCATTCTAGGTCTCAAATATAAAATAAGGTTGGGTAAAATGAATCACTCACTGGTTAGATGGCAGTAAAGGCTGATCTCTGGTATCAACTGGCTGCTTTAGTGTGCAGTTGTTAAATTTTTCACTAATTATTAAGTTCCAGCAAGAACTATAGTGACCACAGTTTTAAAATATATGCTGGTGAGAGTGGTACCGTGATTGTTCAAAGTTCAGAAATCTTAATGCTTTTATGAACTGATATGGGGGATGCTACCTCTGAAGTATGGATGAATATAATCTCAAAATGATAGTCTTGACAGTATGACTTAACTATAAGAATGCAGTGGACAAAAATATATCAATGTCAAAATCACAATCCAGGAGATACCATCTGGAAAGCTTTGGTTTCTGGGAGTAAGAGAGATGGACAGTCAGAAATAAAGGTATTAAAAAAAAAAAAGAATTTAAAGATATATTGGAACTGCACAACCAAAACAAAGAATCTAGGATCAAAATAAAATCAAGTTCAGGAGTCTTCAGGCCATTGCTTCAATGAAAAGTCAGAATTCATTGTTTTCTTTCTGCATCTAAGCCACTATCAAACTAAGAGTCATTGCTTTTAGGAGAGACCCTGCAATATCACACCAAACGTGTGCTAAAATGATTCCCCCAAAACATCCCCAAAGGAAAAGCGGCAATAACTTGGTTAACAATATGCTGGGGATAGGAGACTATCAAAACATTTTGGACTTTTGGATATAGGTTCTAAGGTGTTATCTATTGGAATCAGAGAATTATACCCTATTGTTAAACATGGGAATGGTGGGGACCAGTTAAATGGGAACCAGATAAAATCTGGTTAATGGTAGGTTTCTTGGGTTCATGTACTGAAGAAGTGAATCATTCTTTGGTCTGAATGTAGAACTGGAATGAACATACTGTGTGCTTGGTGGGGATTAACTACTATCTTTTAGCCTCTGAGGTACAAGCTATTGTAGTAGTATGATATGTTTGACCAAACTAGTATGTCAAAAAATAGTATTGTGGTCTGGGCATGGTGGCACATGCCTGTAGGTGGCAGCCTAGAAAGCCACAGCTGGGGCCAGGGATGGTGGTTCAAGTCCCGCCAAGGGGCACATAGTGAGACCTAGTTCCAAAAAAATATAGCTGGGTGGGTGCCATGCACCTGTAATCTCAGCTACCTGGGAAGCTGAGGCTGGGGATTGCTTGAGTCTGTGGTACCCCAGGCAATGTGAGCCTGCAGTTCCATAGGCAAAAATAGCAAGACCTAGTCTCAAAAAAAAAAAAAAAAAGGTATTGCTTCCCAGTCAGAAAGGCAGATGTTAGTGCTCTCTGATTAATGATGGAAATGCTGGGATGAGGATCTTCACTGTATGCTCATTTAACTTACCTGTCTGAGTCTTGGATTCTGGATAATGACAGTGAACTAAAGCAAACAAAAAAGTAGTACCCCATTTGTGTCTATGGTGGGTGACAGATGTGGTACTTTTGCTGTATAACAAGACCTTGAGCTTATGTCATGCAATCTGGAAGCTTTTCTCTTTCCTAACAGGAAGATTTGAAGAGTTTTATATATGAGGACCACATTACACATTTATGTTTTTCCTCACACTGTGGGGATTTTCCTGCTGTTTTCATAGATAGTCTGAGAGACCGTGACCCATTTAGATAGTCTGTATAATATCACATTAGTTTATTAGTTCCATTCATCCAGGGTTAGCATGAAGCAGAAAGTTGGAGATCTTTCAAGGATACATGACTTGAACGTCAATGTAGCCTTTACTGGGTCACACAGACATCAGCTTCTCCCTGTGTTGAACTGTGTGTGCCTTCCTGACTTAGTCACCCCTACCCATTCTCACCAGCAAAAGGCCTCCATTAAATTTGTCAGAATCTTTAAGAGACCATCCAGACACTTCAATGTTAATAAATAGGACTTGCTCCCACATACTTCAGAGCTCTAAATTTGAAATCTCCAGGGCACCAAGTGTTCCCCATATTTGTTCATAAGGAAATGGTTCACCCACTGCATGGCATCCCTGGGTTTGATCAGTTTGTGACTATAACTTCCTGATATATAAAGTGATTCAACTAATTTTAGCAATCCCATATCTGGCTTAAATTCTAGAGCCAATTAAGATGAGCAATATAATACTCTTTTACATATTACAAGGTAATTTTGAGTAACAGAGTTACAGTTTTAGTAAAACTAATAGATTCTTGATTTATTCTGGCCAGAAAAAAAAAAAGTACAGTCTCATGTGGGGGAAATGTGCTACATCATATTCCAGACAATTTAAAATCTAATTATTATGTGATTAGTCTTAAAACTAAAGAAACTAAAATGCATGTGAGCATGGACTGGACCTCTCATGAAGTAGGAGCATACTAGTATCCAAGTAGCTGTAGCTGTAATGCTGGTAAGATGCTACTTAAGCTTCATCATTTATAATATGCAAGAAGTACTGTCCCACTAGGGGGTTTGGACCAATGTCACATAACAGGTACTTGGAAAGAAAGTAAAAAATAAGCTAAAAGTAGTGTGATATTATTTACTTCCTACTGATTAGTTCTGAAGGAGGGCAATGGTGAAAAAATACCTAAGGAGGATTTTGAAATAAGAGAATATGTCTTTTTTGTTAAGACAAGTGTAAAGTAAAATTCAAACACATTGTTTCCCCCCTAATTCTTTTCAACCTATGATTAAAAGTAAAGAGTAGACAAATCCTTGAACAAAGAATAAATTTTCTAAAAACCTAAATATTTTACAGCTGGTATACTCTGAAAAGAGTCAAAATGAGCTATTAGGTACTCTGTAGTTAAACAAAGGAATTTGCTTAGTTGTTTAATCAACTTGAAATAAATTCAGTTCAGCATAAAATTACACTCTACTATATTTCACAATTGTGAGATTATTGGGAGTTCCTTCTAAAAAGAAATGAAAACTCATTTAACTTACTAAGTCTATCTCAAGCATCAATAATTTAACTTAGTGTATAATTTTGGGGGAGCTTTTTGAAACATATTTTTATGATTTAGGAGAAGTTATATAATTTTACATATATAATGAAGTTATAACATTCATTTATATAAATCAGCATAATAAACATTGAAGCAAACCAGTGAAATGCATTTGTGAAGTGACCTCTGAGCCTTATTTGTACAGTTAATATTCTCTTTGACCCTTCACAAAAACAATTTATGCCTTTAGAGGTCATTCTTAGGTTTTATTTTCATTTACTTTATTCTTTTCCATAGATGGATGGATATAACCTTAAATAAAACAATGTATTTCAGTTGACTTTCTTTAAGTGATGCCGTATTCTACTCTTCTGTTTTTCACTAATCAGTTGACATTATGTCTTAGGACTCATCTTTGTAGATTTGTATGGATGCAATTACATCATCTTAATAACTCTATAACACTCATAAGCACTTTTAAAATATTTTATTTCCTAAAGAAGTCTTAAGATCACAGCAAAGTTGAAAGCAAACTCTTGATTTTTTCCTTATTTTCCGTGCTTCCATGCATGCTTAGTTTCTGCCATTATCAAAATTCCCCACCAACACACTTTATTAACACCGATGAAGCTACTTTGTCATATCTTCACCCAAAGTCATACTTTTTAATAAGGTTCATTATTGGTGCTGTATGCTGTTCATTTTGGACAAAATAAAATTGGGAATGGACAAATCTATGACAAGTGTCCACCAATATAGTAGTGTCATTGCTCTAAAAAAAAAAAAAAAAACAAAAAAAAAACCTACCTGTGTCCTCTCTATTCATCCCTCCCTTCAAATCCCTGTTGACCACTGACTTTTTTTACATTGCCTCCATACTTTGTCCTTTCTTCCAGAATGCCATATAGTTGGAATCACAGTCTATAACCTTTTAGTCGTTTCTTTCACATTATCTATTTAAGTTTCCTCACTGTCTTTTTATGACTCTTGGCTCCATAGGTTGTTTATAGCACTATATAATATTCTATATATGGTTATACCACAGTTTATTTTTTATTGATTCACTTGCTGCAGGGCATCTTTTTACTTTCATGCTTTAGTAATGATAAGCAGAGCTGTTGTAAATATACCTGTGTAGATGCTTGTGTGGAACAAATTATGTTCAATTCCTTTCAAAAAATGAGTGTAACTTCTGAGTTTTATGGGAAGAACATATTTAATTTTATAAAATAATCTATATATGATAACATGACAAAAAGCATCTTTTCATATGCTTGTCATCTGTATGTCCCTGTAAGTGAAGTGTCTGTCCTGTCAGTCTTTTGTCCATTTTTAAATCAGATTGTTTTCTTATTGTGGAAAGGGTCTTTAAAGGCCCTTAGTATATTTTAGATAATAGTCCTTTATAGGTCATCACTTTTGTAAGTATTTTCTCCCAGAATGTCTTTTACTTTATTTAGAAGTATCTTTTGCAGAGTAGAATTGAAAAAAAAAAATGTAATTCAGCTTATCATTCTTTCTTGCATACATTGTACAGTCAATATTATCTCTAAAAGTCATTGTCAAATTCAGTGATGGGAACTAAATGTTTTATAGTTTTGGATTTTACATTTATGTCTATTGTCCATTTTGAGTTTTTTTTTTTAAACGGATACTAAATATCTGTTTAGCATACCAGTAAAATCTATTTTGAAGTTATTTTCTGTCATTCTGGGATCCATTTCTATTGACTATTTTTTTCTTCTAGCAAAAAAAGCAGAATTTCTGTTTCTTTGCAGTCTAGACATTTTGGACAGGTGATAGACATTCCAATCTTTAAGTTACTGAATGCTTGATTTGGTTGGTTCCTTTTTTTAACTTTTTAAAAAAATATTGAACACTTCAAGAATTTATGTGTCATCCTTGAACAAGGGCCATGCTAATCTGATTGCTTCCATTTTAGTATATGTTTTGCGAACACAAACACTAGTTGTTTTCTTTTAAAGGACATGGCTTTTGTCTTCTATGGGTAGCTAAATTACATGAGTATTAGTTTGATCCTTTTGGGGACTGCTGTTAGTCTCTTTAAGGAGGGGGTTTCAGTCTTATTAGCCATATGATGCATCAATAATGAGCATCTCATTTATTTTTTAAGTTCTAGGACTCAGTCTATAATTTCTACATAATTTTCCCCGGAGGCATTTTTTGTTATTGTTTCTTTCTTATCATGGGTATTCATCCTATGCATATAATTGGCATTCAACCAAAGAATGAAGGAGTCTATGAAGATTTCTAAGGTTTTTTTCTTTCATATTTTATTTATTACTTTTTGACACAAGATTATAATGTATAGATTTCAGGTATTTATTGCCTAGGCTGGATAACTAGAGTTGTCAAAAGTCCAACTCTATTTTTCACCATATCACTATCTCTCTATTCTTGATTTACCCAAGCCCTTCTCCCTTTCCTTCTGGTAACCATTAATTGGTCTAAAACAGTCTAAAACCATTAATTGGTCTAAACAGTCTAAAACAGTTTGTTATTTTCATCCTGAGTTCACCTGTTTGTTTTCCCCGTCCACCAAATATGAGTGAATCCGTATGGCATACTTTCTTCACTTAGTTCCTTTTTCTCCAGCATTATTTTGTGCGTTTTCTTAACTGATTTAATTGCACAACAGTAATCTTTGTCTTTTTCACTCTGTGAGGCTACTGGGTTCTGTTTGAGTTTTAATTCTTTACCTCCCAGTTCATAAATTACTTCAGACAAAAAATAAGCCCACTAGACAGTTTATTTCTCTTTTCTCATAGATTAAAACATGGACTGCACGCAAATGAAGATTATAAAGTTATTTGCTAAATATACTTTATCAAATTTTCTGATTGTTTGCACTAGAGGAAGTACAACTACCCTGTTTACTCATCCTTTTTGAAGTGGAAGTATTTTGCAGTATAATCTTTTCCCCTTTAGATTGGAGAAAGTATTTTACAATCTGAAAGCACACATTATTTAAGAAAAAAATGAATAAAATTTTATGTATTTATAATATATATATTCAAAATGTTATTATTAATGCATTGTTTTTAGTACTACCCTTTGACCATATAAAATATTCACTGTGAGTAGAAGTAAAGTAGTTTAACCCCAGAAGCTGCCAGGTATTTTAGAATAAGAGTATTTCTTATTTATGGGGAAATACGAATCTTCTCTTTAAATGTTTCTCTTTAAATTTAAAATTATTGGATTAAGGGCAGTTTTACTATAGATTATGGTTTTTAAAGTTTCTTTTGTCTTTAATCATGGTCAGTTTTTAATTAATAGCCAGTTCTTTATTCTTTTACTTATTTTGATCAATCTTGAAAATAGGTATTTGAAATAGGTATTTGCTTTGTCTCTAGGTATGTGCATGTACTTGTTTAGCCTCTAGAGAAAGCAAATTTTTAATATTGTATTCTCTATAAATTCTTTATAAATGTCATTTCTTCTCTCTTCCCTTTTTCTGACAAATGATCATGGTCTCCATTTTCTCATTTTCTTTATTAAATTACTAGTTTCTTAATTTGAAATATTTTAATATCTTAAATTTATATATATATTTTTCCTTTTTTAGCTTTTGTTTTTATTTATTTATTTATTTACTTACTTATTTATTTATGTATTTATGTATGTATGTATGTATTTATTTATTTATTATTATAAAGTTTATTCCGGTTGACAATTTAGGCCATAGACAGGTACATGAAATTTCCATAAAAGGGATGAGTATGTAGGGGGTTAGGAGGCGTGATTGACACATTTCCTAGAGTCACATGGGAAATGCTGTAGTTCTGGGACTGTAACAGATCATATATTACCACTTCAACCTGGATGCAATTAAAAGTATATGGGGTACTCTTTTCATTGTGATGACCACAGAGACCTATGTTTTATTATCAGCATTACAATTGGTTAAGCTTATGTCCCTCAATGGGAGGAACCCAGAATCTAAGCCATAGCAGCTGCACAGGTTCTGAGACCTCTTGGGTTATGACATGGGAATGTTTCATCCACAGTGTCTGATTGAGTTGAATGCCTATATTCTCTAGGATATTGAAAGACTATCCATCTTCACCAGAATCTATATGATCCTTTCTTTTCTTTATAGTATAAAGTTTATGCTGCTTAATTTTAACTGTTTCTTTCTCAACATGGAGTTTAAGATTGCATAGTGACAGGGGTCAGAGCTGCCTGACTGAATTTTTAGAAATTTCAATAAATTTTGAGGGAGTGACAACAACCCAAAGAAATCATACCTGAAAACATTCTGAAATGTAATGTAAAAGAGAAAAACAATATTGCATGACCCACTTATATAAAGTAATCTCAATAGCAAATTGTGTTTTGAGTATTTCTGACATAAGAATCTAAACTCATTTTAAAAAAAGTCTCAAAACCATATTTTTTGCAAAGATATTTTATATAGATTATCTTCTGGAAATGAGCATTCTGTTGACTTTGCAGTTGAGTAACTTGAATCATTTCACTAGGAAGATTCAGTTAAACCACAGGTCATGAGTCCTGAAAAAGCAGAAATGACTCCTGCAATGAAAATGTTTCTAATTCACCCCAGACACCTGTCCTTCAATCCCATTCTTCTGTGATTATCATCTACTAGGTTCCTATTTAATTTGTTAAAATATAATAAATATTTTTCTTTTTTAATTTTTAAAGGCAACTATGATGACTCAGAGAATAACAATAAAGTAGAACTCATTGTTTCAGGGGGAGGGGAGGGCGGTTATAATAATGCTCCATGGAATGTAGATAGTGAAAGTGGTAATATGACAAAGTAGTAGGGTTTCTAATTATGATATCTCAAAACTAGCTTATGAATAGGACCAGAGGGAGTATTTGAAATGTTATTTATTGAAATAAATACTTAAAAGCAAATTTTACAATTAACAAACAAGTGAACCGTATCTTGGACATGAGTAGGTAAAATAAAGAATTACTTCTCTGCAATTAAGGAAATTATTAAATCAAGACCTCTGGACCCTTGGGAAGGTTTATCTACAAGAATTTTAAATTTGCTGTCAGTACTGACAGGAGACAAATGAGAAGTAAGATTATCATCTATATACTAGGATTTATATTGCTATTATTGTATTATCTGTCATAAAAACATATATTATGTTCCTATTAGGACAGTTGCCACTAAAAAGGATAGGTGGTAGTAATGAGACATGATTATGCTGTATCAAAAGAAGTTAATTTTAAAAGGCCAGTGCAGTTTACAAAACAGGAAGTGAAAGGAAAGAAACAAAATGCAGAATATAGGGTAAAAATTTCCCTCTTGAATATGCCTTAAGGCATGGCTAAGTGTAATTCAAAGTCAGGACTCTTCTGAAGAAAATGAGATGGTGTGAAATTACTATTCAGAAACAAAAGTTTCTAGAAGAGGGTAGATTGTTAAAAGCAACAGTTATGGCATTGAATGTTCAGATGGTGATAGGTGCCAGGGAGGCTAGATTTCCAGTGGGACTTAACAATGTTTTGCAAAGCTTAACCGACCTTTAGGATGAATGTGGCATATACCCACTCTTCTACACTTGAGACATACTGTTCTCAACATAGTGAAGGTGTCCAGTGATCTACACTTGATCCTTCCTGCACATGACTCATTGTTTTTGCACATCTGCTGTAATCATAAAATGTGCCATTTTCATGGTCCTCAAGTCACAAGTCCAGGGTCAACCTAAAATGTATTTAATTCTCAACTGCTAATAACCTAATTCAAATCAATATTTTTTCTCAATAGATCAAACTCAGAATTTTCTCTCTGCAAAGGCATCAGTGCATGTCAGCCATTGTATTATTCTAAAGGTTAAAATTTAAGCATAATTATTCTCTTGATTTAAATCACACAACAGCTTCCCTTTGTTCTCAGGGTAAAATCCAAAACCTTGAATTAGCATGATATCCTTCTGCAAAGTCACATCTCAACCTTCTCTTCACATTCTTTACTCCGCTGCAGTGGCTTTCTCTTAATTTATCAGAATTGCTATGTACATTACATTTAGGAATTTCATACACATTCTGTTCTGGTTTCTTTACCTAGTTATGGTGCCAGATTTCAGAAAAATAAGATGACAATTAAATTTGAATATTAGATAAATAGTAAATGATTTTTCAAGTGTGTCCCATACCATATTTGGGTCATTTGTAATTTCTCAGATATCTCTACTCTTCTGCCTAATTCCTTATCTTTCAAATAGTAGCTTAAATGTTGATCTACCCTAAGTCTCACAGACTAATTTAGGGCTCACTTCTTACAAACTATTATGACTATTATTACAAACTATTATGACTTCTTACAAACTATTATGACTATTATTACAAACTATTATGATTTCTTACAAAATATTATGACTATGCTGCTATGCATTTATCTGTCTTCCCCTTTAGATCACAGACTCTATGACTTAAAAATAATGTTTGTATTGAAACTACAGTATTGCCACACAAGAGGCACTCACATACTTTTGAATTTATATGTAGCAAACAATAAGGGTGTGCTGGGAGCAGTCTGGAGTATTATATAAGAAATACATAGTCAGATCAACCTGTGTTAAAGTTTCAGGGCTAATAAAACAAATGAGCTATCTTGGGTAAGCCTAGTTTTGCTCCACAAAAAATTGGAGTGATTATATATCCTAAATTGCTGTACTATTGTGAGAATTAAATGTGAAATACTTCATACATGTTCCAAAAATATACAGCATTTTCTCTTCCTCCTTCTTGAGTTTGGTGAAGAAGTATCAAACAGTTACTTGTCTTTATTTTTATTTAATTTTTAAAAATATTGATTTGCCATTGATATATATATATATATATATCTTGGAGCTACATCTTCACCTCTCTGTGTGTTTAATGTTCAACTTTCCTACCACCGAATTTTCCACTAAGTTTCCATCTTCTCTTCTTCCTAGCCCTATCTCCATAACTACCATGTTTTCAGCATAAAAGTTATTTTTGTTATGATTTTCTAAATAACTTTGGCTTGTTATATATACCACTTATGACACACATCATTTGATAATTGTCTTTTACACTCTGATGTATTTTGCTTAGTATCAATATTTCAAGTTCCTTCTACATTGTAACAAAGGGTGACTTTTTATCTTTTTAACAGATGAATGGTATTCCATTAAACCATATCTACCACAAATTCTTCATTCAGTCTTCCAGTGCTGGCCATCTTTTGTTTCCATGTCTTGGTTACTGTGAATAATGCTGTTGTGAACTTAGGAATACAAAAATCTTTTGGAATTTGTTTTGTTGCCCTTTGCTCATCCTTAATTTTTTTTTTTTTTTTTTGAGACTAGGTCTCACTATTTTTGCCCACAGAACTGCAGACTCACATTGCCCAGGGTACCACGGACTCAAGAAATCCTCAGTCTCTGCTTCCCAGGTAGTTGGGATTACAGGTGTGTGCCACCACACCCAGCTATTTTTTTGGGACTAGGTCTCACTGTGTTGCCCTGAGCGGGACTCAAGCTGCAATCCCTAGCCCCAGCCACTTCATAGACTGAAGCTTACTTACTTCATCCTTAATTTTTTATGAATTGTCCACAAGTCTCCTCTAATACAAATCTCTTGACACTGCAGGAATCAATTTAAGTAATATTCTCTCCCTTCCCCCCTTAAATTCCATTAACTCACAGATTGGGGCTCTTCTAAATAATAGAAATCTTCTATGTCACAAGTTTTCAGCAGTAAATATGTGGGGAAGTGAGAATTGATACACTATACAGCCTACACGCATGGCATTGCTTTACTTTTTTGGTTTGTTTTCTTTCTATTCACTTTCCTTGCCAGTTGGTGGAGGAGGAGATGTGAACATGCAGTCTTCCACAGAATGGAGACTGAAATCTACTCCACTCTTAAGTCCTGACATTTAGATTTCCATTATGTTTCATTGGAGTATCCCCAGGCTTAGCTGCTAAGTGATGGGCACTGGAGTACTACTTCCTATTCCCCAACATCTGGCATTACTTCCTCTCCACTCCAGGTCTTCTCTTAGCCCAGGATGGGGGTATAGGGTAGTTGTCATGAAAATGGATTCCATTATGTCACAGTTTCTTACAAATATCCTGTGCCTTATGTAGGTGATGTAGACATGACAGACTTTAAGAAATTGATGTTTTCATTTTCACGGGTGCCTAAAGGTAGTTATAGAGGAGAGAACATTTGAATTGTTAAATGGATAAAAATTAATTCAATTTCCATTCAACTTCCTTTCCATTCTTCTCTTTCTCCCTCCCCTACTTTTCTTCCTTCTTATTTGTTCTATTAAGTTTTCCTTCATTTATTTACCTGTCATTTTTGGACATCATCTTATATCCTTTTCTCTTTTTCTATATTTTATTTCCACTTGTTCCTTTCATTTCCTTTACCAGCAAATTTATGCTTTATTTCAAACCTGGACCTTTATTCTATAAGACCTCAGATGTCACAGTCTATATATTTCTATATATATATCAGAAAATTTGAGATCTTCCCAGCCTAAAACTAGGTGTGAGCTCAGGCCTGAAAGTCACAGGGCAGCCTTTAACTATATTGTAGCTTCCCACATTACATTTTCTCTGCAGTCTATGTGAGCTGTAAGCCATTATCCTAACATGATTGCACTTGCTGTCAAACCAAGAAACAGAACTTGTGAAAGTGTAGGTTAATTTAATCTAAAATGTAAGATTGAAAGGAAGTACACACACAAAAATTAAAGATTTTATTCAGTAAGTCCTAGCCCTTTTCTCTCAAATACTGTTTTCAAAAAGTTCTACTATACTGTCAAAATAAGATAGGATAGGATAGGATAGGATGGTGAAAAATGAATTTGTCTTAAAGGAGTACTTTGTGATATGTATATATGTGTGTGTGTGTTATTGTACTGTCTTTGGTTTTCTAGCACTCATGTGTTACCCCTACTGTGAGAGGTAGAATCTGGTGCTTTATTAATTTATATCTAAAACCTTGCAAGGCTGGAGATAACACAGATATTTCTCTAGTCTGCGAAAGCAACCTGGAGAGATAAACCAGTAAGGGCAGCAATTTCTGAGGCTGTGATATCATCAGTGAATGCCCAGTGGTACTGCATGGAGAAGCCTGTGTGGGAAATAGGCAACAGCTTCTATATAAAATAGAATGATCTGAGTGATAGCCAGACAGATTAATAAATCGCTTTTACAACAGAAACACAGCAACACAGGAAGGGAGGTCACCATTTTGATGCCCTCAAGATATGTTGAAATGAGAAAAACGGCAAGTAATTTCGTAGGCTCTTATCATGGAAATCAGAGTTTGACCAGGGAATGGTTCATGGACTCAGATTGAGGCCATCTCATTTCTTTTTTTTTTATTGCAGGCTTCTCTTTAAACTTTGATTTTTGAAGACAGTTTTAGTAGAGGATCTTTTAAATCATTTGTAAAGCTTTTAGGGCTGATACCTTGCTGGGAATATATAAATACAGGTATTATGAGCACTTTATTCAGGCAAAAAGGATGGGCAAACTGTTCTCAGTATCATGTGCTTGAGACATTCTCATAGTTTTAGAAGGTTGTCATTGAAATAGATTTTGCCTCAGAAAATTAAACCAAAATGAAATGGAAGGAGTTTCTGAGAACTACTCCTATTTAAGTTATCCTACTTTTTTATCAATTAAATTTCAGTACAGGAAATCAAAACATATTAAGAACTTTAAACAAGGAATAGGAAATACAAGAAACAGAGAAGTAGGTATTTGCAAAATAGGGAATTAAATAAAAAGGAAAATAACTCTTAAGAGGACCCATAGGGAGGACTTTGGAGCAACACATGACTGACCCTTAGAAGAGCCACTTTTGAGATTGTTTTGAACATTCTGGAACCCACTCCTCTGGATGCTAAACAACCACAAGCTAGAAAGCTCACATCCAAAGCTGCAACAGTCACTAGGGGAGCCATATACTTTTTTGTCTCCATACAGGAAGATAGAACCTTGCTGTCTGGTAGAAATATAGCAAAAGGCACATTTGTATTTCAGTTTTTCAGTATCCTCATTTTAAAGTAGAATGGAACAGACAAAATTAACTTTAATGTGTTTCGTTATTTATTTAATCTAAAGAGAAGTATTTCTAAAGATAACCCATAAAAATGAACAGAATGCTTTTATTTTGGTTGGTACAGAGACTTCTAAATCCACTGTAAATTTCACAACTAACAGAAACTGTATGGACTAGCCACATTTCAAATGTGCCACCTAGGACTACAGACTACACACTGGGCAGTGCTGAGCTAAGATGGGGTGCTACCTCACCTCCATAAAAAAACCATTCTTTCACCCATGAAAGGGTGAAATCTCAGAATTAGATGGTCTCATTCTGAGTCCAAGCCAAAATTAAAAAAAAAAAGTCAAAGGAAGATAACTTTAGTCTCAATTTTGCCCCTCCAAATCTCATACCTATATGTGTGATTGGCAGGTCTAATTTCCCTCCAGAATACTTGCTCAAAGGAGCTGAAAACTGTTCCCTCTGAGTTCTGATTTTTCTTATTTTTAATGGCATAGCTTTGCATTCTAACATTACCTAAGTTTCAGATGTGCAGTGTGATAAATCACCACATGCATATCACACATCAAGGACACAGTAAAGGTCCACTTCTGTCCTTCACCACAGCACTGATCCCCTTTAGTTCACTTAGCTGCCCTTTTCCTTCTGGTATCTAATTGGTCCTATTATCTAAAAGTCTGTTTCATTTAGTTCATCCATTGGTTTTTGTATCGCATATGCTTAAAATCATATGGAGATCATTTTTCTCCTGATTTATTTCACACAGCATACCTCCCTCTGGGTCCACCCATGTGCTCCAAATGGTAGGATTTCTTCTTTCGAGCTTCTTGGTGAAATAAAGTTTGGATGAATTTATGAAAATCTGGGAAGCTATCAAAAAAGACGTAACTGCTGATTTGACCTGTGAGCTGAGCTGGGCAGTGCAGGCTTCTCATACTGCTCTCATCTCAATGGGAATGTGCACACCTGGAAGCTACTCCCAGGATATGTCTTAAGAAAATTTAAAGTGTTGTGTCTTATTCAGACTGTCTGGAATGTGTACATGACTGAATGTTGCTGAATCCTTTAAAATTACTTTTCAGACCGGGGGTGGGGAGAGTTGTGGTCTCGTAGCTGCCCAAACACGAAGAAAATATCCTAATTATGTTCTCTTGTTCATTTGTTCTTTTTATATTATTTTTGTATTTTTTATGAGCCAACATTAGTTTACAACACTGTATATTATTTAGAGGTAAAGGGGTCAGACCTCTTCAGTATGTGACCACATTACATTCACCCATCAAAGAACTTCCCTATCAAAAACAACAATAAACAACAACAAAAAACTATTCTAGTTTGAAAGATTTGAAGTTAGGGAGGATCCTATTTCCTAAGGTTTACTGTGTTTTTGTTAGAGGAAATATAATGGTGTAGCTCTAAAATTGCATCCTGTAACTTACTCTGACTTTTAAGTTTTCTTCAACATAACAATTTCAAAATTTGACTCTCAACTCTGTAGAAGGATTTTCCCCAATTATTTCTAGAATTCCTACACAAAAGTATCAGAATGGAAGACTGATCATTTTTTCAAATTAAGTTGATTATGCCATATATAGATTCTTGGAGATTGCATGGGCTTGCATTGTCAATCCACCAAACTTGGTAGCCAGCTTGACTCATTTGAATGCATAGCAGCAATGGAAAAATAAGAAAATCAGATTCTGGTAAAAATTCATATTATGGAACAGAGTAGCTTTTAGAGGTTATTTATAATAAAAGTAATGACTCATTAGTGATATTTAGGGCACATTTCCTGAGCAAAATATAGTAATGTAGTGAAGGTCTCTATAGTTCCATCTGCCTAAAATTCAATTAATGGGACATTACACCCTCATCTTCACATCCACATTCAGCGCTTTGATTTATCACCCATGTTTAATGCAAAGATGAGCTAGGAGCTCAAAAACCTAGAAAATTTCTTCAATTTGGACACCTAGATTTTAATAAATATTGAGGTCTATCTCTAGGGAATAAAATGTAATGTATCATGTAGCACTGTCCAGTGATTGTAGGTGTACTGTATCTGCATATTGGCCAATATCAAGTTTGTATATAATTGTTAAAGTGATCACATGTTAGTGATAAAAAAACCCAAAAAATTAGACTGTGAGTAAGATATTTATGAAGGGCCTTTCCTGGGCTGATGCTCAGAGAATGATTCATCGGTGTCCTTTCTCCTCCCCATCAGCACTGATAGCTCCTGGATTTCAATGTCCTGCCCCTGCTGCGGTACTTTTCCATGACTACAGCTGCCATTAGCAATTCTAAGTTGATAGACTCTGAAATCTCTGTCTTTAGCCTGATCTCACTATTTAAATTCTCTTCAACCAGATCCATATTTCCAACTGGGTCATGAACTGGGTCAGAGCATTTTCTGACATGCAAAAATGTTAAGTTCAAACTCCTTCTTCCTGAACCCAATGAAATCCTCCCTGAGTTGCCTGCTGTTTTGTATGAACATCAGAAGAAATATATACCTGCCTACAGAGGGTTAAAACTCTGAAAGATATTTCTTTTATTCTCCTCTTTGTCTCCTCTTTTCTTTCTCCCATTAACTCAACCAAGTAAGTTCATTTTTTCCCTAATGAATTCAACAGCTAGGTATTGACATATGTATAGATTTATGTAAAACATCGTAACCAGGATTCACAACCATTCTATTACCTCATGAATGTCCTTTATGCTATCTTTTTGTAGTCACACTCTTCCCCCTTTCTAGTCCAAAGTCTGTCCAGTTGACTCTTCTTTTACAATGCCACAGAAAGGAAAACGATGGTTGTGGCTGTTTGAGAGAGAGCATCACTGACCTAATCACTCTCATAGTGTCTCAAAAGCCATCTAACCTGTTGTGTGTGTGTGTGTGTGTGTGTACAAGTAATATTTCTCTGGATGGATGTATTAAAATTTGCTTCATTGTTCACCTAATTATGCCGTTCAAAGGCCATTAATGTATGTTTTCCCCTTTACTCCCTTTTACTCTCTGTAGAATTTTGTTCAGGATGATGGTACTGTTCTGTCAATATATTTAACACTTCCCTTTTCCTTGTTCTTTAATAGTTTTTTCTCAGTTTAAAATAAGTTACGCTTTCAACTTACTCCATTAAAATCTTTCCCACATTTCAACACAATTTTGCAGGACTCTTTTTGTGAATCTTTTTAATAGTTTGTTTCTTCAGAGATTTAATGTAGTGCTTTGATTTTATGATATTTACCTGATGTTTATGTATAGCAATGCTTATCTTATAGATTGGATGTAAGCAATCAATTATAAAAGCAATGTCCAAAAATAGATATGGGAAATAGATATGAGACATAACAGAGCATCAAAAATATGATGCCAAATCCCTTTATGTAGTTTGCTAAGTTTTCACAAAGTGGAATAAAATTAATGGAAGAGTATGTTTCATCTTCTGCAAACACTAACATGTTTTAATGTCTCTTTTTTTTAGGAATTCTACTTGAAGTCCCATTCAGATACATGCTAGCAGTATTTAGTTGCATGTTTTTCAGTGAGGTGGAGCCCATCTCTGTTTTGTGGTTACACATACACTCACTGGAGTCTCCAACTCCAAGAACATAAAGCAGTGTTTAGCATGTAACAACCAGAATATAAGAAAATTATTGAATGCTGTCTTCTTTATATAGTGTCATCCATTAAATGTTAATGTTAAAGCATTAACATTTTGATTCATATGTCTACTGGCACTTTTTTTCATCTTTAAGGGTTTTTTTTTTTTTTTGGCTGAAAATAACTAAAATCTGTCTTCCTAGAGTTCTAGAGGGTGAAAGTCTAAGGCCAAGGTGTTGGCAGGTTTACTGAGATTATGCTGAAAAATTCTAAATCCTGATATTTACTTTGCCAAAATAGCTAGTTCCTAATTTGATGCATAAGTATATATTCTACATTCAAGAAGAGTTAAAACAGTACTAAATACTCTTCACCAACTTTTTGTTGTTGGAAACTAATAAACCAAGACAATTAGGGTTCTGGGATATGGGAATATATAAATATTCAAAGACAGTAGTTTAGGACCATCTAACTTTCCTGTGGCTCCTCCGCATGGCAATTGCAATAATTATTTCCCTCAGGTCAGTAGCTAAAGCAGGAAATATATGATATAGGATTGTTTGTGGGATCCATTAGAATGGTATTCATGAAAACATTGTTGAACCTAACAAGGCAAGAGAGAAATGTTGAATATAGAATACACTGAAATATAGAAAATTCTGTGTTTTAGAGATAAATAGATAAAAAATGTTCATTTTAATTTTTTTCTGAATCTCTGAGAAGATGACATTGACAATACTTTTCAAGTTATTTATATACCCAGTAAATATTTTCTTCCTATTACTGAGCCAATTTGGAAATATCTTCTGCCTCGTGAATTTGTGCTACTATGGCAACAACAGTTGTCCATCTCTGGTGCTCCTCTCCTCTCCACTCTGCCTCTGCAGACACCTCCTGATGCCTGTGGTCAGTGGAGTTCCTTGTGGCTTCCAAAGTTCAAAAAGACATAGCCCTTCTGACTCTGAAGAATCCAGTACTCATTTTGTTCATATGCTACAGTAGTCATCCTAGAAAGAGTTAGCATGTGCCTCCTAGCCTTTATAGCTCTCAAGAAAATGAATTCAGGAGCATCAGTGAAAGAGGTTTTGTAAATTCAGTTCCATATCAGTTTCCTTCCTCCAAGAACAAGATAGCCTGAAGGGGATATGCCCTTGAGCACCAAAGACTACCATTGATTCATATTTTATTTCCTTTTTTTCAATTGCACTCCAGGTTTTATCATACCACAGAGATAAGTAGGTAGCCAGAAATAGTCTTTGAATATACATAATCAATGGGAAGACAGGAAATGTTAATCCTCATTTCAGCCTCCCCAACTGACAGACCCTGAGTGAGGGGATATGATCATTTTTAAACAAACCTCTTTCATGTGTTTATAGGTTGATGTCATTAAAGTAAGAATCATATGCAGGGACTTCTCTCCAAATTTTAAATCCTTTCAAATTAAGCAAAAATTATTAACCATTTTCCATATATGAAATAAAAAAATACTCCAAAATTTGCATTATCACAATGATAATAACAATAGTTCTTGCATAGCTATGATGTGTTAAGACATACTATGTAGTGGATTACTTATTAAATCCTCTGGCACAATGAGTTGAGTATTTCTATTTTATCCATCTGAAAAGGGAGCTAGAAAGATAAGAAAATATAAATAGCAACATAATTTTATCTATCACTGAGGAAAAAAGTTAACATGCCATAAAATACCATCTATCATTTCACCTACCTAATTAAAATTTTGCTAAAAAGTAAAATTAGAATGTTCAAGGTTAAATATCTAGGTGAACCAGTGTTATATAATTCTCAAATAGAAAGTTACAGAATTATGAAACAGTGTAAAGGAATATATCTGGGAAAAGCACACTGTCTTCCAAGACATGGCTATCATCTTCCAAAATGATATAGTTCTGAATCTAACGTCTTCCATAACAATGCAAAAATTTCATTTTACTGATGTACAAAATTGATTGGCAAGTAAATGCTGACTTGTGTAACTAAAGTTCACAAGAAGGTCAGTTCATTAATTTGTTATGAGAACTATAACTGCCAAGATTTTCTGAGTAAGCCTGATCAACTTGTCTTTTTATAAAACTTATTTATGGGGAAAAATAAGCTTTCAAGAGATTGCTTGGTAAACTAATGTATAGACTGAACTTGTATGTTTCTAATTCATATGTTAAGGTAGTAAAGCCACCCCTAACCCCCATTCCCCAGACACATTCAGTGTCTCAAAATGTGAAAAGGTTTTTCAAAGACGTAATTAGGTTACTGTGAGGCCTAGTCTTGAAAATTTCAAAATTGTGTTAAGATGATTACTTAAGTAATTATATGAAAAATATTTGTTTCACATTTGACATGAGAGTAGTTTATCTTCAGGAGATATTATTTTAGCTGTATAATATACAGTATCTATTAGCTATATACATCATAGCTATTTGTTAGAAGAATGAATAAATTAATAGGCAAAGATGAGTGAAGAAATATATCCAGATGGTGGTTAATTCAAGAAGAGCCCCTAACTAAAAATTTAATTACTAAAAGCTTCATAAATACTGCAAGGACCTTGCCTTCATTATTATTTTCTTTTCTTTTTTTTTTTTTGAGACTAGGTCTTGCTATGTTGCCGGGAGCAGTCTCCAACCCACAAACTCAAGCTATCCCAAGCTTCTTGCCTCCTAGGCGCTTGGACAACAGGTGTACGTAACCACGACTGGCTTGTACCTTGATCTCATTCTTTTTGAAGTACTGGCACATTCAAAGTCTGCCTTTGCTAATCTTTCTTTTCAAGGGATGTACACAAAGAAAAACAGTTTCTTTATTCTTTGGTGTCTAGGAGTGACTTATTGTTAACTTCTCATTTTGTTTACCTTCTCAGTTATCATTGTGGCCTCTTTCCTATAGTGTCTCTTCTGGTTCCTTATAGTCATATAGCCCTGACAGTCTCTTTCTTACATGATTTGCCCACTGCCTGTCTCCACAGAAAAAAAATCTTTCTCCACAGAGAGCAACCTCTTCTTTCCCCATCACTTAGCTTTAAGTCACAAAGACAAGGAAGAAATTCTTCCATTCTAATATAGTTTGCTGACCGTGATACATATTTAATGATAATCAAGATGTGATCCTAGAAAATAGCTATTTTATGTTTTTTTAAATATTTTTTTGTATTCTGGTTTGCATTATGATAAAAAAAGCCATTATTCTTGAGTTTTTATTAATCCCAAGTAAGATGGCATAGCTGCCAAACTGGTAGCTGTTTGGCCATTGTAAGGAATTAATGATATTTGCTTTCCCATCTGAAGTTAATTTTGCAATTGACAGATTTTTCCATATATTTTTATGGTTTTATTAGCATTTTATGGCATGTTTTATATTTGAGAAAACTGCTTTACGCTCATTTTAATTAGTTATTTCTCATATATATCAATTAGTTCTAGCAATGGAAACAGTAAAGTCAAAAGAGATTTTGAAAAGCAAGATGTCACATATGCATACAAATTAAACTTTAATGACTTCCATCTGGGGATTATTACCCAACATCATAAGTGGTTTTAGAGAAAAAATTGCATGAATGACAAATAGACCTTGTTAGTTTTTCTATCTCATTCAGAAAAGGGTGAAAGGCTCATCTTTAAATGTATTTTCAGTTACTTGTGGAAATGGGCACAGTGCTGTGGAAAGAAGGGGAAAAATGAAGTAAGTCATAATAAATACAACAAACATGATAATTAAACATAGCTTTTTAGTGCTCATACACATAGGATTCTGGAGCCTCTGATCTAAGTTTGGTCTAGGCTTTGCCACTGATTAGTTTGTAACAGGAAACAAATCTGTCCATTATTTTTCACAGTTCTGTTTTTCCTTTAATTTTTTTTCTTATGTTTTTGGTAACTTTTTGGACAATATTTGATTTCCTTGAAGATATATGAGCCATCTAAAGGATAAACTTAGGCCATTTGCAGCAACTTGGGTGGAACTGGAAGGGATTATGCTTAGTAAATAAGTAAAAAAAAAAAAAAAAAAATTCCGTATGTGCATAATGAAGATATTCATACCTGTTTTGTTTGTATTGTTTTGAGATTTGAACACTCTCCCTTGAAATGCTAAGCTCAGTATCTGACATATCAATGTGCCCAAAATAATGTCACTTGCATTGTTTGTATTAGTCATCCAAAGATTTTTTTCTTGTGCTGTGTTAGTATTAATCACCATTATCACTCTCAACTTCAAATTCAATTTTCATCAAATGGCACGAAACAAAATCACTTTTAAATGATAGACCATATCGTGACTTATCTATCATTATGAACTTGAATCTAAAATTATTCAACCAGTGATTCAAGTACAGTGCTAGATCCCTTATCTAGAAGGAAACTTTGATCAGTATCTTTAATACTTTACCTTCAGATTTGTTGACAAAAAGCGCAGGGTTTAAAGCTTGGTTTGTTAGATCAAGTTTGTTGGTCAGATCAAATTGAGATGTTTTACAAAGTGTTTTAATTCTTCAAATAAAATAAGTCAGAATGATTGTTCCCATAGTACTCGTTTTCTTTCCTTTCTAAAGGAAATTAGGATTTTTCTAGAATTACTGGGTTTTGAGGTGGTGGACAGGGTAGAGTGTCTGGAGCTTCGGCTATGTAGGTGTAGTGCAGTTTCATACCTGGATCGTGCCTCTGCCTGGGCTACATGTTCTTGGATGGGGACTGTATCATATATATCAATGCATGGAAATGCATCTAAGGTAATGTTAGGTCACGAGGTGTCCTCTCTACACATGTTGCTTTTAACCGGTATTCACAAGAATGAAGATCTCATCCTTAACTAAGCAGCCCTAACTATTTGTAATGATCTTTCCTGATAATGCAAGTTTGCTTGTAAGTTTTCTGGGTAAAAAATGATGAACGAAACCCAAATTTCCCCATTGTAGGGTATATCTTTATACTTTTTATCTTTAAGTATCTAAGAAGATAGAAAGAGATATATGGAAAAGCTCCAAAACTTCCCTGCCTCCTAAAGTGAGCAGATGCTTCCTCTTATGATGGGGGGGTTCTGTATAGGGCATAGGAGGGCCATCACTACTTAATGTGCAGTTGATGGCATTCTGTTGCCAAATTAAACTAGGTTTCATGTGGATGTAAAATAACCAGTTCTTACTACCTTAAAGTTCTTGTAATTTCAGGATTTTTTATGCTTTGAATTTCAACCAACAGTTAAAAATCAGCATCAATTCAAAACAGCAACAACATTATCATTGGGTGGAAATATATCTCAGGCCTGACAAAAGTCACATCAATGTTTATTGCAGTTTTATTTTGGTATATGTATGTACATTTCCAGGACGTGTGCGGTGAAATGAACTACACAGTGCACTTCATATTTTGATGAGGTGAAACAGTTTTATCAGGTCCCTCAATAGTCTAATTCTCATGTCTCCATCTATTGTATAAACAGTTATCAGGATAATATTAGGTGACTCTAATTAGCTAAAATATATTTTTGAATATATTGTTAGCTATGGATATTTATTAGGGTCACAAGAAATTTTACTTCCACTTACTGCCTAACTAACCTTTGTATTTTAACAAAACACAGAAATAAGACATTAAATTCTTGATGTGAATTATTGGTATCATGTAAATTATAGCAATCATTGAAAATAATGCATACAAATATTATACAAAAACAAATATGAGCATTGTATGCACATGAATATGCATACAAATATGAGAACCCAAACATTAATATTAATTCATCAATAGCTGTTTATTTATTTATCCATTTATTTAAGACCTTAGTATTATACTGCATGCAGTGGTATCTAATCTATTGTGGAATCTACTATATAGTTGTCTTTAAAACCACTGGAAATGTGTCCAGAGCAGCACTTGAGATTTTCTCATTTTCACTATGATAGTGAGCATTCACATGAGTCATTTTATACCCTAGACCCCTGCCTTTTCATTTCTCAGTTGATCTGCTGTCGTAAAAGTTGCCTTTGAGTTTTCAATATCAATTGCTTCTTTGCATTTGACATTACTTTTCTATCATTCTTGTAAGTGGATCTTGAATATCCAGCTCAACAACATCTCATGAAGTTGATTTTCCTTCCTTGCTAAGTCTTTTCTGGTGACCAGTCCCTACCTTGCCTCTGATCTTGTCTGTACTGCCCTTTTCTTTACCTTGCCTTAGTAGTTGCATACTTTCCTGTGACTATGAAAAAACAGGCTAGTAAGGAGTTTTGAGTTTAAATTACTTGCCAAATTGAAAAGTATAAATAATGTGCTAATAATTGCTAAATTGCATGGCACAAATCTTAATTGTTGCAGAAATATAAAGAGGCTGTTAATGTATTAAAATAAGTTTTCATTCATTTATGTACTATGTTCAGACAAAATATATATACCATGTTCAGGCACCAATACAGATATGCTCAATGCATTTCACATACAAGCATTTACATACACAGACCATTTAGATAAAATGGACACATATCTTTAACAACTTATATCTTGCTTTAGCAACTAATATGTTCAGTAAGGTAAATGGTATAAAGATAAGTAAATAAATTACTAGAAAGCTGGTCACACTTATATTATTTGCTTTGTTTTTCGCTCCTACATAACAAGATTTTTCAAATGTGCTTCTGAAAAATGAACTATTAGAATTTATATTCTATTGCTATTCCCCAGTTTTTGCTGTTTCTGGTAGTGACCTTAATTATTCTGTCCTGCATCCTTCCATAGTAGAATAAGAAGTACCCAAATGCTCTCCCAAGAACTGTAAAAACTGGGCATAAGATAGAATCATATAAACCTAATGTCCTTAGAATACATGAATGAGAGCTTGGTAAAGTCTATTCAGACCTCATCACAGATTTGGGGACAGTAAGTGAATTTCTTTTTTATCCTGGTGTCCTAGTGTGGGTTGAGTAACAGAATGCCATAGACTGAATGTTTTATACAATAAACTTGATTTCTCACCATTTTTGAGACTGGTATTTTGACAGCAGGTTGCCAGAAGGCAGGATTCTTGGTACAGGCCTCTTTTTTTTTTTTTTAACACACTTCTATATTTATTGATCCCCTGATGTATGGCCCTTCCTCTTCCCCCTCCCCATCACATACCCCTTCCAGTCACCATGATTCCTCTTTCCTTGCAGTTTATTGGTTGGTAAAGTTGTTGGTCAGTTGTTTGGACCATTGGTCTATTACATTATCTGGTAAATATTCTTTTCCTGAGTGAGGACCTGAGCTCCTGTGACTTGTTGGTCCATGCTGTTCAACTTCTAAGGATCACTTTGAGAAAGGTAGCCTGTCTGAGCTCATTTGGGACCTCTTTTAGAGCAGGTATGTGGTATTGCTCTCCGGGTTCTTTTTTGTGGCATTTTCTTTCTTTTTTTTTAAAAAAAAATTATTTATATACAAATTTCACATCTCTGTGTTCGCTGGCATTTTCTGTTGTGAAGTTCACTGTCTACTTTTCTCTAGATCTGTGTGGTCACTGAGATTTGTGACTCTTTGTTGATGCTGGCTGCCTTCTCTGTCCTGGTGTCTGTCCTGTGGTACTGTTTTTAAGCCTTACATTTCTAGCTTCTGGTTTGGGGACCCCAACTCTCAGCATTAGAAGGGTTCTGTGGTGGGGACAGACTCCAACAGGAGGTTTGTCCAGTTCCATCGTGGGGCTGTAACCCCTTCTCTGTTGCTTTCTTTCCTGAATGGGAGAGGAGGGTGCTTCGCTCACCTTGGTGTCACTCCTGGAACAGGGGCTTATTTTTTTAGGCCCTAGAACATTGTAGGCGAAGTCTTTGCTAGGTCACTTATATGACTAGTCTCCCAGTCTTGTCTTGCGGTTTTGATCTTTCTCAGTTTGGGTCCAACCCCAGGTGATTATCATGCCCAGGGCCTTTGTTTGTTCTTTTTTTTTTTTTTTTCTGGTGCATCAGTTAGTAGATTATTGGTTTTCTCACTTCCAGTGAGATCTGTTAGAAGTGGGAGTGACAAGAGGGGGAAGCTCTCCCTACCCCCTGCTGGCAGCCCACGCATCAGCCAAGGTGCTGCCCCACTCCTGGGCACATAGGAGCTAAAGGCAGCCCTCCTTCAACCAGGAATCCTGTGGGGTTCTTACCCTGGGCCCCTGATGGCAGCAGCCAGGGCCACCAGCAGGGGGATTGTGGGAGCCTCTTAGGAGCACAGGTCTTTGGGAAGGGGACTCAGACCCTGCCCCCAGTTCAGTTTGAGAAGGTCTGCTCTTTGTATTCTCAGCTGTCTACTCTTTGTATTCTTACCTATACATCCAGACACACTTCCCAGTATGAGGGCCATCATGATCCATTCTAGCCCTAATTGCCTCCTAAAAACTCTACCTCCAAATGCCATCATATTGGTGGTTAACATTTCAATGATATGATGTGGGGTGGAGAATGCTACATAAGCATTCAATCCATATTGCCTGGGTAGATGTAATCAATCAAATCTTTGAGAAACATAATTCTGTTCAAGAAAAAAAAATAGAGGAAACCATGTAATTTGCTCCACTTTGAGGAATGGAAAAATCTTTTTGCTCAGGTTTCTCTGTAAAATCTTTCTATTATAACATTTTCAAGAAAGATTGTAGGAAGCTGACAATATGGGGATTTATAATTTGTCAGTCCCTTTGACAGAAACTGCTAACAATTCTCAAAGGGAAGTCATACTATGTATACTATTAAAAATGATCAAGTATGTAGAATGACAGATAAAATACAGGGTACCCATTTATACTTGAATTGCAGATAAATAATACATTTTGTTCTGGTATAATTTTGCCCCATGTAAAGTTTTCATTTGCTAAATCTGGTATCCCTATAAGTAAGTAATTAACAGATTTATAGACCATTATATTCTGGAAGCAAGCCATTATGGAAGAGGAGAATTTCCACAGAAAACAATAGAAAAACACTTACAAATTAAATATCACTGACCTAGTAAAGCAAGAATTTTCATGGGAAGGCTTTGAGATAATTGGCCAAAATAGTCAACTGAGAAATATTATGGAACAAGAACACTGTGGCTATGGTAATTATAAAGAAATTTGCAAGTGATAATAATATGTTTTTAATTGACTAGGAAAATTAAATGTGGGCATGTTTCCATAAATGTTCATAATTAGTAAAAGCATCTCTTCCCATGAAGGCTTCATACACATAAATTATCCCTAGGTAAATGTGGATTAACATGTTATGCTTAAGGTTTGGTAGAGCTGAATGTCATGATCAGCAGTCTTTATTGTAAGTCATAGGGCCACTGTGTTCGTGGCCAACAGAAACTGTTGAAATATTAAATTATATTCATGTTGTTGAAATATTAAATTATATTCATGTTGTTGAAATATTAAATTATATTCATGTTGATGCTGAATCTTACACAATTATTATTATATTTTTATAGGCTTATAACTTACTAACATGCTCATCATCATGACTCCAGATTGAAAGCATGGAATTAACCTAAAAGTGTATAGAAGAATGAAAAGTTTTATGACATTTATTTCAATAAAATAAATACTTATTTCTCTGCCCTTTCTTAAAAACAACCATCATTATCATTGGTTATGGACATGGACATTTTAGTTCTCATTGCATATTAGATAAAAGTTTCTTACTGTATTTTCAGCTTCTAGAACATTTTATACCTGACAATGTTTAGGGATGATCTTTTTCAAAGTTTCAGATGCAAGTCTTAAGTTTCTATGACTAAAATAATTATTAAAAAAAGTAAATATTTGAATTAGGGCTAGGGATGTTTATAAAGTGAAGGAGAAGGCTATGATAAGGTTTGGTTAACTGCTGAATAGTTTTTAGACTATGAACCTGAAGTAGGATAATCTAAAGAGAAAAATTCTAATAGTATCTTGTCATAACCATTAACTGAATATAATTTAAAATAATGCTTTAATGGTATTACATTTTATCACAAGAGTTTATGGGGTTTATATATTTGAGTTTGAGGGGTTGTGTTCACATTTAAATTTATCATTTAAATACTTTTAGTTCTAAAGGCATTTAGTTGAATAATTTTTGAACTGCTGAACATGACCACATTGCTACACATACTGATTGAAGGAAAATAACTTGCTTTATTGAACAGGAGAGATAACTTCTGCCTTACCTTTAGTGTCAATAGCTGACAGTGATACCTTAAAGAACAAAGAATAATTAGACTGAATAATGAGAATCCTAATAAATGACAATCTGAATTAAATTGAATTATAGGTTAGCATCCTGTTTGGGCTCTGGAGTTACCCCTTCTGGGCCCTTCCTGTTAGATTTCAACTTTAATCCTCCATTTTTATTTACTAGGTATTCAAGATCTGCCAGCCAAGTCATTGTGTTACCTTCACTCTTGCCATACTAACTTATTTATTGGACTCATATGTCATGCTCCTCCTATAGCAGATATTGGTCTTTATTCTTACATTTAATCTTAGTAAAGGTTTACTGCAGCAGTTTGATCTTCTACCACAGGATATTTTATTTATAAATCATTACAAGAGCTATACACACTCTCCTCAGCCTGCCACATCTATGCTATACTCTATGAATTTAGTTCCTCAACAATTGTTCATCTTGAAGGTGCATAAAACTATTATATTCTGATTAGTTAGAATGTGTCACACATATTCTATATAAAGTGATGAGGATTGTTTTAATGAAGATTCAGCTTATGTGCTTTACTTGTCTATCCCTTTTGTCACAAGGTTGGGATTCCTTTCAAGGTTTGGATTGCTTTCTGGCTACCCAGAATTCTGCTTTAGTGGGTTCTCTCATGGGATCCTTCTGCTTCATGACACAAAATTTTCTTGATTTTTATTTGCAGTATGTGCTCATGTCTGTTACTGAGCTAATCAGATAACTAGCTTCAATGTGATATAAATGTTTGGACTTTAATGTTTTATACTAACTAAAATATATATTTTCCCAAAAGGATGGGCTGAAGCTCTTTCCAGTGACTACTTTTAGGTTGGGGGGAGGGCTCTTATTCCATTCCTCATGTCATACGTTGTAGTCATTGTAGTCAAATATAGTCACAGTAAGTGTGCTTCAGTGGAGGAATAGTTAGAATGAGATGAAACCATTTGGAAGTGAGTGAAACAGTTCCTCAGTCCTCTCACTGCACACCCCTTTCTCTTTCCTCCTAGTTTACAAAATAAATAAAAGATATCAAAGAGTAATTACCCTATTTTTCTATCATTGGATTTACAAATTGACTTTTCTTATATGTTTTTTTGCTTTGTATATTATGTCATCTGGGGTCAGCCCTTTCCACGGTGTTGTACTTTCATCTTCTTCTACTCCAATAACTTCTGTTGGAATATTCTAACTTTGGTTCTAACTAAAAGCAACCCTCTTTCAATCTCATACTCCCTGCTCTTTTTCATTTTTCTATGTTGAAGGTAAACTTTATGGATAAAGATCAATTGTACCCTTTAATCTATTAAAATCTGATTAATTAAATTTCAAAAATGGACAATTCAGTACCTCAGCTTCCTTATCCATCTTTGAAGTGTTCGGTAGTCAGATCTGGCTATCACATTGGACAATTAAAATATAAAACATTTGATGTCAACATGTTTTCTTGGGCAGTATTTCTCCACAGAAACTATTCGAGCTAAAGTCATAATCTTTATACTGCTAAAAATATGGGCATTTTCCTCTTACCACACCTGCTTTCCTAGCAGGATTCAGGACAATTAACCATTCATATTCTGCATAGCACATCCTTTTCTTAGCTTTCCTCCCTCCACTCTTATATAAATATTTTCTTATTTCCCAGTGGCCTATCAATATTTTTCTTATTTGCCTAGACTCTCATGCTTCAAAGAACAATTTCTAAAGCTGAACATGTATTTTGTACACACCCACCCCCAACATGCAAAACATTTTCTTGCTTTCTTGTCTTCCCCCAGTCAATCAGTAGCACCATAATCCAGTTACATGACACAAAACTGACATTTACTGCAGACATACCTACACCAAAGCAATCTCCAAATCAAGTAGATCTAAAATTATTGTTATAATCTATAATCAATTTACATCTTCCACTTTTGATCTCATGCAATCTTTCTCTGTACTTAATCCAAAGTTGGTTTCACAAATCAGTTTGATCATAGTATTATTTTTACTTGAAAGAGATCCTTTAATGGAATACTGATGTTCTTATAAAAACATTAACATTGCCTTCAAGGACATTCCTAATGTGCACTCCATTCAGTTCTTCTCAGGTGCCATACTCTTTTTCAATTCAGGATCATCACATGTTTTGTTACTCTATCTGAAATATTAGCAGCTCACTGCTACCCTCCTAGACCCTACTCATCCCTTAAGTCTCAGATTATGTGACAACATCTCAAGGGAACCCATTCTCACCACATTCCTGGTTAATTTTCCCTGTTAAAAATCTCCCAGTCTCTGTTAATATTTCTAATGACATGATTTGTTCAAAATTCAGTTATGGTGGTAAATACCAAATCTTTTTTGGTGAACAAAACTTCAGTGGAATGGACTTTAATTTCATTTTCTTGGTGAGTGGACATTTCTCTGTGGTCACATGCTATTAATAATATTTTATTAATAATATAATATTGATAATAGAATTCTGTTTCTTTCCCTCTGCTTCTGGGGAGGGAATTGAAGCCTGGAAGGCCTGTAACTTCTGAATGGATATAATGAGAGAAACAAAGATACATAAACATAAACTTAAAGTGGGATTTTATGTTTTGCTGGTAGAATTCCTAATGTCCTATCATTTGGAGCCCTTTACCCAACAAATTCTTGTGTTAAGCATAAACTAAACATAATTACATTATTGATCATACCATGTCTTACTCAGTTCTGTTCATTGTCAACATATTTTCAGTTTTGGCCCATTTTAATGACTACTATACTTAACTCCAATTGATAATATTTGCTTGAAATAAGAGGAAACATTAAAATACAATTTTTAGTATAACAGCATGCAAAATAGAGTTTTTAAAACAACCTGAGATCATTATTAAAATACTTAAAAACTAGATGGAGAAAAAAATACATCTTTTCAAAGATGAAACAATTGTCTGCTTTGCCTTGGTCCAGTTGCCACATGATGAGATATATGGACAATCAAATGGTGTTGAAACTGCTTAATGTGACTATGTATCCAAAATCTAAGTGTCTTGACTAGAATTTATGATACCTCATCAATGTAACTATGAAAATATCATCATCAAAGACAGAGTTGAAGCAATATTTTCTCTCTTTTTAAATCTCTTTAGCAAAAGATGATGGTGCTTGAGTGTAGCAAGGATTACTTGCATTTTGATAATCACTTAGGGGAAATGATTTGCATTTATTTTCAAAACTGCCTTTCCCTTTTTTGAGACCTTATTGTTGCCTCCTTTGCATTCTCATTCTCTGTACTGCCTGTCGATGCTGAAAACAATCCCATGATAAAACCTCTCTCTTATTATAGTCAAGGTCTTATTTCAAACTGAGAAAATAATTAGGAAGCTGACAGGAATTCCTTTGGGTACAATAGTATTTGTAATGAGAAAATTGTACATCATTGAAGTCAAAGGGTTTGGCCTTGGGAACTAAGAAATGCTGCTTTTGTCTCAAGGGTGGAATCCTATGCCTATCACAGCTCTACTGGAAGTTGGTCCTGTTCCTGCCCAAATATGCCAATCAGTGCCTTTCTGATGTCTTGGTGCAGTGCTTATTAGGTAAAGCCTGAAGTAGTTACCCATTTCATTATGTCTGGAAAAAATCCAGATACAGGTGCATGAATTAAATCACTTCCTTGTGCATCACTTCAAGCATGAAGTTCAAACTTATTGGAAGCCACAAATTATATGCTTGAGAGGCTTCTGCAATTTCAAAAAAGACTGTACTTGACTGCTGGAAGAAAGAAAGGACACACAAGTGCTAGCTTCATCTCTGTCTCTGGCATCATGCTGATCATTTAGTTAGCCTCCCAAGGATAATTTCAAAGGTCAGAAAAAAAAAAAGCAGGAGAAATAGTGCCATGACTCATACCCACACACTTGTTTGGATAACTAGAAAGAAAAATCAGAGGAAATGCAGAGGTACTTTGATTACTGCAAAAAAATTTAGTAGACCTATAATTCTCCTGTTACTGGAATATAGCATCATTTTTTAGCAAATATAGCATTTCAAAAGTAAAACCTGAATGTCATCAGTAAATATCTAAGTTTCCAACAATAGTGTTTTTCATTAAACACCCTTCAATATCTTTTGGATAAAGCTATTTTACTTACATATTTGCTGTATTTTTTTTTTTTTTTGCTGTTGTTTTTGGGATGAATACAAAGAGGAAAAAACAAAAACCAGCTTGTCATAAGCAGTTTAATTTTCTCTCCTAGTTTGACTTAGGTCAAGAGAAGCCTTCACCAAGGAGACAGACATGACCTCCATCAGCAAGTTTGGAAAGCATTGCTTTCCACAGAACCAGCTGCAGACTATAAAGATAAAAAGGAAGAGAAATATTTTTATTCTGACTCTTCTAGTACCTTCCAATTCTAACAAAAAAGAAATGTCACTGCTAAGAGATAAGTTTGCAACTAAAAAAGATAGAGGATGTTTCTAACAAATCCTTATAGCATCCTAATCCTGCTCTGTCAGTAGGGGATATGTAGTCAAGAAATCAGCCACTCAGGAGAATCTTCCCATGTAGTTATGAGCAAAGACATCAGTGTTTTAGCCAAACTGCATGTCACTGAGCCCACAAGGAAGGTATTCTTCCCCTTTAGCTTATGATTTTAACACTTTGATTTATTGGCAATGCTTGGGAAATATACCTGATTGATTAGATTGACTTATGTTCATGCTTATTCTTTCCCTTCCCTCTCTCCTTTGTCCCTCCTCCCCCATCCTCCTCTTCCTCTTAGTTCCTGGACAAATTTAACTTAATTTAATTGATTGATTGATAGATTTTTGCCTTGTAAAAGAAGATACACATTTATGAGATGGAGGGCTTACTGGATTGATTGAAAACAGAGCCATCTGCAACAAATTCATTTATTTAGGAAATATGAAAGGTAGTTCCTATGAAGTGAATTGGTTATAAAGAGCTATAATCATTCATTCTGTTTCTAACTTTATTATTACTGTTTTTTAATATTTTTTGGTACACTATTTTTTTATGTCATTATCTACCCCTGGGTTCTCCTACTATCTTACCACCTGTGAGTCATTGTCTTAATCTTTTGTGCCCCTTCCACACCCAATTTCCCCCACCTTCTCATGCTTCAATTCTGCTGAAAGTTTTAAATTTTTCTTGTTGTTTATTTTCCCTTTATCCCTCATATAATTGAGACCATCCAATATTTCTCTTTTTCTCTCTGGCTTATTTCTGCCAGTGTGATTCCTTCTAGTTCCATGTTGCTGCAAATAACATGGTTGTCTTTTCTGATTGATGAATAGTATTCCATTGTGCATGTATATCACAGATTTCTGTACCATTCGTCTGTTTGGGAGCATTTGGGTTGTTTCCATATCCTGGCTATTGTAAATATTGCTGCAATAAACATCCAGGTACAGGTAGATTTGGGTAGATTCCTAGAAGTGGGAAAGCTGGATCAAATGGGAGTTACATTTTCAGTAGTGTAAGGGTCCTCCACACAGCTTTCCATAATGGTTGAACTAGTTTGCATTCTCACCAGCAGTGTAAGAGTGTCCCCTTTTCTCCACATCCATGCTAGCACTTTTTGTTGTGCTTTTATTTGGGGGTGGGGATGGAGGGGCCATTCTTATTGGTGTAAGATGGTGAGTTCTTTGTGAATCTTTGTTATCAGGCCCTTATCACTTATGTGTAGAACAAAGTTTCTTTATTCCATCCACTTGAATTTCTTTTTGCTTTGGTTATTATCTCTCTTGCTGTGCAGAAGCTTTTTAATTTGATGTAGTCCCAGCTATTTATATTTTCCTTTTTTTTTTTTTTTTTTTTTTTTTTTTTTTTTTTTTTTTTTTTTTTTTTTTTTTTTTTTTTTTTTTTGCCAGCTGTAAATATGTCCTGAAAGGGATTTCTGAAGTATAATTCTTGGACAGTTTTGCCCATGTTTTCCTCTATGTATTTTATGGTTTAAGGTTTTACATGCAAGTCTTTTATACATCTTGAGTAGATGGTGTGAGGGAGTTGTTTTGGTCCGTTTTTTTTTTTTTTTTTTTTTTTTTTTTTTTTTTTTTTTTTTTTTTTTTTTTTTTTTTTTTTTTTTTTTTTTTTGCATGTTGTGGTTCCTGGACCAATTTTAATGAAAGTAAATCCAGCTGTAGCATAGTGAGTTCTGGATATGGAGACATGTATTCCTTTGCATTAAAATATTAAGCATTATCTCATAAGTATAGATATCTGGGAAATCTTTACATATAGGTAAATTTCTTCTTGGCATTAATATAGACCATAATTCAAATAATTATTAAGCAAATTAAATGCTGGTAGTCTTTGTTCTAAGAACTCAAGATGGATCAGTGAACAAAACAATGATTTTTTTTGTGTGTGTGTAGTTCACATTTAGCACATTTAGTAACGATCATTGTACATGACAGAAATGAATTGATTCTGTTTGAGTTCTCAGACAACTGTTTAGGGAACTTTTCAGGTTATTCTCTCCATGGCTACTATGGGGGTTAAGGATCAACATGTAGGTACTCTAGTATCCCCTCTTTAAAGGCTTTTCAAGTGCTGTGACCATGCTCATCTGTGTGTGTGCATGCACACAGGCAAGTATCTGCATACATACCTGTGCATCAGAATATTTCACCTAAAAGTAAATTTTAATATTTGTAGATTGGGAACTTGTTATGAATGGAGGCCCACTTAAAAATGTCTGTGTATAAATAATCCAAGCTACAAGTAAATCAAGTAGTTTATAAGTAAAATATGACCTATTTTCATAGCTTGACAAAATATCCTAGATACCTGAATGACTAGGTTCAAATTGGGTGACTCTGGGTCTTTGGAAGTCAGGATGAAAAACTATATAGGATAGGGAAAGCTGCCACCAACCCCCAGCTGGTATTCTGCTTCCCTTTCCTTCCCATCTTGGGTGCACCACAAAATTCTCATGGACAATTTTCATTAACAACACCATAGTCACACTTCTTAGCCAGTTAACAACTTTCATGCACTGCCCTCTTTCCTCTTGCTATTCAAATCAAAGAACCATTCCTTGACTACACCTTGAATCTAAAGCTATATAAACGATGTGACTTTTTAATCCCAGTTGGACATGCTTCTCTACATATTTTAGAGTCCTCTCTAAAGTAGGACTGGGTAATCATTGGCAAATAAATTTCCAAGATCCTTCATAATTAAAGGTACTCTGAGCAGAGAGGTATGAGCCCTGGGAGGACAAACCTCTAGGGCCCCAAATCTCCTCACTACATGGGAAGAGGTGCTGTGTTCAGAGCTGGACCTGAGTGAAAAGTACTGATCATTGTCAGTAGCCAATCCTGCCAAATCTAAGGACAGAGTTGACTTATGTACCTACTGGATTCCCAGAATCCAGTAGCTCATATCTGAGTAAAAGTCAGAGGAATCTGGCCTGGAGTTCTGAAGTATGTCCAACATTGACTGTTCTCTTGACTTATGATACCTACGTTCATTCTTTCTTGTTCTTGCAATAGAATCATTTTCACTAGTGTAACTATTAACTGAAATAATCCCAGCATTTAACAGTGTGTGCCCCTCTAAAGAAGATGGGGTGGTGAGTTGGATTTTGGATACTGGATGAATATATTCTCTCAAAGATAGATCTGAGAACTACCACCCAACATCAACAGAAGAGAACTACTGGGACTGAGTATGATAACCTTTGTCAAATATGGGTTGTCTATTTGTTCTGGGAAGTATTTTTCCAAGAGGATAAGGATGTAACCAAGTAAATACTGAAGTGTCTGTGAAAGGAAGAGTTGTAAACCAACACCTGGGACAAATATCTTGGGAAAATAATGAATTCTTTACTGAAATTTAGTTCAGGACCCTTATCTCACTGGTTTCACTCATTTATACAATTATCCCCTCAACTTTGCCCATTCACAAGGAAATACCCATGACGAAAGACTTGCCTTTTATCACTTTTAACTCAGATTCTTGGCTGCTCTAATTCCCTTTCTCACTTCTCTTCTAGATTCTATGACTCTTACAAGGTGTATTCTTTATTGCTTCAAATTTAATAAATTCAATTTTGTTTGATCAATATCCTTTTGCTGTCATTTAAGCAGTCAGCCATGGCTAACATGAGGTCAGTGAATGATTGAGGTCAAGAAGCTCAGTACAAAACTCAAGTGTATCTACCATGACACCCATGTAAAGAACTTTTCCCTTGGAATATTTTATAGCAAATACTTTTATTCATTTTACTCTTAAGCTCATTTCCTTAAAACTGACTCATCTTTAGTAAAGTCTGGCAAATCTGCATAACTTCTCATAGTATTTATGTGGGGAAAAGCATAGTAGAACAGTTAAGGAAGTCATGACTATTCTTAATCTACCCCACAGTGTAAGCAGGCAAGGCCTCTGGATAGGTGAGAGATGGTACCCAGGACATCCTGCAGAAACCAGCATGGAGCTGGGAGGCAGCAGCCTAAGTGGCAGCTAGAAACAGCAGAGTGAAGCAGCCATTGACTGATTTGACTCAGGTGTGGGCTGAACTCATTTTCCTTCTACCCATCATCAAATAGGATAGGAGATGGTGAGAGAATGATGCTCTACTGACATAGCACTTATTAATATAACACCCCTTTAGCTCACTACAATTTAAATTACATATTCATGCCATAGAATTAGAACTCTCTAAAGAGGTGAAATGAAAAACAGCTTTCCAATTACTCTAGTTGGACAAATGCTTATTTAAAATAGATGAAGATTAAGCAATTACCTCTTAAATCTAGGAGACTTATTTTGAACCATTGAGATTATTTAGCAAATAGCTTATGGGGGAAGATAGCTATGTCAATTCATTTTGCAAATTAAGCAAATATAGTGATGATTTTGAAACAAACTTTCACTCACAGTCCTGTACACTTTTCCAACCTTTTCCAATTGTATACCAGGGGAATAGAGATTTTTCATATTCCTCACTAGAATTATGCTGTTACATTAATTATACTTTGTTTAACTGAATGTGTAGAGAATTGCCTCTCCCCTTCAAAACTAACCATAGTACTTTCTATTTCTGTGATTCTATGCCAGATGGTCAAGTTACTAGAAAAAGTCATTTGATTTTCTCCTTTTCTCCCTTTCACATTTCTCTTCATTGATGCTAGAACATTATTTAAAAAATAATAAAGGAAGCATCATGTATATTCAAGGCAAGAAAAGGAAGATATTATTTAATAGTTACTGCAAAGGGAGACATCCTGAAAAGTGTAAAAAAATGGACAAAGTTGTCCAACTATAATATGGCCTCTCAGGATTTTCAACTTGGATGTATCTCATTCTCACGTCTCCCTTCTTTCCACTTTATCTCCCTCCTTTCCCTTTATCATTTGTTACTTTAGCCACTAGGAAGATAGCAGTATAATTTCACTAAGAATGTATATTTAAATGCAGTGTGCAAGACTTATAGTTGTACTTCAGTGTTACAAGGGAATATTTGTTGGTCTAAAGTGACCAGGTTTGCCCTCGTTACTATGAACTGGAGGCAGATGTGAGACACCATGTTCTCTATTGCAAAGGTTAACCATAACCTGAATATATGCATTCCAAATGATTTTACCTTTTTCAAGAGCATAGCTGGCTTAGGATTCAGTGGTACAGCAATTCAAAAATGCTGCTGGAAAAAAATCTTAATGTTCTCACATTATTGTAATAAAGGCTAAACTACAAAGCCAGACTTCAATTGCCTGCACTTATGCTGACCTCCCATGACTTTTGATGGTTTTAGCTCCCATGTCTGCTTCACAAAACTGCAAATTCTCATTTATGGGCATATAATGATCTTTAAAAGTGGTGAAAAATTGAAAATGGAATATGCTACTCTGAGCAGGGAAAAGTGCCCTAATTTTCAAGAGTACGTGCTTTTATCGAACAATGCCAGTAGTCAGTATGACAGTAAAATTCTGTCACAAATTGAACTAATATGTTTGGAACCACTTAAGTACACTTTGATGAAATTTAGTTAAAGGGTCCAAGAGAAAACTATTTGGATTTTATTGAGTAGGGTCCAAGAGAAAACTATTTGGATTTTATCTAGTAGTATGCGTAAAGCAATCTTAACATTTATTTGGCTTACCCTTGGTGTTTGAACTGAAATGTTTTACTTACCTAGAGCTTGCAAAAGGAAACTAAATACTATGTGGAGCCAACACTTTGGAAGGGTTTCTTGCCCACAAATGCAAATTATTGATGAGTAGGAGCAAGAGAGGATCAACCACATTATATAAAATAAATCCTAGGAGGGCTACTTCAGAAGTATGATTAATTTAGTATCCAGATATAGAATGAAATATAACTACTGTATCATGCCAAAATCTTAGATTATGACCATGTTTCTTAAGTAATAAAATATAGTCTCAATAACAATTACTTTTCAAATAACATTCATGTGTTCGTAGGGCTAACAAATACAGCTAGTGAAATTGTCCTGAGACTTTCATTAAGAACATTGATCAATTGTCACATCAATTATTAATCAGGCATATGTTTATCTGTAGAAAGTTCTTTGAGAATTTCAGAAATGACAGAGTAGAATTATTAGTTCTCAAATATCTATTTTCTCAAATTCTTAACAAAGAAATTGTACCAGAAATTTTTCTACTCCTCTTTGCTGGGATGAGCTCTTCTATACTTATGAAAATCCTCAAATCCTTTCTTGAGGGGGAAAGGGTACCTATAGAGACCTGGGTTAGTAGGTAATGTCTTGCTGCTCTTCTACAAATAATAATTTGTATTTATAACATAAACATTGATTTTGATATTTCATTCTGATTAAAAATATAAAAATTATTCAACCCTTTAAATTTCTCCTTTCAGAAGATCTTTAATGGCAATGTTGTACATTGACTCAAATTTATTAGTTATAAAATATAATTGTAAATATAATTATAATGTTATAAATTATATGCTATATCAAAACATAAATAATAGTTTTTGATAGTTTCTAGCACCCATGTCTGTTTCATTTTATGCATATAAGTGTATGCATGTAAATTTATGCATATTTCAATCAGTTTTAGTGTAGCTTCTCTTTCGCAGTAGGACTATGCATTTTAACAAAGGTATATAGTCATTTAACCATGCCATGATCAAAATATAGTTCCATCACAACAAGATACCTCTTTGGGTCAATTTGTAGTAAATGTCCTCTGATTTGTAACTCTTAACTAGCACTGATTTATTTTCTCTCCCTATTATTTTACCTTTTCTAGAAGACTAATTTTAATGGGATCATAGAATATGTAACTTTTTGATCTGGATTTTTTCATTTGTTTCAATACCATTCATGATATTGATTGTATCAGCAGGCTTTTATATTGCTGACTTATATTCCATTGTATGATGTGCCTGTTTATCTATTCACAGAAGATGATTACTGGGTTGTTTATAATTTAAGCAGTTACAAATACTGCTACTTGTGAAAGTTTGTATGTAGATTTTTTTTTGTGTGTGAACATGAGTTTTCCTTTCTCTAGTTTAAAATACCAAGGACTCGGTTGCTAGATCATGTGGTGAATACTTGCTCAGTTGTAAGAAGCTGCCAAAACACTTTCCCAAATGATAGTTTTATTTTTCTTTCTAACCAGTAATGAATGAGAGCATTTCACATCTTTACCAGATGTTAGCTATTTACACACATACATACATTCACACATTAGACATTTCACTAAAAGAATGGTAGTTTTGACTAATCACTAATGATAATATTTTTTCATATGCTCATCTAGCTTGCCTATCACATATGACAAAGTATGACTTGTCAGATATGTGGTGAACATATATATTCTCACATTCTGTGACTTGTCTTTTCAGTGTTGGATGACTATGGACTGAAATCTCTAAACCAGCAAGTCCTAAAGAAATGAGGATAGGAAGTGAAGTTTTTACAAGTGGATTAAGTTTAATATTAAGAAATTACTGGTTCTCCTGGGAATTTACCCAAAGGTGACTTCAATGTGGGTACAAAGGGACACCTGTACTCAGATGTTTATTGCAGCACTATTTATGATTGCAAGGACATGGAAGCAACTGAAATGTCACAAAACAGATGACTGGATGAAAAAGATGTGGTATATATACACAATGGAATATTACTCATCAATTAAAAATGACAAATTAGATGATTTTATGATAGCATGGATGAACTTAGAAGAATTCATATTAGCAGAAACAAGTCAAAAAGAAAAAAACAGAAACCAAATGGTTTCACTACTATATGGGATATGGGAAAGATAAACAAAAATCCATGAAGAAAAATCCATCAAAACAAGCCAACAACCAAATTGAAGTACACACCTGGGTGGGGGGATGGGACAGGATGGGACAGAGTGGGAACAGTCGGGGGGGGTGAACCCCAGAGATCACAGAGATGTGAAATTCATATGTAAATAAAGTATTTTTAAAAATAAAATAAAATAAAAGTCAAAAAAAAATCACTGGTTCAGAGCATAATACAAAAATGTTTTAATGGACCTTATCCTCATGGATTCAGTTTACTACTCATTCATTCATGTATATAATGCTTCTGTATATTCATATCACAGTAAAATATCATTTAATGTGTATTGGCTCTATTATATACACATGCATGTTGTATATACATTATATATCTACTATATAAATTTAATGTATGTAATATCTCACATAATCTCTGGTTAGACAAAGAATGAACTAGTGTGGTGGTCCTTTATATATATACTTCATAAAGAAAACACCAAATTTGAGTTATCTCAAATATATTTCTATCTTATATAAGATGGCTTTACTCTCCAAATATATGAGGATATTAATAGAACATTACTCTTCCTCTCTCACCCACTCAGTTTGCCTTAAGTTTAAGTGTAGTCATATTATGTTTATATATATATATATATATATATATATATATGTTTAGTGTTCTGTGATAATAGAGTATGATCTTTCTAATCAACCTATAAAGTTCTCAGTTGTTAAATTGAGCTATTGTTTTAGGTTTAACACAAACATGTGATTTTGGAATAGCCTCATATTGAATGACCACTCCATTTTTTATTTCTTTGAGATTGTGTCTTATTTATGATCTGTGAACAATTAGGTTAACATCATATCTTTGGAACTTCTAAACCTTTGCTCTCTAAGCTAAGGTTTGTGGCTTCCTAAATTTTTTCCTCTAAATTATAATTACTTTATAGATAGGAAGGATAAAATTATATTCAATCTTTCATCATTACCATTTCCACCATGGTATTTATAATTGAATGTAATCATGATGAAATGAAATAAATGAAGGGATTTCAAAACAGCTCAAGGAACTGTCAGGATAAGTCTTTAGAGACTGTTTAGCTTGAATAGGACATCCTCAGATGAGGCCATCACTCATTGTTACTTTAGAAGAGAGACAGGTTTTTTTTTCATGTCCATTAGAGTACTTTTTGGAAAGAAAATGACAAACATGAGTTGTGAGCATGGAAGCAACCTGACCATTACCTACTTATGATCTCTCAAAAAATATCATAGCCTGATTGCTTCCATCTTTGAAGAAAACATTTTTATTTCCCTCCAAAAGCAGAAAATGAGGGTCTATGCTTTCCTAATACAACAGTAATACTTTTCTATTTGACACTTTGCACTTAAAAACACCACGAGGAAATGGTCTTCATTTTAGTCACATATTTTCTTATAAATTGCAAAAATGAATGACATCTATTCATTCCCTTTTGACTTCTTTAAAATGTTGAATCATCAAAGACAATTGAGCTCTCATGAAGATAAATGGAAATAAACTATGTGAAAAGGAGAAATTGATAGAAAGAAATTAAATGGAGCAAATATTTCTTATATAAATGGTATCTGTTCAGCACTTCAGACTTTGAATAATTTGCAGTCTTGCAGACTCACTTTGGAATGTAAAATTTGCTAAAATAATTCTAATGTCTCTAGTCAATGATTTCTTGAATACTTTGAGTAGAAGCATGTTTTTACTCAGGATAGTAATAAAGGAAACAAAACACTTTAGAAAAGAAAAATGACAGTATTTTAAAGAACAGACATATCTAAAAAGATAAATTTAATAAAAATATATAGACATAGTTGAAATATATTAAAATAGATTTTGTGAGGTGTTATGCAGTTAATTACAGAACAAACATTGTATACCAGCAATTCTCTTTACATTCCACAGATTCCCTAGGAGCACAAAACAGTTTCAGGAAAGGGCTGAGAAGTCAAAATTATTTTCTTAATAAAATAAGGTATTTTCCCTCTTTCAATTGTATTAGTACTTGTAATGATAGACTAAAAGCAATGGTGGGTAAACATTCTACTTCTCGGCCAGGAATTCAGCCAGAAATCCAGCCAGAGGCACTAGTCTGGCCTAGTAGTATTTATATTCTTCTTTGCTATGTTCTTGCAGAAAAATATGCTGCTTTCACTTTAAAATATACTTGATAAAGCAGAAAAAATACGAAATCCTATTATCCTTTGAATTTTTCTCTGCTGGAAAACAGGAACTATATACAAAGCACTTCTGATGCTGTACAATTCTTTGAGAATTGAAGTACCCACTTTTAATGGAAAAAAAGTTTCCATTCTATTTATACTTTTCTCTATATAGATATTTGAATGAGTATACTAAATAAAAGTAAGGATATATTCAATATTTGACCACAGCATACAATAAAAGTTATATACATTTTGTGGTGGTTCAAAGAAGATTCAGACAAATTTCTGGTTATAAATCAAGTCTCAGAAAATTTAAACAAATGAAACTTATGAGATATATTCTAACAAAAACAGAATTAGTAGAAATTAACAGATATCTAGAACAATCCCAAAATTTATAAATTAACAATACTCTTCTTAGTAACCACACATTAAAGAAGAAATAGAAAGGGACATTAGAATATATTTGAAACTAAATGAAAATGTATCCTGTTTGTACTTATGACATTCAGCTTCAATTTTAGAACCATGATTTATTTTTAAAATATTTGTGTTTGGCATGAAGGGCAAACTTTTACTACTTCCAAATGAATATCCATTTGTTCCAGCATCTTCTGCGAAAGAATATTTTCTTCCTATGAATCACCTTGTTATATTTGTTAAAAACCAATTTGTCATTTATTTCAAGGTTCATTTCTTCTTTTGTTTATTCCATGGTTCCAAATATCTATCTATATGGAAATACTGTATTACTTTGATTATAATGGCTCTGTGTTAGAGCTTGTAATTAGGTAATGAGAATTCTACTTGATCCTCTAAAAGTTGTTTTGGTCATTAAATTAAGTCTTTTCATATCTTTATAACTTTTAGAATAAGCATGCAATTGCTAATTGAATAGGTATTTTAAAATGTATTTATTTGAGGTAACAATATATTTCACTATAGCTGTCAGGGGAATAGAACAGGGATTTTGAATGGGATAAAAATCCCTTCCTTATGTAGTATTATATCTTCAATTCTGATTTATTTCAGTGTAATAGAGACACTAAAATTTTTCTTAGGCCTCTTATTGGATATATCATTTTCTCCCCTTATAATGTTGAAGTTACTGAAATGTATCTTAAGTAACATTGATGGGTGTTGATTCTTAGTCCAATAGAATTGCATAACACTTAAATGAATGCACAGGTAGTATGGAAACTTTAAATTAGATGTATATTTTTTGGCTTACTATTTTATAGTGTTTCTTTGTCTTTTAATTTTCTTCATTTTTGATGTTTTATCTGATCCTCCTATCATTCCTCTATTTAACAAAAACTTTTTAAAAACAATAAGCAAAGCCAGATACCATTCATGTACTTTACCAAGATGCAAGAATACTTAATAAAACTGTCCTGATATAAAACGGGACCTTTAGAATGTCTAGTTCCCTTCCAATCAACTAACTACAATAATTCAGTAAGATGACATATACATTTTAATTTAGTCATACCATCAATATTTATTATAATGTTTATTGCTAATAAGCATTTTTCTGTCCATTTGTTTTCAGTTTGGAACCTATATTATTATTCATTCCTATTCATTATTTACTCTTGATTTTTAGACCTTTATTTCTGGTTGGAGTTCACAGTAAGACCTATCGACTCCTCCTTAATTGATTTATTCCACTTAAAATTTTTAGGTTTTTGCATGTTATCTTTGGGAAGTTTGTGTGAGGTGCATGTTTGGTATAAGCAAAATCTTCCTTGACCATTATTGTGGTTATCTAGGACTACTTCATGTGAATGTTTAGTTTCTTTTCCTTTTATAGCTTGGTTACTTTAGGTTCACTGTGGTCTTTTTGTCTAGTGTATTAATTGGTTAATTAATTTACCAATTGAAACTTTATAGTAAATTTGCCTAATATGAGTGGCTCAAACAACACAAACTGTATTATTTTCCACAATTTGGAATGGCTGAGGGTAACCAAAGGCCGTCTTTGAATTCTCCTTGACAATTTTTTACTGAAGTATGTTTTTGAGGTAGCACAGGGAAAAAAGTTTAAAAGAAGTAAACTGAAAATTGCTTGTTCACTTCTGCTTAAATTCTGTTAGTTATATGTCTGCACTAAAGAAAAACGTGGCCAGGTAATATGGGTGATAACCATTTCACAGTGAATTTTTGGGGACATTGTTACTAAAAGAAGTTGGGAATGGACATTGAGAAACAATTACATAATTTTCCACCGTGGATCTGATGTACTTTCTGAAGTTATTGGCAATATCTTGAGCAAATCCAACTGAAGTAGGTGAGCAGCCTCTGATCCTGCTTATTATTAATTTATCAATGACAAGCTGTCAGTTCATGCTGGCAGCATCAGGAAAAGGGTTCTTTGTTCATAGCTCATAACCTATGAGTTGTAGCACTTTATCAATCACAGAAGTGGAAAGTCATTTCATCTCTGTAGTTTCCTTGAAAATCTTCCAGAGGCAAAAAACAAAAACAAAAACAAAAAAACAGCAGGAAGCCTAAGACAGCACAAAAAGCAAACTCTATAGACAAAAATGTATTGCTTGGCCCACCCATACCTTTGTGCTCTCTCTGAGACAACACTAAGGCCTTGCAGCAGCCTCTCTGCTCTGCACAACTGCTCTTTTTAGTCACAGCCCATTCATAAAGGAGAAAATGCCAGAGACTTGAGGATATAGGTAGAATGCTCATGCAGTTGAATCATTACTGTAGTCAAGTGAAACAGTGAAGCATGTAAAATGGCTTTTAATTGTTAGTGAGATGATAAAACTGTGTCAGCTAGTAGTTTGTCTTTAATAAGAAAAGGAAGAATGATGATGAACTAAGGTTTACCATTGGTAAACCCAGACTTCCGATACTATTGGTTAAACACAGATCTCTGATGTGAGATAAATGGTTTAATTATATAAATAATGAAAAAGCTTTAAATTTAGGACTTGTATACCACCAAATACAAATAAAATTATTCTAATTCTATAAATAATGACTTTACGTGTTTATCTTCAAATCTTATTTTAAGTCATTTTTAAAGTCATTTTATAGTAAATACCTCACCAAACTGTGTTGTTCTCTTAATAAATCACTATACTTCTATAGAATTGACACAAAACATAGCTATTATGCTATCAATGTTTGTATTTTAAAATATTGTCCATATCAAAATATATTCAATTATTTAAGGAAAGAATACTAATAAAGCAAATCATAAAGAATATTTAAAGCAGTGATAGCTATCACAAGTTCCGTAGTGCTCAAGAGAAAATTTCTTTTTTTATTGTTAGTTCTATTCAGTTATTAAATAAGATTTAATGCCATAGCATGCTAATACCATTTGGATAGATAGTTAAAAAAAACTAACATATATAAATTTTGTAGCAGATTTTTTCTGTTTAGAAGAGCAATAATCTCTTGGCTTATTGACATAATTCATTGGTCTCCTTAAAATGATTGAAATGAAGAGATAAGCTATGCAATGATATAGTAATTGAAATATGAAAAATTAGAGGAAAGGATGTTGATACAATAAAAGAATTTGTCAAAAATTAACTTATGAGCAATTTTTTTAAACTCATTTCCCTAATAGAAATTTTATTTGCATGAATCATATACTATGAATTTAATCTAAAATTTAAGCATACAATTCAATGGAACTTATTATAATTATATATTAAGTTGTAAAACTATCACCCCAATTAATTTTAGAACAAATTCATCACCCATCAAAGTAATGCTATATATATATATATACTTTACATCTTTCCCCATTGTCTGTGACCCTTCACCTGTACCCTGAGCAACCATTCATCTATATTTTATCTCCATAGATTCTTCCATTATAGACATATAAATAATATTATACAATAGGTGATTTTTTTTTTGCCTGGCTCTTTTTACTTAGCATGATGTTGTCAAAGTTATACAAACTAGAAACAACTGATACTTCATTACTTTCTGTGGATGAATTATATTTCATTGACTGACTATACTTACTTTAATTACACATTCCAGTTGTTCTACATGCCAGCTGATGAGTATTTATGGGTTGTTTAAGGATTATTAATGCTCTTAGTGGTAAATATATTACATTTATAAATGCCAAAAGCCTAACAGTACATTTATATTTTATGTACATTCATTCTACATGTGAATTTATAATTATAATTTTAAATAATATATACATTTATAAAAATATTTTAATAATTGACTTTTAAAATTAAAAATTCAAGAAAAAATGCATTTTTACGATCTTTCATAATGTCATTTTTTAAAACAATATTCATATGAACTTTCCCTTTCTGTAGGTTTTTTTGCTTTCAACCAGCAAAGCTGCCTTTAGTAATTTTTTCATAAGATAGATCTTTTAGTAATGCATTGTTTTGTTTTTTGTTTGGGGGTATTTTTAATCACCATTTGTTGAAAAATAAATTTAGTAGATATATCATCTCAGTTGGCACACTTTCTCTTTGTGCCCCTTAATTACGTTATTTCATTGTATTCTGGCTTCTATAGTTTCTGATAAGTCCATGGGTAACTTTATTAGCAATCCTATGTAAATGATAAGTAATTCTTTGTTATTGTTTTTTAGAGTTCCTTTTTGTCTCTGGATTTCAGTTTTTTTTAATTAAAAATAAAAGATTATTACTTTGAATTTTTTTTCTTTATAAAAAATAATATATATATTTTACATCGTTATCTCTGGGGGTAACCCACCTGGCCACTCCATCTGGTTCCCTCCCACAGTTGTGTACTTTCATTTAGTTGTCCATATATTAGTGAAACTATTTGGTTTCTGTCTTTTTTCTTCTAACTTGTTTCTGCCAATATGATTTCTTCTAGGTACATCCATGTTACCAAAAAACATCATCAAATTTGTCATTTTTAATTGATGCATAATATTCCATTGTGTATGTATACCACATCTTTTTCATCCAGTCCTCTATCTTGGGGCATTTGGGTTGTTTCCAGGTCCTTGCAATTTTAAATAGTGCTGCAATAAACATCTGAGCACAGGTGTCCCTTTGTATCCACATTGAGGTCTCCTTTGGGTAGATTCCCAGAAGAGCGATTGCTGGGTCAAATGGTAGTTCCATTTTCATTAGTTTGAGGGTCCTTCACACTGCTTATAGTGGCTGGATCAGTTTACATTCCCACCAGCAGTGTAAAAGTATTCCTTTCTCTCCACATTCATGCCAGCACTTGTCTGATTTTGGATGTCGGTCATTCTTATTTGTTTGTTTGTTTTTGAGACTAGGTCTTGCTATTTTTGCCCGTGGAACCACAGGCTCTCGTTGCCCGGGGTACCACAGACTCAAGCAATCCCCAGCCGCAGCTTCCCAGGTAGCTGGGATTACAGGCATGCGCCACCACGCCCAGCTATTTTTTTTGAAACTAGGTCTCGCTACAGGCCCCAGGCAGGACTCGAACCGCGATCCCTAGCCCCGGCCACTTCATAGACTGAAGCTTACAAGCACGAGCCACCGTGCCCGGCCCGGTCATTCTTATTGGTCTAAGGTGGTATCTCATTGTGGTTTTGATTTGCATTTCCCTTACTGTTAATGACGTTGAACAGTTTTTCATGTGCCTGATGGCCATTTGAACTTCTTTGGAGAAGTCTTTTTAGATTGTCTCCCCATTTTTTTCTATTCCATTCTTTCTTCTAGTACTTCCATTATGTATATGTCATATGCCTAAGAGTTTCCCACATTTCTCTAAGGTTCTATTCATCTTCTTTTATTCATCATTCCTCTATCTTTGGGATGCATGATTTTTAAGTTCACTGATTTTATTTAGTTCAAATATACTGTTAAGCCCCTAAGTATTTTATTTCAGTTATTTTACTTTTCATCCCTGGAATTTCCAGCTTGTTCTTTTAAAAAGTAATTTCTATTTATAGTCTCAATTTGATGTAGTGGAGTCATCATGCTTTACTACTTTATTGTTCTCTTTAGCTCTTTTTAACATATCTCTAGTGAATATTTCCAAATCTTTGTTAAACTCACCATGTGGCTGTATCACAGAAATTTTCAGTTAACCTGCTTTTTCCTCTGAATATTGATCATCTTCCACTTTTTTTTTTTATGTATCTCAGAATTGTTTCTTAATGGATATTTTAGATAATATAGCAGTCTTGAGTATTTCTCTCTTCCCCATTCTTTCCAGGAACTGTTGTTATTTAGTGACTAGCTGGAATACTTCAGTGAAATCAGTTTCTCTTGTAGTGTGAAGCTTTCTATGTCATTCAGAGGGTACACCTTGTACAAACACATGTGATAGTAGTAATCATATGAACCTTTCTGTGACTACCTGGTAAACTGCTCACTTCTTTTTGGATCACACCCATTTGTTAATATCTAGTAATTGTCTGCTTTTAAAAGCTTAACATATCACTGATTACTTGAAATCTGAACGTTGGATTTCATTACTCTTCATTGCTACCTTGTATAGAAATACTAAATTAAATGTTTACATTTTGATTTTCTTTTATGGTGCTGGCTTGTTGATTGCTTAAGCGTCTATATCTACAGAGAATTGCCTATGAACTCTCTATATAAAATCTTGGTAAATAATAGCTGATGCAGTCTATCAGCTAATAAAAAATTTAAATGGCAAAATGAAAGCTGCGTGTAAATAGAACAAATTGAAGTACTTTGGGTCTATTTAGTTAGACTTTGGACTCTGCTTTCATGATATTCAGGGCCACATAGAACATCATTTAATCTACATTAGCATATATTAGCAGTCACTCAAAAGTTTTGACTTCTTAGTTAATAGTAGAAATAAGACTAGTGTTTCTATCATAGCTGTATTTTATATATCGGTTATAATAAAAATTAATATTTCACCCAAAATAATTCTAACTGGACCACAAGTTCAGTTTAAGACTTAAAACTTTACATTATTTGCACATTAATTCCACAAGTTTGTATTGATATATATCATATCTATTATACACAATGTAGTAAGCAATGTTTTTAATTCCTTGCTCTAATAAATAGGATTTAAACTACATACATGCCTCATATAACTCCAGTTACACTTTTGCCCATGACCTTCCAAATCCATACCAGCCGAAGGTTATAAATAATGGGGACGTGAATTATGTTAACTAAGAATATTTGATACTGGGACCAGTCATAATTGAAAATTCTTAGGAGAGGACCTTTGATTTACACAGCATTTCAAATTCTCTAGTGGAATAGTGCTGTGTCACTCAGATGCCCTCACAGATGCAGGTTTTCCTTCTCCCAGCTGCTGGGAAGGTTGCAAAAGATGGTTTTAAGCTTCAGTTCTTTCTTGTAATGATACTGGCTGAAGAAAACTGCCTTCCCTCAAGCCCTGACTCCTGCCAGCAGTCACTTCTCATCACTGATCAGTGAGGGGTTATAAGGCCTGGCCCTCTTATTTCCACCTCAAAACAATTAAAACCACTCCAACCTCAAACTTTTAAGTGTGATCAGCTGATTCCTCTCTTAAGATTGTATCATGACACAGCTTCATCCTCTGTCCAACTGTTCGATTATTTCTTCTTCCCTTTCCAATATGACATCTTAGTCTGCTTTCTGGGCAAGCAACCTAAGACAGGGGTGAATCCTATCCAGTCCATGGTAGGCCACTTTTGCAGTCAAATTTCCCATAATCAAAGGGAGAAATCTCCAGTTATGGGAAATCAAGACATATAGAGAACTACAGAGGGCTCACTATCAACTAGAACCCTTTGAAAGGTGTTTTCTTCTGGAAGTAGCTTTCAGATCCTAGAAATGAGTAAAACTTAATAAAACATATTGAGGTTATATGAGTTTTATAAATGTGAATTTCTTATAACAAAAAATTCTACTTAGCTACCTTTAAAAAAGAAAATTTGAAAAAAATATGTAATTTTAGAAGAATGTCATCTAAGACGATGAAAGAACTTCATGAAACAAATTACAGTATATTTGTTAAAGCTCTTTTTTTTTAAGTAGGAACATTTCAATTGTACCAGTTTGAAATCTAGTCTCACCCAAAATTTAATTGTTCTATTTCTTCTGTTTTTTTTTTTTTTTTTGGCATTGTCAATGAAATTTTCAAGAATGATGACTGATCATATTTCCACAATTTAATTGTTGAAGTAAAACAGTAGGGTTGTCACTCTCTGCTATAACACTTCCAGACAAGTGCTCTGCTTCTTGTCAAAACTGTGACTCCTTTGAGAATTACAGTAACCTCTTCTTTCTGTATTATTTGCAGCTATTCTGACAGTGTTCTAAATTTACTGCAGACTTTGATACATGGATCACACAATTTATATTTGTACAAAAATAATTTAATTATTTGGATGACCTTTAGCATCTACGCACAAAAACCCAACCAGTAGTTTATTTTCTAATTCCCATGACTTTTACAGCTTGAAATGCCACTTCTAGTCACACAAGGCATTCTCTCTGCAAGGTCAAATCCTGTGTTTTCCTAACCTCCACTATTTAAGCTCAGAACTTTTAAGATATAATCTGTCTATTCTCTCACCCCACTTATTTTTTCAGCAGTTTTATGTTCTTATTTCTTTCTGTTTATCTCACTAAAAGTTTTAAAGACTTTTTTATCTTCTATAATTTATCAGATACCTTTGATTTTTTTTCCTCCCTAGTCTTCCAGAAGCTTCTACCAAGTGTCTGAGAAATTTCAGCACCCTGAGTTCCTCTGCAACTACCATTTTGCCAAAAAGTCCAATTCTAAATCAGTGTTGTGATCTATATCCTCTGCTCAAACTTAGTTGAGTAAATGTTCCTTAAACAAATATCCCAATAAAAATACACCAAATATCCCAATAAAAGGTCAGCAACCTTAAGTGTAACATAAACAAATAATACTTTAAATAATCTTAGTTCATTCTATCTCTGATTCTTTTTGGTGTTTATTCCAAACTTTCCTGATGCTTCTCTGTTCTCTACCTCAACTTCTATTGATGTCATTATCTTTCTACTGAAAAAGAAAACAAGCCAAATAGCTAGTGTCATTAGTGACATTCTCATTCTTCCTACAGACAACTAAAATCATGTTTATTCCACATTCATTTTTCTTTTATCAGGATTAAAGGAGGGCTTTGTTTCTCTCTACTTGAGGAACATATCCCTCTATACAGTTTTTTTTCTTTCTTCTTGACACTGGAGCTCTTCTTATTATTACCATCAGTGACCTTGAATTGATATAGTCAATATTTTTCATGATGTAAGTTTATACTATTTTTGATTCCTTCTCATGGATTCTTCAGATTGGCTTCCTTAAATTCTATTTCAGTGATTATTTTGTAAAACAGGAGAGAAAAAATCTACTTGACCAATTCTATTATAATTATGATTTTATATATAAAATGCATTTCTCTAATTATATGTACTCCTGCAAGATTAGGAGAGAGTTAGTGAAATGTAAAGCAGTTGTTACTAGTAAAAGCATTTGAAAATGGGTATGTTCCTTTCACTTATGTTCCAGTTATCATTGTTAAATATTTTATGGATGACAAGGACTGACATCAGTAAAAAAATCATATAAATCATATTTTAATATTCTAAGTCATGGAGGGATCACAGGCACCCATTCAGCACTGATGTGTATTATGCTTGAAGAAATAGTAGTAATTACATTTTTAATTTTAATACCTGCCATAATGGTTCTGAAGGCACTATCACTTTTTGAGCTAAACTCATGCCAGGAAACCTAAACTATGAAGTGATTCTTCAAAATTCCTGTTTTTTTTTTTTATAAAAACACTCTATCAGTTCAACTATTTTCTGTATAAAATACCTATTATATTTTCTGTTCTTCCCCAAATGAATTTTGATGGTAAAGCACTATTAGTCTCTATTTCTTTTATATATAATTATTGTGTTGTTTACATATTTATGTGTATATATGTATATATTATATCATATGCATGCACACATATATATATACACACACACACACATCATTGGATTCCCCAGGGTTCTCAATCCTCCGTGTCACCCATGAACCTTTATTTTGATCTTATTGTGTTCCTCCCTTCCTCGATTTAGCCTCTATTTCTTAATTATTTTTATGACTGTGACATTTTACTCTCAGGATCATTTTCACAACTCTCTGTCCTTCCCATAGGCTGTTCTTTTTCTTGCTATTTATTTGGGAACCATTGCCATACTGTTCACTTTCTCATCATCTCAATTTGTCATAAGTTTAACAGCAAATAAATGTCAGCTCCTAACTTTTTATCACTAGGTCAGGTTTTCTTTTAGTTGAGATATATTCTCAGCTTTCACTGCATGTGATTATTTGTTCTACAGAAATTAGCATGGAGAATATATTCACTCTGTTTCTCTATTTTCAAATATGCTTCAGCACTTTCTTATTTGGTTATTGTTGCAACCATATATATTTGTCATTTTATTCTGCTCTTTGTATCACATTCCGCAATAAGTTAACAGTTCTCCCAAAACACATTATTGATTTTTGCCTTCCCTCCCTTTTTTATTTGACTGTTTCTTTGATTGGGTCTTGTTTTTGCTTGGTAGATCACTGCAGTAGTTTCTTAATTGATCTTTGCACCTGTCTCCCTTAAATTCATATTCAAACTTGTCAGTCGCAATGCTTTATTTAAAACACAGTCAGGTCACATCACAGCTCAAATTAATTTCCTTCAATGAAATCACATCAATGCAATGCCTAAATTCTTTTATTTGGTATTTGAATCTGTCAACAATTTGACTCCTACTTATTGTTCTGGATACATATTGCGAAGAGTTTTTCTGAATTCTCTGGTACATTAGGCCTTGAGTATCTTCTCTGTTTGTCACTCTATTACACACTAACAGACACATGCATATACTTAATCCACATAATATATTTTGCTTTTACTATCAACATTCTTTTTCTTGAAATTTGTTTGATATATTGCCAATGAGTATAAACCTCATACTTAGTGTTGTATGTGCTTAGCACAGTGTAAGACATAGTAATTACTCAGACTGTTGGAATAAATTCCAAAAAACTAGATCCATGTGAAAAAATCTGTGCCAAAGTCTCCATTTTCTTTAAAATATAAGAATTACTTTTAAATAAACCTCTCATTCTGTAGTATGCTTTTTACTATCTCTTAAAATATAGTAAGTCCATTTGAAAATCTGTTTAACTTCCTAAGGTATATTAACACTCTTTAAAGTATTTGATTTATACAGGACTTTAGATGATCTCTAATATACTTATTCTGCTCTTAAAGTAATAGTCAACGGTTCTTTTCTAATATAAAAAGTTCTAAAATGGAAATGAAAATTAAGATGACAGTTTTAAATTCCTGACATGGTTGGTCTAGAGATATGAGGACAGATTTATGTAGGTCTCTTGAGAAAGAGAAAAAATTATTACAGGATCCACAGGGAAAGAGCCAACTGGTCTCTTCATGTTGAAAAAAATCCTTCTTTTGTGATAAAATACTAATTTGATTTTCTCAGGAAAATACAAATCTTGGAAAAGCTCAGCCTATTTTTAGTTACTGATATTCTAGAGGTAGGTCAGAGTTAATCTGATATAGGTTAAGAGGAATAATCTCCAACTCTCAGTTGTGGACTACAACCACTTCTTGGAGGAAGAATGGAAGAATGGTGAATTCCCAAAACAGAGAGGTAGATCTCTGAAGTGGGGGAGTCATGAAAATATATAATAGTAAACTAAATCAAAGATTAATGTCACATGCCTAGCATCACTCTTTAGGGAGTAACTATTGTTGACAGTATCTATTGTGTAATTCCTTTTACCTGGCATTGTCGTAAGCATCTTTTGATACATTTTTCTTAATCTGATGCAAGTATAATAATATCTGTATGAATTTGTTATAATATTCAATATTTTTCAGACCTGTTTGTGGCTACACCAAGATTGAACCTAGAAAATATTCAGAACATTCTCTATGCTCTCCTCTATACAACTATTAAAGGATTAAAAATAATAATAATAATAAGGAAGCGATGACAATGACACATACAGCTCTAACTTAATTGTGCTCCAGTTTATTGTACTTCATAGATAAATGCCTTTTTTTTAACAAACTGCAAATTGAAAGTTTGTGACAGAAAGATTACAAAAGCTGAGATGATTAGCATCTACTAGCAATAATTTTTAAAGTTATGTACATTATTGTTTTAGGTATTAGACCATAGCATAAGCAACTTTTGTATGCAATCAGACACCCAAAAAAAAATCATGTGACTCATAATATTGCAATATTTCTTTATTGTGGAGCAGTGTTTACTAAGTATGCTCTGTCAGTTTCCCAGCACTACGATGACAAATTACCACCCACCTGATAACTTTATACAACAGTAATGTATTTTCTCACCATTCAGGAGGTCAGAAGTTGAAAATGAAGGTTTTCATAATTCTAGTTTCCTCTGAAGAAGAGTCTTTCCTGCTTCCACTTTTCCACGTCTGGTGACTGCTGGCAATCCTTGGCAGGTTTGCAGGTCTATACCTCAGTCTTTTTTTATAGGCTGCTTCTTAATGGATGCAGGGCTCATCCTATATCCAGAGTGATTTTTTTAATCACTTTTTTAAAATTAATAAGTGTGTATCTTATTTACACCAGTGAAGAATTCTCATTCAAGTGACTTCACATTCTCAAGTACTGTGGGTTAAGTCTTAAGCCCATCTTGTTAAGGGACTATTAAAAGGATATCAAGTACTGCAAGAAGTACTGATGATGACATAATCAATTTGACATCACAAACCAAACAAATGCCTGGGTCTGTTTGAGTTTTCAGCCTCATGGGTCAATATCACCAAAATCACTTGGCTAAGGCAATACTCCCAGGTTTCATCAGACAAGTGAGAAACAAAATCAGAGTCCAAAATTTAGACTGAAGCAATGAGGGTTAATGTGCATCACTTACCATATTTAGTGCTCATTTTCTGCTTTTATAAAACATAATGGAAATGTAGCAATAAAAATAGTTTACTGATTAGGAAGCTATCAATCAGATGTAGAGGTTTTCATTTATTTAGGTTATTTCTGCTTCATTCTGAACTGCAACTCTCAGTTATATATATATATATATATACATAAATATATATGTGTGTGTATAGCATATATACACACATTACTGTATTATACATATATACTGTGTATAGCATGTATATATACACATTACTGCATTATATATACAGTATATATATATTATTACTGTGTTCACAAGCTGCCACACATTGTTATTTCTAATACATCTTTAAAGAGTTTACCTTGTTTTAATATTTCTGAATTGTCTAGAAAGAATATGTATGTTTTAATGATTTGCCACTCATGAAACATCTTTTGATAACATATTGAAAGACTAATGGTTTTGAACCCTAGCCCAATTTTGAGGAAAAATTGATATGATACAAAGATATATAGAGCATAAATGAGAAGATATCAAAACAATTTTTATACTTTACACCACGGACAACATATCACAAGTCAAAAATGATTCCTACACTGAACTTAAATATACAAAAATCTCACTTTAAATGTTGAAATAGCATTTTTGTTTCAATAATAGGAATATATACTTTTTAGAAATAGTACCTTTTGAATATGTAAAATACTAAGTTGATAGTATTGCTGTTAAATATCTTTAAGAGAAAAAGAAAATATGCGTAGTGAGATATACAAATTCTATGTAGATCTTGAATTTTTGCTCCTGAAGTTATATATAGCAGATGTTAAAATATTAATATATGTCAATCATATGAAGTTTTAGAGAGGATTGTTATTTGAATGGATTTGAAGACTAATATTTCACTCTATGACCCCACTAAGCTAATCATCTTTATTGAAATGTAAATATATGCTTAGAAAAAAAATTCAAATATTTCTTTGAAACCTCCCCTGAAAAATATATACATAACAACAAATAGTCAACAACTATATTCTAGAAACTACTGCATACAATTTTCAAGATATCATATTATAAACTGTTACACTAAGGTGTCAAATTTAGAGTTATTTGCACTACAAGATGTCTAACTACATCTAAGAAAAACCTTTCCTTTGCAGTGCTATCAGTTCCTCACCATGACATATACATGACACTCTTTTATAAAGAGAATTAGGATAGAGCATAGTCACAGAAGTCATGCACTTTATGGTGGACTCTGGCAGTTTCAAAATTTGAAAAGCAAATGAATTAACTAAATTTGCAATGTCCTTAGCATGATTTACATATTTTAGCCACCTGTCATTTATGCAGTCAAAAATGAGAATTTTTTTATAATTAGCTTAGATACATTTTTTTTAATTGAAGCACAGGTGAAATATATTTTGATAGTTTCACATATATAATAACCTAATGACATTTGTATACTAGGTAAAATGATCACCACAATAGTCTATTTCTTATCTAGTCTTAGCAATTTTTAGTTTATAATTTGTTTGTAGGTGTCATACACTGTATCCTTGTGATTTATTTTATAACAGGAAATTTGTACCCTTCACCCATTTCACACACCCCAAACCCCATTTCCCTGTAGTAACCAACAACATGTTCTCCCTATCTATGAGTTTTGATTCTTTTATTGGCTTATTTTTATTTTAGATTTCATATGTAAGTGAAATCATGACATACACATCTCTCTTCTGACTTCATGTAATATACTCGTTTTATCTATTTTGTACAAATCACAAGATTTCCTTTTTATGACTGCCTTATACCACTGTTTGTAAGTTTATGTGTTTGTGTATACCAAATCTTCAAATTTTCATCCATCAATCTATTAAGACAGTTTTCCCCCCATTTTTAAGGTATTGTAAATAATGTTGCAATTAATGCTAATTAAATCTTTTCCAATTAGTGTTCTCATTTTCTTTAAAGAAACACCTTGAAGTGGTATTTCTGGATAATATATGGTAGATTTTAATTTTTTAATTTTGACAGGAATTATAACTGGTACATTGTGATATCTCACTGTGGTTTTGAAATGTATTTTCTTAATGATTAGTGGTGCTTAATATCTCTTTATATGCAATCTGAATATCTTCTTTGAGAAAATGTCTACCAGATTCCTGACAATTCTTTTTAAACTTTTTTATGCTAGAATGCAATATTTAACTTTTTAAAATTGCGGCAACAATGATTTATATTGTGGTTTGTATTCAAGGAGTAGAATCTGCCCCTCTTCATATGCTGCTGCACCATCAAAACACCCATAGCCCACCACCCTAAGTCCACTCTGCTACCATCTACCTTTGTTCTCTAACTTCCTCACTTGTGCCTTTGTTCTGTGCTTCTGTTCAATGTGTAAGTGAAATTATCTGATAGCCAGAACAACTTTAACCTGTTAAGATTTGACAGAATCAGGCAAGGACAAAAATGTTTTACCGTTTGTGATTTTTAATTCTCATATTTTCTTCTTATAATTGATTTCTAGTTTCAGAAAAAGGAAATTTTGGTTAGGAAACATGCTTGATATAATTTCAGTTTTCTTAAGATTTTTGAGGTTTCATGAACTAATGTGATTCTGGACAATATTGCATGCACACTTGAGGAAATACTCTGCTTTTGGATTTAAAGCTTTCTATTGAATCAATCTAATATACCATTTATGTCAATTATGACCAGTGTTTCCTTTATCATTTTTTGTCTAAAATATCTACTCCTTGATGTAAGTGGGGTGTAAGTAAGTCCTTTACAAATTTTGTTATGCCTCTTTAGGTCTGCTAATATTTGTTCTTTCTAGTCAAATACACCTATGTTGGTTACATATTATTAATAATTGTTGTAGCTCATAGTATTGAACTCTTAGTGCTATTTAATTCTAATTTATAGCAGTTCCTTTATTATTTCAAGTAAGGCCAGTTTAACCTTGCAGAGCAAGGTTATTTCTTGTCAGTATTTTGAATATATTCTGCCACTCCCTGAATACACCAATAACTTAAAAGTTGCCTTGCATATAATGCATTGTTTTTCTTTTGCTGCTTTTAAAATTCTCTTCTTTCCACTTTTGACATTTAACAAGATTGTGTCTTAGTGTGAATCTCTTGGCATCATCTTGTTAGGAACTAGCTATAATGCCTTAGGTTACAGGTGCCATTATCTACTATTTCTTCAAATAAGTTTCTTTTTTCTCTTTCTTCTGTTTTTGGGACCCTGTGATGAAAACCTTATCCTTGATGCTGTTCCATGTGTCCCTTAATTTATTTTTATAATTTTAAATTGTTTTCATTGCTTTCCTGCATGAGAGTCATTAGTCTCTCTTCAAGTTCAGTGATCCTACTTCCAGGATCTGATCTGTCAATGAATCCCTCTACTGTAATTTTCAGCTTGCCTATTGTAGTCATCAGTTCTGTGACTTCTATTGGTACTTTCTTACATTTTCTATATGCCTATTGAAAATCTCATGGTACGCATTGTTTCCCCACATTTGGTGAGCATTTCTTTGACCATAATTTAAATGATCTATCAGGTAGGTTGCTTATTTCCTCTTCACTATGTCTTTTGCCGAAATTTCATTTTGTTCCTACATTTTGAACATGTCCCTCATTTGGCTATTTATTTCAGTGGATTAGGCACAGCAGCTGGTTCTACAACTCTTAGACTAGCTATTTGTAGCTGCTGAACTTTACTGTTCAACGTTGCTGCAAATCTTGGCTATCCCTTGAAACTCTGTGGGCATCTAGTTCTGGTTTTCTTTATGATATCTTCCAATTCTTGCTTGTGTACCAAGATATATCACCTCTCCACACTCTTATTTAGCATCTAATTTCATGCTGATAAGAGGACAGACCCTCATGTATTCATTTTCAAAGTATGCGAATATGTGCAGTCCTATAGGCCTGCAGAAATAAACTGCTGAGTTCCATACCAATTGGTAATGTAGTTTCGCCTTGAGATGGTAGTAGGAAACAGGTTTTAAAACAGTTTGTAATCTCCTTTCTGGAGATAACTGGCAAGATTTAGCTTGATCAAGAATGAGTGCAAAAGTATGTTTTCTGAAAACTTTTTCAACTTCAGTTGGGCTGTAGCCCTGTGTTAGGGAGGTGCATAATGAACCCAGAGAGTTTGATGTGGTCAGTGCACTGAGGCATGGCAAGTAGTTGGTTATCCCTAGCAAGATAGGGGCATTGCTAAAATGGCTTCTGACTGCTCTGGCACTAATAAGGTAAGGTGAACATATAACAATGGTGTGTGTGGTTACCTTTGTCCACAGAGAAAGTTTGAACAGGCCCTTGTCCCCTGAAAGATGTTTTAAAATTAGTTGAGGAGTCCCTTTCTATATGATTTAGGTGCTCTACAGAATTGTATTTGTACTGTTCCTGGGATAAACTAGTCTATGTGCATACCCTGTGATTATGGTGCTGAACAGTGAAGCTGTTCTTCCCCTCCACCATCACTATGGCTCTTCTTGTCTCCTGAAGACTAGTTGTTTTTCAAAGCTAGATGTTTTGAGTGATCTGCCTCCCTGGTGCATTTCCCAAGAATCAAGTTGCTTTCTGTGCTGCATGTATTCCTCACTCCTCAGGGAAAACTCCACTATTTATGAGATATTTTCTAATTTGAGTTATTACAATTAGGGGGTGTATGCTCTGAGTGAGATCATGTATCAGACTTTCATACCTGTTTTGATGTAATCTTTCTGTCCCCCTTCTGTGCAGTGTCTGTTAAACTCATCTCATCTCAGATCATTTCATAGAGAATTTTTCCATATCTATCTGTTTATTTGGTGTGTCCATAGAATTGAACCCAAGTTCTTCCCATCTTGAACCATTGTCATGATTTTGGTTACTCTTGAAGCTTTTACCATTCTTGTTCTTAAGGTCAAAAGCATCATCACATCACATCTAGTTTTACCTTTAGATTTTTTTCATTTACATAAACTCCATTTCAATTGCCAGTATACATCCAGAACCTCTTTAAACATTTTAGTGATACAATGCTGGTCTAATGAGTTTTGTACTAAAATATTGACAACACTGCAACACTGGGGAAATAGTAATCCTCACAAAAAGCGGATGAAAAATTAATAAACCAAGGTATCTCTTTGTATGTGAGTTTAGATGCTTTTCAAAACTCAATTCATAATTTCCTTGGTTGATTTGGTTCATATGTATGCCGTTTACATAGTACTCATTAATTAATATGTCCAGTTGTTTGGGCACTTAATAAACCTAACTTTTTCATATTAGGAAACAATTAATGATGTATTCAATTATAGTACTTTTTTAAAAGCTTTATAGAATTACACTGCCATATCTTTGGGAAAACAGCCAACAAACTTTCATAATCATATATTTAATGTATGTAGTACAGTTGAGGTGTGTCAGCATTTAGAATACTATGTCCAGCTATTTACTGGAAATTATTTACCCTAAAAGAGAAAGGCAAGTGGAAAGAAATTCAGAGAAGAAAGAATTACATTAAAACATCAAATGTGAATAAGTTGTTAAGGGAAGACTGAGAGATCATATTAGTGCTTATGACTTGCCTTATGTATATAAATATATATAAAAGACCAGAAAATATATGCATATACTATATATACATATATATATATAACTTGCCTAGTGTGTGTATATATATGTATATATAAAGACTAGACTATATATGTATGTATATATATATATATATATATGAATTGGTTTTTATATATATAAACCTATATATAATATATATACATATATATATATAAAGACCTAAATAAAGTCCTACATATAAAATGTGTGTGTGTATGTGTGTATAAAAACAAATTCAAAGACCATGGAATTGAAAAAAGTTTTGTTTTCTTATAATAAAAATGGCTAAAGATAAAAAAAAATCCCTAATAAAAATTCATGAAATGCCCCCATTATATATTTCTGTCAAATTAACATATCTATATCAACTGATTTCTCTTTCTTTTGCTGTTTTCCAGTTTGTCATTAAGTTTCTCTCAATTTTTATATTTACATTTTCAAGTTATTTTTATTGAAAATATCTTTTTCCTTAGACCCTATAAAACTATTTAATTCCCAAATTTATAGAACATACAAGTTGATTTTTGACTTAACCTAATTAAGAAATGTGAAAGTGATGTACAATGCCACTGTGAATGCTGAGAAAAGCCATTTACATAGTGATTCAAGTGTAGTGTGTTAGAGTTCCTAAAACACTGGATAAAACCATCTCAAACTACTGACAGAGAAGCTGAATTCTCAAGTGTCTTCTTGTAAGAGTTAATGATAGAGTTGTCTTGTAATCTGTTGCTCTCCCATGTTCCTACAGAACTAGAAATCTCTAAATTATTTTTTTTTAAATCATTTGTTCACAGCTGCCTGGGGGCAATGTAGTTTGGTATAAATAATATTTAATAATATTTTCTTTTTTGAAACAAGTTTTATTGATTTTGGTAATGCAAACTAGAAAACAATAATGTTTTGTATGTGACTAAGAGATAACATTGTGATTCTTAATGAGGGACAAGCTCTCTGTTCATGTCCTTATTATATAAAAAAAAAAAACTTATCATGCTTTTATGTTTATCACAAAATCTCATGGACTTAAAAAAATTTGAGAAATCATGCCTCCAAATAATACAATGGGAAGAATTTTGAAGAGTTAAGAAATTGCTTGGAAACATTCAAACCTCTGTTAAGGAGAAGCCAGACAAGTACTTTTGTCCTAGTCTATTTGACTACAGTGAGTCAAATAGAAAGTCCAGAGAAAGGATCAAGATGAATAAAATAACACTAATTTACATACTTATATACAGATTCCAGCTGAGGGTAAAAACTAAACTGGTAGAAAAATGAAACACAATTTACATTAATTGATAGAGACGAGGGTATAGGAGAAACAAGGACAGCAACAAACCTTACGAGTGGAATGGAGAAGGACTATTGACTGTCAGAAGAAATAAAAAACCTTCCTTGGAACGTAGCAGAATTCCTGATGCAAGCAAATTAATAATGCAGCTTCCCCTTCAGAAAACGAGGGAGTTAGAAAAAAATTGATAATTCTGAAAGGGGTATGCAGAGTTATCTGAAAATAAGGGTACAAATTAAAATCTGCTTTTATGAAAAAATATCTGTTGTTTCATACTGTGCAGATAGGTGACCATCCTTCCTCCAATGTAGAAGAAGTTAAAGATAGAAGCACTTATATAAAAAAAACATGCTATCCAGGAGAAATAGGAAAAGAAAAAAAATCTATTAATGATGTATGGTAACATCCTGTTTAGGATAGAGAGTTCATGAAGATTTCATTATTTTGTTTATAATTGTACACATAGTGTATATATATATCATATAGCTAAATAACTTAAAAGTTATGGTACAGTGAAAAAGATTAAAGAAAAATTTATATGAAGATAGTCAACCTTATATTATTTAGTGAAAGGAGCAATTTCCATAAGACTTGTTTTTATACCTTGAAAAATATAGGAATATACCTTTTTACAAGTTTAAAGGGATATCTTTTAACCCTGGAGAGGTACACTGAGAAAGAAATGTAGATGGTGCCAGGATGGAAAGTGATTGTTTGAGTAATTTTATGTGAATGGGGGATGTATGGCCTTTAATCTGTTGCTTTTTTAAGATAAAGAAGGATAATTGAATTTCTAAAATGAAGTTTTCTTTAAGTTTATCGAAGTAACATTGGTTTATATCATATGAGTTTCAGATTTATAACATTCTAATTTAGTGTCCGCATGTATTACATTATGGTTCTCACCAGAAACCTTATTTGTATCCACAACCATACAACTGAGTCCCTTTTCCTGTTTCATCCATCTTCAAACCCTTTCAAAAAAAAAGCAGAACAAACAACAACATAAGAACCAACCAATCAAAAAAACAAATAAACTTTTCAGATTCAGAATTCTGAGAAGAGATAAAGATGAACAGGGAGAAAGGAGTTGGGAGAAAGAAAGGAGAAGACAAAGCAAGCCACAGAAAAGGGGAAGAGATGTTAGAAAAGGCAAATGCACATTCCCAGACAAAACAAACAACCTGTATCACCCATCAGATCAGACTGCAGGAAGTTTTAAGAATGAAAGCTGATGTAGTAAGACATTAAATTTTAAGAAAACAAAAGGAAATAGATGGAAAATTTTCCTTGAGTTAATGACCTACAAACCTCCCTACTTTACTTAACAAAGGAAAAACTGCTGTTTTCTTGACATCTCAATCACTTCTTTCATTGATGTGTGCATCCAATAACATTTGTCAACTGCTTGATATGAAATTGTAGTACATAGAAAACTTTAGCTTTATTTTCAATAACCCAATATTTCTTAGTAAAACAAGCTATTTTTAATCTGACTCAAAAGAAGATGCCATTAGCCAGCATTTATGTTTAGTTACTTAGTAATTCTGAGATCATAACCACATCTTTGTATTTGTTTCTATTTATTTAAGTACACTATTATCATTTTTTTTTCTAGAACATTTTCTAAGCAGTCTGCAATATCTCAGAACCAGACTGGCAGGTTTTTCTGCTAAATATGATCATTTTGTCTGCATTACTGAAAAGTAACTAACTAGTATTCACTAAGGAGTGTCATGCTTGATTTCTTCTACAAGAAAATCTATTAAGGCAAGACAAATTATATTTGCTAGCCTAACCTTCTATTCTAGAGATGGCTAAACTTACTTGGATGGTTGTGAATTTATTATTATCCTTATCTCGTGTTTATCATCAACCTCTTAGTATATAACTGAGAGAAAAGACTAATTATAGAAAATGAGGGGCCAGGTATGTGTTTCTTAGAATAACCTTTGTTGAATTTCAAAATGGCATTGATGACAGCATACCCGTATTTCTCTAGTGGGAAACCTGAATAAGAGAAGCAATGTGACAGTGAATTGGGGTATGAGTTCTAGAAGCTAGTTGCATGGTTTTCTCTAAATCTGATTACATAGGCAAGTTATTCAATCTTGTTTTGCCTCATTTCTTTCAACTATAAGATAGAAATAAGTTGCTGAGAGGATCAAATGTGGTACTGCATATAGTGTGTGGAATATGGTAATCAACATATTAGATTTTGCCATCATCATTAGTAATATTCAAAATTTATTATTATTATTATTAAACTAGCAGAAATGAAACAATAGAGACATTTGGCTAAATTGTAGATAAGTATTTCATCTTAATCATCTGGATGAGGATATGACAGTTAAGAATTCCTAACTGAGGTTTGTTTAAAATAATGGACATTACTCCTCCTGGTGTTTGTTGATTTTATAATTATGTGTTTATACCCACTAACATGCTCAAATATATTTGTTCTATTTATATAGCATTTATATAACATGCTTCAATAAGAAGTCATGTGTTTGGCTGCCTCTACCAAACAGTAGGCACATACTTTATGCCAACGAGTCTCCTTATGTCTCAGGGGTTCAGAGGTGACATTCGTTTGGTAACATTGCCAAGTAAGTGTCTTGCCATAAGCAGAGATGACCTAAATTTTTATTTGATCTTCTTTAAACATCATTATAAATAAACCAGACATGAAGCCCATTCTGTTACCAGGGGAGTATGGAAAATGTGGGTAAATGAGACACCTTCAGTCATTAGATATAAATAAAAGGTGGTTGGTACTGACTACACTGTAATGAAAAAAAGAAAGCATGGTAGAAGTACCATGGAGGAGGTTTGAAAAAAGAATCAAGTATATGACTGTTTTCTGGAGAAAGAAAGAAACTGTGGAGATAAGCCTGAGTGAGGAGAGAAAATACGAAGTACAGATGATCCCCAGTTATGATAGTTTGACACACAATTTGTTGACTTTTTGATGGTGCAAAAGCAACAGGAAATTCAGGAGATACTATACTTGAATTTGGAATTTATATCTTTCTTTGGGCTAATATCATGTGGTAGATACTCCCTAGAGAGGTTGGGCAGTGGTAGGTAGTTGTAGCTCCCAGCCAGTCACATGGTTCTCTCTCTCTGGTTTACTTTGCTGCCTGCATTGATATTTTCAACTTAAAATGGATTTATTGGGATGCAACCCCTACTGGAAGTGGAGTAAGATCTAATTTGAGACAAAGTACAAGAACATGTAACATTTTATGGGACTAGTGAGGGCATTAGTCTTGGTGGAAATTGTAGTGAAAATCCTAGGGGAATGTGATTGGACCTGAAACAGTGAGATGGAGATAGCTGTATGACAGAAGCAAATGTACCAAAATCAGTTGAGTCTTTTTTCTCTTTTATAAAATACTCCTTCATATGCATCCTCTAATTTTACACTAGCCAGAGTGTTTATTTTCCTGGTAATTGAATATATCTATATATCTATAAATATAAATATAAATATATATTCCACATATAAGAGAAACTAAGTGATATTTCTTTTTCCACTAACTTCTTTCACTTGGCACAAATCTCTCCAATTCCATCCATATTGCTACAAATGGCAAGATCATTTTATTTTAAATTGATGAGTAGTATTCTATCTTCTTAATCGACTCATTTGTCCTTAGACATTTGGGCTTTTCCATAATTTGACCACTTACAGTGTAAATTAGAGTGCACTGTAGTAAATTACAGTGTAAATTAGAGTGCATATGTCCCTTCAGGTAAGTGTTTTTGTATATTTTAGGTATGTTCTAACGGTGTGATTGCTGGATGATAGGGTAGACCTATTTTTTAATATTTTGAGAAACTTCCATTACTATCTCCATAAGGACAGGGGATGTCTACATTCCCACCAAGAGAGTAAGAGGGCTACTCCCTCCCCCCCATCCTCTTCAATATTTGTTTCTGGTCTCTTTTTGATACTAGTTATTCCCAAGAAAGTGAGGTGGTAGCTTATAGTGGTTTGGATGGTTTGGATTTTCTTCAATAAAATTTGATGGTGAGCACTTTAATGTACCTGTTGGCCATTTGTCTTTGGAGACATGTCTATTTAGTTTTTATAACCATTTTTGGTTGTTTTCTTTTTGAATTGATGAGTTTCATATAAAAATTGAATATCAGCCCCCTGTCAGTTTGCTGAATTGCAAATATTTCCTCCCATTTAGTAGTGTCTTTAGTTTAATAATTGTTTCTTTCACTATGCAGAAGGTTTTTAATTTAATCTATTAAAAGTTCCATATATTTTAAATGAAATTGTTAAGTGGAAATTAAAATTTAAGAAGGAAGACTTGAACATGTCCTAGCTTCATGTTAAAGGCAGTCTTCAATTTTTAAGTCAGTATAGTAATAAAGACAGGTGCTATTTTAACCTAAGACTTTATAGTTATTCTAATTAGGGAAAATGATCAGTATAATGAACAGATCACCAAAGATACCACAAATTTGTCTCCACATTAAGGGATGTGCTTAATGTTTAAAAGTAATTTTGGAGAAAAGTTACATTGGTACATATAATGAAGGTCATCATTCTTAGATTCATCCCAGTCTTTCCATGTGAGAACTGTAGTTCAGGTTCCCTCTACTAACTAGCTGCAAATTATCATAGTAGATAATAGTTGCTTTATATTATAAACAAGTAAAATAAAGAACAGGCAAATGGAAATGTCTGAGCACAGAGTATCTACAGGGAGGAGTAAGGGTGATTCTTGCTTTGCCAGAAACTTTTTTCCTTTTGTTTTTTTTGTCACTGGGAGGGTATTCGAGCATTCCAGCAAATGAAGACACTATAATAATGGGCAGTTTTATTTATACTTAATATATGCTCATTTTTTTTCAAAGAGTGTGTGTGTATATATATATATATATATATATATATATATATATATATATATATATATATATACAGTTCAGTTTGGTATAGCAAGCCATTTATTCTTACTTAATTTTAGTTTTGCACATCCTTAAGTTTGGCTATTGTAAAATATTTGCTAGTACTGTTTACATTCACTTACACATTTTTTTTTTCTGTCTGAGATAATGCTGATTTATGACACTGTATGGTTTAGGGGTATTTTATATATATATATTTATTACACTATGCTCATGATCAAATAACCAATCTATCAGAGTTCACTGGGTCTCCCCCCAATTTGCTCACCCCCACCCTCTTTGGTAGCTTTATTTCTGCAGTTATATTTCAAGGGTTAGTTTGGGTTTGGTCCTTTGCTCTGTGTAATATTCCACATGAATTATAATGTATTTATCTTTCTTCTTCCCATTTATTTTGCTTAGCAAAATCTCCACTTCCATGCATGTTGTCACAAATGGCTGGACTTTATATTTCAGCTGGATAGTATTCTATTCCACATACATGTAAATATATATCTATGCATATAAATAACACATTGCTTTAATACACACATCTGTTTTGGGGTACTTGGTTTGATTACATAGCTGAGCTAATAATGTAAATAGAGCTGCAGTGAACATGGAAGTGGAAGATAGGCATGCCTATGTGCCTTCAAATTTGCATCTTTGAGTAAATACCTAGGCCAAGAATTGCTGGATCTCATAGTAGATCCATTTTTAATTCTTTGAAGAATCTCCATACTGTTTTCCATAGAGACTGGGCTAGTCTACATTCTGCCAACAGTATATACGGACTCCATTTTATCCACAACCTCAGCCACAATCATTTCTGGTCTGTTTCCTATGGACGATTTTCACTTATGTGAGGTGAAATCTCATTGTAGTGTATTCCCCTGATGATAAGTAATGGTGCCTGATAGCCATATATATGATTCTAACAGATTTGTTACACAGCTGTAAGTTTGCTTGTATATGTATATTTATTGACCTCAACAAAATATATCAGCTCCATCACTAGTCTGTAAACTTATGGCCAAAAAGATACTCATTTATAACTTCAGATTATTTCAGAAATAGTATTCTAAACCAATTCCATAAATGGCAAATAAAAATGTAATCTGTGGTATAAATACCTGTATGCTAAAATGACTCGCTGGTTTTTTAACTTTCAGTCAGATGTATGGGTGAAAATAGTCAAAATTCTATCTTGAAGATATAAGCAGAAAATAATCAGACTATCAGGAAAAACCCTGAACACAGTAATGAAATATTAATTAAAGGAGGCAGTAAGACAACTTTAAAACCTAGAAAATAGGGAGAGAGAAGTTTTAAATAAGCTAACCTTTGTCCATTTTGGTTTCCCTGCCCAAATTCTTTGCCACTTCACTCATATTAAAGTGACAAGTGAAAAGGATGGGATGGTTTCACTTGTGGTTCACATATTTACTTTTTCTTCCATAGGGGATGTTTCTTCCAAGGGATGGATTAGTTAACTGCCTCAGTAATGTCATATTTTTTGTCAACATGTTTAATATTCTAGGACATGTATGATCCCAGATCTGCTTTAGTAGCCTTTCCTGGAATGACCATGACAGGGAAGCAAGTCAGAGCAAATTGCATGACCATTTACTGTGAATGACAAATGCATGCATACTGCTGAAAGCTACTGAATGTTGGTGCCAATTGTTATCAATTAAGTATTAGGCTGCACTACCTTGGTGTATAAACTAGTCAAGAATATAAATTAACTTTGGGAATGGATTTTTATTTATTATTATTATTTTTAATTTATTTATATATAAATTTCACATCTTTGTAATACCAGGGGCTCACTTTCCACCCTTGTCATCATTCCTGCCCTTTCCCCCCTGCACCAAGTTGTATGCTTCAGTTTGGTGGTTAGCTTGTTTTTCCTATATCCCATATATTAGTGAAACCATTTGGTTTCTGTCTTTTGCTTTTTGACTTGTTTCTGCTAATATAATTTATTTTAAGTACATCTATGTTATCATAAAATCATCAAATATATCATTTTTAATTGATGAGTAACATTCCATTGTGTATATATACCACTTCTTTTTCATCCAGTCATCTGTTTCGGGACATTTAGGTTGCTTCCAAGTTCTTGCAATTATAAATAGTGCTGCAGTAAACATTTGAGTACAGGTGTCCCTTTGTACCACATTGAGGTTTCTTTTGGGTAGATTCTCAATAGAGCAATTGCTGGGTCAAATGGTAGTTCCATTTTCATTAATTTGAAGGTCCTCCACACAGCTTTCCATAGTGGTTGGACGAGTTTACATTCCCACCAGCAGTATAAAAGTATTCCTTTCTCACCACATCCACACCAGCATTTGTTGCTTTAGATGTGGGCCATTCTTACTGGTGTAAGGTGGTATCTCATTGTGGTTTTCATTTGCATTTCCCTTATTGCTAGTGGTGTTGAGCAGTTTTTCATGTGCCTGTTGGCCATTTGTATTTCCTCTTTGGAGAAGAGTCTTTTTAGTTCTTCTCTCATTTTTTTATTGGGCTTCTTGTTTTGCTTTTGTTTAGTTGTGTGAGTTCCTTGTAGATCTTAGTTATTAAACCCTTATCACTATTGTGAAGGGCAAAATTTTTTTCCCATTTGGTTGGACTTCATTTATTTTTTCTGTTTTCTCTTTTGCTGTACAGAAGCTTTTTAGTTTAATGTAGTCCCATCTGTTTATGTCTTCCTTCATTTTTTTTGCCATCTGTAGATGTGTCCAGAAAGGGATTTCTGAACTGTAATTCCTGGAGGGTTTTGCCCAAGTTTTCCTCTATGTATATTATAATTTCAAGTATGACATCTAAGTCCTTTATCCATTTTGAATTGCCGTTTGTACATGGTGTGAGGGAGTTGATTTGGTCCATTTTCTATGCATGTCTTAGCCCAATTTTCCAGCACAATTTATTGAAGAGGCTATCCTTGTTCCAATGTAAGTTTGTCATTCCTTTGTCAAAGATTAGTTGACTATATATGTGTGGTTTTATTTCTGGGCACTCAATTGTGTTTCATTGGTCTGATTGTCTGTTTTTGTACAAGTAACAAGCCAGTTTTAATTATTATGGCTTTGTAGTATATTTTGAAGTTTGGAATTGTAACACCTCCATTCTTTTTTTTTTCTGATTAGGAGCTTTTATTATTGAGGTCTTTTGTTATTCCATATGAATTTCAGTAGTTTTTGTTCTCTCTTTAAAAAATGTCATTGGGATTTTTATTGGGATTGCATTGAATCTATAGATTGCTTTTGGTAGGATGGCCATTTTGATGATATTAACTCTTCCAATCCATGAACAGGGAATATCTTTCTATTTCCTTATGTCTTCTATCTCTTTTAGCAGAATTTCAAAGTTTTCTTTGTATAGTTCTTTCAAGTGTTTTGTTAGGTTTATTACCAGGTATATAATTTTTTTTGGGAATATGGTAATTTGGGATGGTTTTTCTGATTTCTTCTTCTATTTGATTTTTTTCATATAGGAAAGCTACCGACTTCTGTGTGTTGATTTTGTATCCTGCTACCTAATTGAACTGGTTTATTACTTCAAGCAATTTTTCTGTGCATTTTTAGGGGTGATCTATATAGAAAATCATGTTATTAACATATAATGATAGCTTCAGTTCCTCTTTTTCTATTTGGATCCCTTTTATGTTTTTCTCTTGCCTTATTGTCCTAGCTAGAACTTTCAGTACAATGTTAAAGAGTAGTGGGGAGAGTGGGCATCCTTGCCTGGTTGCACATTAACTGGAATAATTTTAATTTTTTCCCTGTTTGGGATGATGTTTGCCCTAGGTTTGTCATAGATGACTTTTATTATCTTGAGGTATGTTCCTTAATTCCCAATTTTTAAAGACTTTTATCATGAATGGATGCTGGAATTTGTCGAATGCTTTCTCTGCATATATTGATATGATCATGTGGGCTTTGTTTTTCTCTTTGTTGATGTGGTGTGTTATGTTAATTGATTTCTGGATGTTGAACCATCGTTGTGCCCCTGGGATAAATTCCACTTGGTCATGGTGAATAATGCTTGTTATGCATCATTGGCTTTGATTTGCCAGGATTTTGTTTAAAATTTTTGCATCCGTGTTTATTAGGGAAATTGGTCTATAGTTTTCTTTCTTTGTGCTGTCCTTATTTGGTTTTGGTATGAGTGTGATGTTTGTTTCATAGAATTTGTTTGGCAGTTTTCCTTCTTTCTCGATTTTTTGGAAAAGCTTTAGTACTGCAGTTGTTATTTCATCTTTGAATGTCTGGTAGAATCCATTTATTCATTTGTAAAGCTATCAGGTCCTGGGATCATTTTTAAATAGAGTTTTGATGACTGCTTCTATTTCGCTGCTTGTAATTAGTTTATTTAAATTCTCTATATCTTCTTTGTTCAATTTTTGATAGTTGTATCTTTATAAGAATCTGTCCATCTCACCCAGGTGTTGTATTTATTTCCATATGTTATTCATAGTAATCTCTTATACTTTGGATTCCTTTTGTATCTGTTGCAATTTCTCCTCTTTCATTTGTGATTCTGTTTATTTGAATTTTCTCTCTTTTTTTCTTTGTGAGCTTTGTAAGGTGCTTATCAATTTTATTTATTATTTCAAAGAAACAGCTTTTGGTTTTGTTGATCTTCTGGATAGTCTTTTTTGTTTTTAGGTTATTTCTTTTATTTTTGTTATTTCTTGTCTTCTGCTGGGTTTTGGGAATTTTTTTGTTGCTCTTTTTCTAATTTTTTGAGTTGGTAGATTAGGTTTTTTTTTTGGGGGGTGGGTTAGTTTCTTGGTTTTTGATGTAGGCCTGTATTGCTATGAACCTTCCTCTTAGATATGCTTTTGCCGCATTCCACACATTTTGGACTGATGTGTCTTTCGTCATTTGTTTTGAAGTTAGTTTTAATTTCTTCTTTAATTTCTTAAAGTGCCCATTCTTCATTAGTAGCATGTTGTTCAGTTTCCAAGTGTTTGATGTTCTTACTTTCTTTTCATTGTTGATTTTTAGTTTGATACTTTTATGGTCTGAGAAAAAAGTTGGTATTATTTTATTTTTTTATTTAAAAAAGTCATTTTATTGATTTGCCACATTTGTGCATTAATTGATCCCTCTTCCCCCTCTATATTCCCCCTCCAGTTACTCCATATTCCATTTTTCTGAGATTATTTGGTTGGTAAAGTTGATGTTCACTTGTTCATTGTTTGGCCTGTTGGTCTCTTCTGATATCTGGAAAATTTTTTTTTTTTTTTTTTGCATATATATGTATATTTATATTACATTAGTCTATTATTGTGTACTCTGGTGCTTTCCCACTTCACTAACATTTGTTAACCATCCTGATCTTTTGTGCTTTTCACCTCCCCCACCTTCTTCCCACTCCTCCTATCTTGCTCCATGGTTCAGTCCCATTGGTTGTTTTCATTCTTTTTTATTTATTTCTGCTAATATGAGTCTTTCTAGTTCCATCCAGGTTGCTGCAAATGACATGTGTTTGTCCTCCTTGATGATTGTGTAGTATTCCATTATGTATATGTACCACTTTTTTTTAGCCAATCATCTGTTTGGGGGCATTTGGTTTGCTTCCATTCCTTGGCAATTGTAAACAAGGCTGCAATGAACATGCCCATACATGTGTCCTTTTAAATTAATGTTTTCATGTCCTCTGGTAGATTCCTAGCAATGGGATTTTTTGGTCAAATGGTAAGTCCACTTTCAATTGTTTGAGGGTCCTCCACACAATTTTCCATAATGGATGACCAATCTGCACTCCCACCAGCAGTGTAAGAGAGTTCCTTTTTCTTCACATCCGTGCCAACATTTGTTGTCTGTTTTATTTATATGGGCCATTCTTACTGGTGTAAGATGGTTTCTTAGTGTGGTTTTAATTTGCATTTCCTTGATTATTAGTGGTGTGGAGCATTTTTTCATATGCCTATTAACCATTTTATCTCCACTTTGGTTATTTGTCTTTTTAATTCTCCCCATTTTTTATTGGGTTTTTTGCTTTGTTTTTGTTGAGCTGTAGGAGCTCTTTGTGGATCTTTGTTATCAGACCCTTGCCACTTGTCTGGAGAGCAAAACTTTTCTCTCAGTTGGGTTTCTTTTTACTTTGTTTATTGTCTCTTTTGCTGAACAGAAACTTTTTAGTTTTATATAGTCCCAGCTGTTTGTTTTCCTTCATATTTTTTGCCAGCCATAGTTGTTTCCCCAAGTGGATTTCTGAGGTGAAATTCATAAAGGGTTTTGCCCAGGTTTTCTTCTATGTATTTTATGGTTGCAGGTTCACTTCCAGGTCCTTTGTCCATTTTGAGTTAATTTTTGTACAGGGTGTGAGAGTGTTGTCCTGGTCCATTTTTTTTTTTTTTTACAAGTTTTGATCCAGTTTTCCCAGCACCATTTACTGAAGAGGCTATCCTTGTTCCAGGGTATATTTTTTCCCCTTTGTCAAAGATTAGTTGACCGTATATGTGTGGTTTTATTTCTGGGTATTCAATTCTGATCCATTGTTCTGTTTGTCTGTTTTTGTACCAGTACCATGCTGTTTAAGTATTATGGCTTTGTGGCATAGTTTGAAATCTGGAATAGTAATCTCTGTGTATTTACTCAGGTTTGCCTTGTGGCCTAGTTTATGTGGTCAATTTTAGAGATTGATTCATGTGTATTTGAGAAAAAGGTGTATTCTTTTCCTTGTGGGCATAGTGTCCTGTAGATATCTACTAGGTCCAATTTGTCTAGGTCGTCTTTTAAGGCTTTCGTGTCCTTGTGTAGGTTTTATTTTTTTGATCTGTCCTTTGTTGAGAGTGAGGTGTTGAAGTTTCCTAGTACACATGTGTTTTCATCAATATTTGTTTTCAGTTATCTTAGTAGCTGCCTTATGAATGTACCCTCTTTTGGTCAGCATATGTTGATAATCATTACATCTTTTTGATGCGTTGAATCTTGAACCATTAGGTAGTGACTTTCTTTATCCTTTGTCACTTTTTTAAATTTTGAAATGTGCTTTGTCTGCTATAAGAATCACCACCCTGCCTTTTTTTTTTTGGGGGGGGGGCAGATATATGCTTGTTGAATTGTTTTCCTTCCTTTTACCTTCAATCTATGCTTGTCTTTTGGGATCAGATGTGTTTCTTGGAGGCAGCAGAATGTTGGGTTCTGTCTTTTAATCTAGTCTGCAACTCTGTGTCTTTTGATAGATCAGTTTAGCCCATTGACATTTAGAGTAATTATTGATGTTATAGGTTCTAACATTGGGTTCCTGGTGGTCATTTGGGGTTCTGTTTTAGTTTCTTCTTTCTTTTTATTATTCATTGTTTTTATTCTTCTGCAGATTTTGGTCTTAGGGTTTCTTGCAGGAGTTCTTAGAGTGGGGGTTTGGTGGTAGCAAATTTCTAAAGGTTTTGTTTGTCTGAGAAGGTTCTAATTTTTCCTTCATAAAGGAAGGACAATTTTGGTGGGTAGAGTATCCTTGGTTGGTGCTTTTTGTCTTGTAGTGTTTTAAAGATGTGGCCTCATTCTTTCCTTGCTTGGAGTGTCTCTTCTAAGAAATCGGAGGTCAGTCTAATAGGATTTCCTTTATAGGTTATTTGTTTCCTCTGTTGTTATCTCATATATTTTTTTTTTTTATCTTTGGCTCTTGAAAGTTTTACCATGATGTGTCTTTCTGTGTTTCGTCTTTCATTAAAGTAGTTTGGTGTCCTTTTTGCTTCCTGTATATCTATTTTCATTTCTTTCTTCATATTTGCTAAATTCTCCATTATTTTATCGAGAAGTCTTTTGGATCCTGTCTTTCTCTTCTCCTTCTGGGATTCCAGTTATTCTTGTATTTGTTTTCTTTAGGGTATCTGACAGATCTGATTTTTTTTCTTCTGTCTTACTTTGTTTTTCTCTATCCTCTCTATTTCTATATCCTCTAGTGTGCTAATTAGTTCTTGATTTCTTCTAATCTGCTTTCCTGGGTTTTCCCTGCATTTTTTGAATTCTTGTATTGCTCCTATATACTGTATCTCCTGCAGCCTCCTATTTAGGGTATCAATTTCATTTTTCTGTTTGTAAATGATATTTCTCATTTTGCTGCATTCTTTTCTACATTTTCCTGCTACTCCTTTTAGTTTGTTGAAAGCTTCTAACCTCTTGCTTCCCCTTTTCCCATCTCTTCCTTGACCTCTTTGAGTGCTTTTATCACTTTGATTCTGATTTTTTTGTCTGACATATAAAGCATTTCTTCCATGTCATCCATGTTGTTTTCTGCAGATTGTTTATCCTTTGGTGGCAAGTTATTTTATTTAGGGCTTGCTTATTTATATTCTTCCTCCTTCCCATGTTTTCCTTTCGGACTTGCTGTACATATTGAGTAACTACAACTCTAGTATTAGATGGCATGTTGAAGCCTATCCAGTTGTGGTTATTTCTACCTTTGTGTTTTTGCTTGTGTGGTGATTATATCTTGTTTCCATTTGCTATTTGGGGGGACAAGTTCCTTTTCAGAGAGTGGATATGTTGAGTAGATGTGGTTTTTATTGTTTGTTTGTCTTCTTTTTTTCATTGTTTCTCCTCTTTTGGATTGATGGGTCTTAAATATTTTTTAGTGCCTCTGAGCATCTAGGGCATGTCATATAAACCTTTTTGACTGGGGTGTCTTGACGTTTTTGGGTAGGACTTGAGTGTTCTTTGTTCTCAAGTCTGTGCCAGTGTTATGCAGCAGCACTGGTACTTCTGGGCTGCTGGGGTGTGAGCTCTTGGCTGCCAAGTTGAATATCCCTGGGCCAGTAAAACTCAGTCCATGCCTTAGTTTATATAGCAGAGGCCCATTCAGTTGCAAATCTCATGGCCCAACCCTATCTCTCAGGTGTGTTACGTTGGCAACTGGAAGTAGTCAGGTGCTGGTTGGAGCCCTCACCTGAGCCCCACCAGGCTGCTGCATTGTGACCTCTTCACCACCAAGTTGAATTTCCCTCAGGGATGGATTTTAAACTAATACACAATTCAGGAATCTAATAATTGTCTTTGCTATTAGGTGATGCTTATCTTTAACTATACAACTGAGAGATAAATGTGTGCATTTTCATATAAGCAAGTGACTATTGATTCCATTAGTCTGAGTACTCTGAATAAAAAACAGTTCTTCCCCACTGTTTGATTTGAGATTTTGGTCTTCTATGCTAAAGCCATCATTCTTTCATTTTAATGAAATCTCATAAAATTTTAAAAATGTATCTTCAGTGTTTTAAATTGAATTTCTATTATATATGTGTTCAATCCAATATATTTTGAATTTCAAAATTTCCTCTTTAGATTATTTGCATGTAAATTTCCAGCAAAAACATAAGAATGTTTGTGTATGTATAATATTCCATTGAGACATAAATCTTAGTACACAATCCATTCTGAAGATTTTAAATAGAATTATATACAATGTCATGTAAAAGTTTATTTACATAAAATTTCATGCTGTCCTCTGGAAATGTTTTCTAGAGTGTTTTATCTCCACATTACTTTGATGCTTTATTTCTTGGAAAATTACAGTCATATATCATGACAGTGCTTTTTATTTGGATAGTATAGCAATGAAAAAAGACAATAATGATAGACCTGTCTCTTTTACTATTTGGAAATTGAAAATATAACTTCTATTATAGCCAAACACATTTCTCCTGTGGTTGAGTAAGCATGAGTCTTCCTTACATGAAGTGTGAGGATGGGAGAAAATGCTTACTGACAGCACTCCCAAAGGTTTGGAAATAATTGTCTATGGCAGAAAAATACATGAATATGATTCAGCTTTAGAAAAAGCTTTGCAACAACTAATATTATCAAGGGAAAGCCTTTACTCTCAAGAGTGACATCATTAAATGAGATCTTCATGTCTAGAAAATAATGCCACGCATATGACAAGTGAATTTCATCAAAGACATTGCTATTATTGTCCTCCAGATACTAGCAGACTATTAATCTTTCATATGACATGAAACTAGCTACATATCTGAATAAAAATGCAGAGGATCTTTATGACCTTTTTTTATTGATGTGAGATATTGTAAGTGCATTCAGTCCAGATTCCTTTAGTGGGTCATATGTTTTAGAAAGACATGTCAGAATTATGAACAACTGTAATTTCAATACTGGAAGGACCATCCATAATATCATTTCTCTTAGGCTAGATAAAAAAAAAATAATGCAATATTTAAAAGCAGCATTTATTTAATTAACTAGCATTTGCTTCTCAGTTTTAAAATCATAAGAGGCTTTTGAGTTTCTTCACCCACTGATTTTCAGTTCAGCTGACATTTTATCTGATAATCAAATCCTATGTCTTTCCTCTGATGGTATTTATGTAATAGAAGTCAACACAAAATAACTTAAAAACAGTTTAAGAAAAGTAATGGAGCTTAATGATAACTTATGTGACAAATTCAACTTCATTCAGAGGGTAAGGATATATCACGGAGATATTTTATGCAATTAAACAAAAAAATCTTCTGTTTGACCTTTGAGGCAAATGTAGAGAGGAAAAATAATCTTTCTACAACATTATACTCTAACAGAAAATTGTATTTTCACACCGAAAATCATTTTCAGAAGCCTCTGATTTGTATATTCTCCAAAGTATGTTTCATTTAAAACTATTTCCTTGAAAAATTTTCACTCTCCTATTTAACTGAATCCAAGTCTCCCCCATATGTCCCACCCCTAATTAGATGAATTCCTATCAGTTTGCTCAGTCTCACTTTCTTAACATTGTGAAATTAAGAAGTCCATTTTCTCTTTGCTTGTAACCACTCTTTCACATAACTACATGATTATTAGTCTTCCTCTACTTGCAGTCTGATTTTCAAAATTAGTTTACATTTGAAATCTTTCATTTGCTAAAATCTTCATTTTCATAGCAATGGATAATACCCTGAATAGTGCCACCACTTTCTTGTCCCTCATTCTCACAGATTCTGATCCAGTCTTAGAACCATTCTCATTACAGTGTGTGCCCCAGACAGCCACTACTAATTGATAAAGAATTTACTCATAAGAACTTTCCTTCCCACTTAGCACTCTCTTGGTTCACTATAGCTCAAAATCCGAAAATTTCTATCCCGATCTATAAATATGTGATGACTCTTTCACTTATGCCAATAGTCTTCCCTTTGAAATCTCTTCATGAATTTCTATCTAAAGCTACTCTCCTTACTGTAACTTAATTTATATTGAATATTTATTGGGGATTGCTGCTTTTAAGATTTGAGTATATATGAAATATCTCTGGCTTTTCCCTATAATCCTTTGCTTTTGTGAAATCTTTTATTATATCCTTTACCTTCAGGGTACCTCTCAAGGACTCCCTTTTAGCATATTTCACCCTCAATAAAAGTCTTCATCTCCGTTACCATTCATCAAATCTGGTTTGAGTCTTAATAGAAATCTCAATGTTCTCTTCATCTTCATTGCCATCCACCTAATTCTAACCATGAGTTAACATTTCTATGTGTCATATAGATTGCCATTTAAACAGAATATCACACATAATTTCATTGGCTATGTAACATTTAAGTTCTTTAGCAACCTTTATAAAAATTATCTATACTCCTTTTAGTTTTCTTTAACTTTCTTATGATAGTCTCCTCTAAAATACTATCTTCCCCTGTGATTGTGAGGTAAGGAACTGAATATCTCTGAGAAGGTAACACTGAACAGAGTCCTATGTGATGAGGCTGAGCCAGTGAGTAAAAAATATGGCTAGGGAGGAGTATTTCAGACAACGAGAAAGTATAAAGTATTTGATTCAGAAGGCACTGCAACTTTTTGCTGTGGGATTATCTTATGCATTACTGGTTGCCTGCCAGCATACTTAGTCTCTCTGTGCTACATGACTGTCACAATGGTCCCCTTTTGTGAAAACTCAGAATTTCTCTGAACATTACCATACATCTACTTGGACATAAATAATTCTTCAGGGATGCCACTGGAGTATTTCAAAGAGTAGGATGACTAGAGTTGTTATATATTTACAAAGTGTCAATCTATTTTCTTTTTGGAGAATGAGCTAGTAGAAGGTGAGATTAGAAACAGATAGTTTGAAACTGTATTTTTTCTACAGGTATGAGAAAGTGGTAAGCTGAACATTAGTACCTGTTATGAAGGTTGTTAACTCATGCTGTAAGGTATTACTAGAATGCTGTTAAATGACCAAGAGTTATAAAAGAATCCAGACACCAGTTAAGGATGTTAGAATTTGTATGGAAATAACTGGAGCGCAGAAGAGAATTTAAGACAAAATTCATTACAACATAATCTTAGGTGTCATCACTATCCTCATTCCACTGACAGAAAGTAATTTTAAAAAATCAAAGACCTAAAGAGAGAAATCCAAAAATTTTATAAGAAAACATAAGGTTTCATATCTCTGCATTAAGTAATGACTTCCTACATGTGGCATTGAAAACATAAAATGGATAAATTATACTTCATCAGAGGTAAAACTATCGACACTTGAAATGGAAATACCATGAAAAAAGAACGGGATAAAATTATGAGAAATTCTATATTTGATAAGCACACTGTGTTTAAATTTCATTGACATTACTACAGTCCAACAATAAAACCAAAACAACCCATTTTAAAAGGCAAAGGATTTGAATAATTCTTAAAAATGTTCAGAATCATTGGTGAAATACAGATCAATGAAATTCTATTCTATATCTCACCCACCAAGATGGGTATTATAAAGATGGAAAACAAAAAGTGTTGATGAAGATGTGGAAAAATAGAACTTGGGGGAAATAATTTGGTGCAGCCAATTTGGAAAACAGTTTTGAAATTGTACAAAGAGTTAAATATAGTTTCCATATGATCTAGCAAACCTGTTCCTAGCTAGATGCACAACAATTGATAATATATGCCAATGAAAAATGTACAGAAATATTCAAAGCAATATTCATAATGGCCAATGTGGAAATAAACCAATCCATGTTGATGAAGAGATAATATATCCATGTAATAACACACAAAAAGTAACAGTTCATACAAAAAAACAGATGAAACATTATGCTCAGTGACAGAAGCCAGGAATAAAACTGACATGGTGTATGATTCCATTTTCATATAATTCCCCAAACAGGCAAAATCAGTGTCATACAGCAGCTTTGTTTCTAGAGGAGCAGTGACTACTAATCAGTATGTCAGGTGAAGGGAAGAGAGAGGTGATGAAAATGTTCTTAAATTGCCAGCAGTGGTGGCCACAGAAGAGCAAGGATAGGTGACAGAAGAGCAGGACCCAGGGGAAGTGCCAGGGCAGAGCCAACATCTCTGAGAGTCCTCCAGGTGTCAACAAGTCTGGGTGGCCAGATCTATGCAAAAGCTTGTGAATGGGGCAACATGTTCCAGGGCACACTGCACCTGGACATTGGTGTCAGCCACAGAAGAGCAGGGATCCATCAGAAGTGCTGGATTAGAGCTAACATCTCTGAATCTCCTCAGGTGCCAACAGGCACAAATGACCAGTACCAAAAAAAAAAAAAAAAGTGTGCACACCCATGCTAAAAGGGAGAATGAGGCAAACCCAACCTGAACTGTGGCACCATTAGACCTAGTAAACCCCAAGGAGGCATAGAACAGCAAGTTTTTCTAAATAGCCAGAGGAGGGAAACACTCCCAGGAAAAAGAAGGGTGACCCAACAGCTCAGTGGTAGCCCCACTGATTGCAAGAGAGCACCTTACAACACAAAGTTGACCACAGCAACACAAGAACAAGAATAAACCCATACAGGCAAAGGGCACCAAGAAACATGCCAATAAATACAAACACCACAGTGGTCCAATGCTTAGAGCAATGGAAAGGAAGGATAAAACCACAAATGTTCAAACAAGTCACTGAGGAAATAGTACTCCACCAAAAGAAAAACAACCCTCAGAATGCAATACTGAGGACACAGAAGAAATACACCTCTAGTCAGACAAAGAATCCCAACAGACCATAAAATGAATAGCCAAAGAGATGGAAGGGGATCTAGAAAAACTTAAAGAGAGAATAGTCATGAGTAACACAACTAAAGAGCAGAAAAGGAGAAATAATCCCAACTCACCTCAACTAAAACAGAGTTAAGGGAGAATTAGAAAAAAGTTCGAGAAATTCAATTCTTAAAAAGGGGGAGTAAGGAAATCCAGTACATAAAGAGTAGTAGGAGAGTTTAAAAATGCAGGGAAAAGTCATGAAAATAGACTAGTAGTAATAGAGGAGTGCATCAACAATCTAGAGGATATTTGAAATAAAAAGTACCAACAGAGAGAAGGAAAGGGAAGTACAAAAGAAAAGCCCAGAGGAGAACTTCCCTAACCTAAAGAAGGAAATGAAAATATACATACAAGAAGCCAAAGGGAAACCAAAATATTTCAATGAAGGGAAAACCACATAAAGACACATAATTCTGCCAAGAGTTCAAGATAAAGAAAGAATAATGAAACTAACCAGAAAAAGGAAACAGATAACATACAAAGGAAAACCTATCAGGTTGACTTCAGATTTTTCTGAGGAGACATTTCAAGCAAGGTGGGACTGGAGACATATTCAAACAACTTTAGGACAAAAAATTCAAACCACAAATACTCTATGCTGCAAAGATCTCCTTCCTGTATGAAGGAAAAATAAGATCCTTTCAGGGAAAAAATGTCTTCAGAAATTTGTCACCACCAAACCTCTACTCCAAGAAACTATGAGAAACCTTAAAATCCAAACCAATGGAAAACTGACTAGAAAGAACAGAGCAAGCTAATTAATAGGTCCTCGAAATGAGCACCAAAAGATAACCTCAGACTCTCAAGTATCAGTAAGCACCCTAAATATTAGTGGTCTAAATGCACCAATCAAAAACAGTAGTACACTAGATCAGAAAACAAAATCAGTCTTCTACCTACAAGAAACTCATCTGAATGCTAAATATGAGCATAGGCAGAAAGTAAAGGGTTGGAAAATAATTCTGCAAGCAAATGGCCCCCAGAAGAAGCAAGGGTAGCCATATTAGTAGCAGATAAAGCAAACTTTAATCTAAAAAAGGTGATAAGGGACGAAGAAGAATGACACATAATGGTAAAAGGGTTAATACACCATAAGTGCATAACAATTATTAACATATACTCACCAAATGTGGGAGCATCAAAATTTATCAGACAATTACTAACAGTACTAAAAACAGACATTGGTGAAAGTACATATATGGCAGGTAATTTCAATACCCCACAGTCACCAAAAGAGAGATCAACAATGCAAAAACTAAGGACGTAGAATTTCTAAATGAAGATTTTGACCATGTGGACCTAATAGATATTATAGGACACTGCACATCCAAAGAAAGAAATATACCTTTTTCTCAAATGCATATGGATCATTCTCAAAATAAATTACATATTAGAACATAAGACAAATATTAATAAATACACAAAGATTAAAGTAATGCTAAAGTTTTTCTCATTACAAAGGCATCACTGGAAGTCAACAATAAAAAGAAAGCACTACATGGTCCACTACATGTCCACTACTGGACTGAAAAACATGCTACTAAATGACTGGGTAGTTGAGGAAACTAAAAATTACTTTGAAACAACAACAAATATGACACAATGTTCCAAAATGCATGGGACTAAGCAAAAGCAGTATTAAGAAGGTTCATAGCAATATAGGCTCATATCAAAAAGACAAGAAACCAAAGAAATAACCTAATCGCTCAGCTTGAGAAACTAGAAAAGAAACAATACAAATAACCCAACAGAAGACAAGAAATAAGAAAAATAAAAGAAGAAATAAATAATCTAGAAAATAAAATAACAGTCCAGAAGAGAAACAAAGTCAAAAGCTGGTTTGTCAAAAGAATAAAGTTGACAAACCTCTAGTAAGGCTCACAAAGAAAAGAAGAAAGAACACTCATATAAGCAGGATCACAAGAGGAGAAATTCAACTGACACAGTTGTAGTAATCCAAAGGATAATCAGGGAATATGATGAGCATCTATATGGAAACAAATACAACAACCTGGATGATATGGATAGATTCTTACAACTACATGGTGAGCCAAATTTAAACAAAGAAGAAAAGGGTACTTAGATTAATTACAGTGAAATTGAAGCAATCATCAAAACACTTCCTAAAAACAAGAGCCCAGGACCAGATGGTTTCACAAATGAATTATACCACACTTTCAAAGAGGAAATAATGCCTGTACTACTAAAACTTTTCCAAAATATTAAGGACACCTGACAAACACATTCTGTGAAGCAAACAATATGCTAATACCAAAACAAAGATAGCACTAAGAAAGAAAACTCTAGACCAATATCTCTAATGAGCACAGATGCAGAAATTCTAAACAAAATTCTGGCAAATCAAATCCAACAATGCATAAAAAGGATTATTCACCATGACCAAGTGGGATTTATCCCAGGGGCACAGGGATGGTTCAACATCTGAAAATAAATTAGCATAATCCATCACATCAACAAGAAGGCCAAAAACCATATGATCATATCAATAGATGCAGAGAAAGCATTTGATAAAATTCAACACCCATTCATGATAAAAGCCCTTGAAGAACTTGGGATAAAAGGAACATAATTCAGCAGAATAAAAGCCATCTATAACAAATCTACAGCAAACATTCTTACAGGGAAAAAAATAAACACTGAAATTATTTCCATTAGGATCTGGAACCAGGCAAGGATGCCCACTCTCACCACTTTTCTACATAGTACTGAAAGTACTTAGCTATGGCAATAAGGCAAGAGAAAGTCACAAAAGGAATACAAACAGGGAAAGAATAACTGAAGCTATCATTATATGCAGATGACATGATTCTCTGTTGAGAACCCCTAAAAATCCACAGGAAAACAACTTGAAACAATAAACCAGTTCAGTAAGGTAGCTGACTACAAAATCAACACACAAAAACCGGTAGCTTTCTTATTTGCAAAAAATCAGACAGATGAAGAAGAAATTAAAAAAAAAAAAAACCCACAACTTCATTCTCCATTATACCTGGGAATAAACCTAACAGATGTGAACTATACAAAGAAAACTCAAAAAAAAATTGCTAAAAGAAATAGAAGACTTAAAGAAATTGAAAGACATTCATTAACATTATCAAAATGGCCATCTTGCCAAAAGCAATCTACAGATTCAGTGCAATCCCAATGAAAATTCCAGTTGCATTCTTTAAAGAGATAGAGCAAAAATTACTGAAATTCACATGGAACAAAAAAAGACAATAGTCAAAGCACTCCTGACCAAAAACCAAAAAAAAAAAAAAAAAAAGAGAATGGAGGCATTTCACACCCAAACTTAAAATTATATCAAGCCATAATAATTAAAACAGCATGGTACTAGAATGAAAAGTCACACAGACCAATGGACCAGAATTGAATTCCCAGAAATAAAGCCACACAACTAATTTTTGATAAAAGGGCTAAAACCATACAATGGAACAAGGATAGTCTCTTCAATAAATGGTGCTGGGAAAAGTGGTTGCTAAATGAAAAAAAAAAAAAAAGAAAGAAAGAAAATTGACTATTCCTTTATACCATGTACAAAAATCAACTTAAAATGGGTAAAAGACTTAGATGTGAGAATTGAACCATAAATTACAAAGAGGAAAATATGGGCAAAACATTCCAAGACTTACACTTCAGGAACCTTTTGCAGGAAACAACTGCAATAGGAAAAAAATCTTTGTCCTACACATAAGTGATAAAGGTCTGATAAGAAAGATCCACAAAGAACTCATACAACCTAGCAAAAAGACAAAAAGTCCTGTAAAAATGGGGAGAAGATCTAAAAAGACACTTTTCAAAAAAGGAAATGCAAATGGCTAATAGGCAGATGAAAAAATGCTCAACATCACTAATAATCAGAGAAATGCAAATCAAAGCCACAATGAGATACCATCTTACATCAGTAAGAATGACCTATATAAAAGAACAGGCAATAACAAGTGCTGGCATGGATGTGGAGAGAAAGGGACGCTTTTACACTGCTGGTGGGAATGTGAATTGTTCCAGCTGCTAGGGAAAGCTGTGTATTAGACCCTTATGGCACTGAAAATGGAAATACTGTTTGACTTGAAATTCCTAGCACTTCTAACAATCCACCCAAAGGTTATAAAAACACTAATTCAAAAGGACATCAGTATTTGGATGTTTATTGCATCACTATTTGCAATAGTGATGCCCCCAATGCCCCCAAAGTATATACAACCCCAATGCCCCCAAAGTAGACAAATGGATCAAAATGTAGTACGTGTACAATGGAATACTATTCATCAATCAAAAAAGATAAACTTTTGTCATCTGCAGCAACATGATTGTAGCTAGAAGGAATCATACTAACAGAAATAAGCCAGAAAGAAAGAGAGAAATATTGGTTGGTCTCACTTATATGAAAGATAAAGGGAAAGCAAACAAAGGACAAGAAAAATTTAAAACTATCAGCAGAACTGAAATACTGAGCAAGAGAGGAGTAGAATTGGGGTGTGGTAGGCACAAAAGATTAATATGATAGTTGATGGGTGACAATATGGTAGGAGAACACTGGAGCAGACAGTGGTAGTTGCAATAGTTGTACAATTTTTGAATGTACTAAAATCCATTGCATTATAACTTATGGTTCAGGTTTTCATTGTTGAGAAGAGTTATCATTCTCTCCTTGGAAAATATTACTTTGAACTCTCAAGTGTTCAGGAATTACATCTTTCTACATCCACAGGGACTTTAGCAACTTATAATTGAGCTATTTCTGGTTTCTGCTGGCTTTTTTAGGTGCACATGTATATGCAGTGGTGGTCAGAGGGATAGAAGTGTACAAAGGGTCAGCTACTGTCAGGAAGTTCCTGGGTCATCACTGTCAACCCTTCTTTTGCAATCTTGCTCAGCTTTGCAGTACACATCACTGTATCAGTTTAGGTCCGATAGTATGGAGAAAGTGTTTTTTTCTGTTGTCCTTTTTCTTGGGATCCCAGACAATGTGAAACATTCCGATTTGGACTTCACCTGGAACAAGGACATGCATCTGCATACTGTCTGCTCTTCTCAGGGTCGCTGGGTAGGCTAGCAGTTGTCCCATTTGTACCCCTCACCCTCCATAGACTGCTGCCTTTCTCTCCACTCACCTCTGTCCACTTATGTCTAGATCTTCTCAGACTCCCACTATAGCTTTGTTGGTTTTTTGGTCTCTGAAATGCAGTGTATATTTAAGCTTTAATACCATGATAGGTTATATTGTCAGTGTCTCCCATTCCTGGCTAATTTTGTTGTTTCTCTTGGGAGTAAGCTGGAAATATCTTCAATCACCACCTTGATGACTTTAAAATATAAATATTCAAGTAATAAGTTAAATATAGCTTTTAATTGTTCCTCAAAAATTGAACAAGTTCTATGAACCTGTTATTTTCCTAATTGAAGTATATCAATTATAAATATAATAAAAAATTAATATGGATACAACAAATATTCAGTCTCTATCCCTGAATAAAACAGGTTTACTCACCTGATGTAGAAAAAGTTGTTAATGGGAAATCTCCCTCAGATATGTATTATGGGAAAGTAGACTTGAAAGCATCCTTTCTATAGGTCTTCTGTGAGTAAATGAAAAACAAAAATTAAAAGATGATTTTAATTTTGTACACAATGCAACTTTTCAAGTGGAGGGGTTAGTAAAATGATTCATTAATGTCTTTGAGTATGACAGTTATATTTTTAAGTTAAGCCACAATGAGTCTATACAAGCTGTCATTTCCAACCCACCAAGACAGGTCCTCAGTAGCCATAGAGGTAATTTTTTCCCTCTCCCCCTTTATGGCACCAATAATCCTATGCTAAAACTTAATTCTTACTATCTTACCAATAATTACACATTACAATAAAATGCTTTTATTTTTTTGGTTTTGAAAAGCATCCCAATAAATAATTTGTGTAATGGGAACACAAAAGTTATGATGCCTAAACATTTATATTAAAAATGTCTATGCATTTGTAGAAATTTTATTACAATAGGAAAGAGAACGATTACTTCAGATTTGGCTCACCATTTCTAGATTTTATACTGATTATTATGACAAACTCAATCTAAAAGTTCTTACATACTGAGAAACTTAATGAAAGACAGGTGTCTTGAAAGCTAAATGAAAACATGGATACAAAAGCATAGAGACAGTAGGCCATCACATTCATAAAAAAAAAATATACAGAATTCATTGAAGAGATTGCTATCTTATTATCTGAATCAATAACAAATGCAGTTAATGTAGCATTCAGAAAGCATAAAAATGAAGACGGGACAGTGAACACTCTAACTAGAAGTCTTACATCACCATTTTAAGCTTCATATAGTGAAATCACACTGAAATTTAGAGAAACATATACCCACCTAAATGCTACTGCCATCAAGCAGTTCTTAATGTTCTCTTGGTCCTTTGATAGACTTCTAACTTAAAATAAATTTATTTTTATTGTATTTTATTTTTTGAGACTAGGGTCTCGTGGACTCAAGTGATTCCTAGCCTCAGCCTCCCATGTAGCTGGGAGGCATGTTTCATAGGCATGTCATTAACCCCCTGCTATATTTTTTGAGACTAGGTCTCACTATGTTGCCTGGGGTAGTCTCGAATCCATGGACTCAAGTGTTCCTAGCCTCAGCCTCCCACTAGCTTGGATTATAGGCATGTGCCATTGCACCCAGCTTCTGACTTAAAATTTCTTCAGAACATTAGCTGCTTCCATGACTAAAGGGATCAAGAGTTTTTTCCCTTTTTGATATACTAAAGAGTTTACTATTTTGAATTAAAATTAAACTATTTTATCAATCTTGAACAGCAGTTTTAAAGAAATAATCACAAAGGTAATATATAATTCTTTCATATTATAGGTAAAAATGTTAAATGTTTTGTTCTATCTAAACAAAAGTTTAGAAAAGATTTGGAGCCACATATATAATGACTCCAGAGCCCAGTTTCATAATGTCTTTTATAAAACTGTGGTGCTACCAAAATTCTGTGGCAGACTGAAAATTCCAAGGATTCCATCCAAAAAAACTGTTTACAACTCATAAGTGAGTGCTTCTATTAGATGTAAGATACACAAATCGTTTAAGGTGTACATATTATCCAAAGAATCAGTAAGTTCAATGCCATATATGTAAAAACCTCAAACATTTTCAGTCTTTTATCTCCTAATGCTCAGTAAGACTGATAGAAGGTATTTTTCTCCTAAAGTAAGTCTGTAAAAAATGAAGATAATTACTAATTTATATACAAACAGCAATTCCGTCTTTCAAGGAACATAAAAAAATCAAGGCCATATGACACCAACAAAGGGTAAGTTTCTAGTAAAATGTACCACAAACATGGAAATGTACAATTTGGCAGATAACAAGTTCAAAATAGCTGTTAAATGAAGCTCAAGGAACTGCAAGAAAGCAAAGATGAGTCAGGAAAATAAAAAAAAAAAAAAGAAAAGCTTAACAGGACAGAAATCACGAAAAAAAAAACTAATTTCTGATGCCAAAGAATACAGTAAATTAAATAAGAAATGTAATATTGAACATCAATGTTAGAACAAATCAAATAGAAAGGGAATTTGGAAAATTTCTAAGGTCATGAAAAATGGAAAAGAATGAAGAACACTTATGTAGACTAAAGAATATAATCAAATAAAACAATCTTCAAATTATTGATATCCTACCAGACCAGAGAAAGTAGGGGCAGAAAAATTTAAATAAATTTAAATTGATTAAAGAAATAATTGCTGAAAGGTTTATAAATCTGTGAAGACATTTGGTCATCTAAGATATTGAAACTTAATGGTCCCCTAACAAATTTTACCCGAAGATCTCCAAGTTATAATAAACTTTATAAATTATAATAAATATTATGCTAAACTTGTCAAAGTACAGAGATATTCTTAGAAGTAGTAATAAAAAAGAAACTTGCTACTTATAAGGAAACTCACAAAAGGCTAAAAATGGGTTTATCAGCAGAAATCTTACAAAACAGGAAAATGGGGGATGTCCTATTCAAATGGTAAAAGAAAAAGAAAATGACAGTTTATCTGGGCAAACTGTATTTAAGAAGTGAAGAAATAAATACTATCCCACATATTCAGAAGCTGAGGGAGTTCATTGACATTAGCTCTGCCTTACAACCAGAAATGAACAGAGGTGATGTGAAAAAACATGAACATATAAAACACACTTGTAAAGTATGTAGTAAAATTCAGATCACTCAAATATGTACTATACATTTGTTAACAACAACTTTAATCAAAAGATTTAAGGATAAATGCATTTAAAATAACTATACCTATAATAATTGTTAGTGGTTGTATAATGTAAAAAAGGTGTATACCATATCAGAGATTGAAAAAAGGTGTTTTTGTGATGAAGACTTTGTTTCTTGGTATGAGGTGATATCTCATTATGGTTTCAGTTTCATTCCCTTAATAAATAAACACTTTTTTCATGTGGCTGTTGGCCATCTGTATGTCTTCTTTGGAAAAATATCTATTTAGTTCTTCTGCCCATTATACAAGTGGTAGAAGACCATGTCTTTTACCTGAATAAGGAACAAGCCACTCGTTGGACCATCATAAAATATGATGTTATCTGTAGGGCGTTTCCAAGACCCTTTTTTAGTGAAGATACTCCTTTCTATTAAGTTTTCTTTCATACAGTCTGGATTCATCTTTTTATTAAGTAGAATCTTTTCTTTTTGATGCCTTTCTTAATACCTTAATAGTATGTTTTATTTTATTTTTTTAGATAAAACTTTAAAAATGATTTAATGTTCGGTTAGACTGTTGCATAGTTAAAGTCATGCCGTGCCTTCCCAGAGATGAGAATCAGAATTGATAGCCACGACCTGAGTTACAACTCACTTTTCAAAGGAGTCACAGTAAAGCATTTCACCCTAAAGGGACAGCAGCTCGACCCCTCCCGAGTATCTGTAAATGTCCTTTCATTCCCAAGTTATGATGCCACTTTGTCCTTCCCTTCCTGAGGAACGCCTTCCCAGCGCCAGCAACTTACTGGAGAACTGACCAGTCATCCAGCCAGAAGTCTGACCACGTCCCAGTTTCCTGTGGGTCTGTGACCGGGGTTGGCGAGGCGCCAGCAAGTGTACGAGCTGAGGAGACACTGCATCCTGAGCTGGGCAAGGCCACACTGCAAAGGGGCGTCCATGGAGATGGTCCACACTCAGCACACAGCAAATGCCATTTGGAAGCGAATAGTATGTTTTTAAATAAGAGGTCTTGATTTTAAAATCGTGCAATTATTCTTTTATGGCTAGTAGTTTTTGCATTTTAATTTGAGGCTATGCCTACATTGTTTCCATAAATACACCTTTTCTGTGTTACCCAGTAAAAGTTTGACATTGTATTTTTCCATGTGGAATGTTTTGTTGTTTGCCACTGGGCAGCAGCATCTCTTTTATAGCGATATTAGATGTCTACATATGCTTCCATAGTAGTGATCGTCCCTTTTAAAACACTTCATTCCCTGTTGTAACTTTGAAGTGTCTCAGTTTTCTTCTAGAATCGAAACTGTTTCTCTATGTATTTCTTTTCTCATCCCTGAATTATAAGCATAGAACTTGCACCTTGTATATGCTCAAAGCCATCTATAAAAAGAATAAATGGACTTAAATATGTGTCTGGAAAAAAGCAAGACCAATTAATAGTTTTACCTAGCTTGCATATTTTATCTATTGTATAATTGGGTTCTTTTCTGGTAAACACCGAAGTTGTGATTTCTAAGCCAAGAAAATTCCTTCAGGAATAATTAAAATTCCTTCAGGAATAATTGAGGAAATGTGCTTTAATTTTGCATACATGAAAACTGGTATCAGCAAGCACAGCTATGCTTGAGAAAGTATCTTTACTTTGATCTCAAAAATCAAAAAGCAATTCTTCAATCAGTTCAATGTATTTATAGGAATAATTCATGACAGCAGGACTTTTTTTCTTTTTTGGTTGAAGATGATTAAAAGAAATTATGAAAATCTAATTTTTAACAATCTACTACATATGACTTGTTTAAAGATGATAGAACATATATTTAAGATAATGCAATTGTATGTGAATATTTTTGTAAGACTAAATCTTCTTTTTTTTCCCTATTTTAATGGTCTATATTCAACTGATAAAGCTAGAAAAAGATAGCTATCATGATAGGAAGCTAGTTAAAGGGAACTGGGTGGGGGGGATGGAGACCATGAGGAGAAAAATGTATATTAACCTATTTTTATGACTGAGATTACATGGTTACACTGACCTTCCTTTCACATATTGATTTTTCTTCTCTTATTCCTATTTTCAGAAATTTCAATAATGAATTTATTAAAAATATATCTAATTTTCAAATATTTTTAAAATTCACTTGATTGCTTATATCTGTTACTTGGGATTTTCACAATGAAAAAATTGTGTGATGTTATTCCTGGTACTTTATATTATTTTTATGATGACAAATATTAGTTTTGATATTGGGTAACAAAACCAACAAAATAGGGTACTTAACTTACAAATGGAAGCAGCTGGCCCTTTAACCCAGGTACTCCTTAGGTTCCTCTCAGCATGCACCAGCAGTAGCAGGACTATACTAACCTTGAAAGAAGACAAAAACAAAATTTATTCATTAAAAAGACAAAACAGGCAAAAGCTGCTGAGGTTTCAAGGGACCGCTTTGATTATCTTACTGCAAAGTTTAGACTTTAGTTCAGAAAACTACATGTAAGTCCTTTAAACATGTATTTCCACAAAATGATGACTGTCCCACCTTCAGGTCAAATAAAGAAACCAAGATGGCACCATTGATCCACTTCCAAAAATGGGAGATTCAAATGCATCAAAGAAATAAAAATAGCATAGTCACTCCTCCAAAAGGCACAGATCCAGCATTCTTTTAGCCAGAACCACCAAGATTCACTGGGAATAGCAGCAGCAACCACTTCAGACATCTCAGGATGAGGACAGCAACACTCCAAGTTCTCTTCAGGTCTCCAAAAATTCCCAGACTGCAGTTTTTAAGCTGAAGTAAATTTCCAAATACTGAGTTGACAAGTCAGTTTACACAGGTCACAAGTTTCTCCAACCTGCTTTCCAGGGCTCCTCACCAGCCTAGATGGGATGGAGGTCCACAGTGTGACTTCCTTCCTTGCCTGGCTGCAGCACAAGGCAGCAGCAGCTCTGAAATTTCCAGTCTGCTTGCTGTTCCACTACTCTCCTTTCTCCATCTTTCTCTGTTGCTCTCCAGTTGCATGCTTTCCTAAATTCCCTCTCTGTCCCTCTCTTAAGAAACCCTCAGCTTCCCTTCTCTGAGTCTCTGCCTATCAGGGCAAAATGGATGCTATCCTATAGATGCCATCCTAATGCAGCAGCATTATAAAACTGTGACCACGGCCCCCCAATTTCACCACACCACCCCTATCAATCTTAGTCTCCATATGTACTGCTTAGAGTTTTGTGACCAATATCTTTATTGACACATAATTGTTTTTGCAATGATTAAAAAAAAATCCTACTCTGATAGTTTTCCAATCATACTCTTTGAAAGGTAATATTTTACTTTTTCCTAGCTAGAATGTGAGAAATTGGGCCTTTATGTGTGCATTAAACAGTGTAAGAAAATAATGGTGATATTCAGCTTTCATTTTAACATGAAAATTTAAAAACTAGTCTAATCTAGGCTAATTTATAGCATGTGTTTTGTTGTTATCAATAATCACATTAAAACTACCATACAGCAGAACAGGTCATTATGTTCATGTAACCTATGATGTCAGGGAATAGCATTATAGTTACTCTAGAAAAATTACAATGTAAGCTCCACAAGTGATTCAAAAAAGGACAGAGGGACATTCAAGTTAAAAATAGCAACAAACAAATCAAGACAAATACTTAGAATGTTTGAGGCTTGGGGAGAAAACATGTTTAATTAAGTGTTTAGAACACATTTAAACTTACCCAAAAGGAAATGCATAGAATTGTATCGAGTGATGACCAGTAATGCAAATCAATATATACAATATAGTAGACTATCAACAAAGCAGTCCCTCACCCAGAGAAAAGACACTAACATAGGAAAGAGACTAATGGACTCAGCACAACTAACAAACAACAAAGAGTGGGGTTTGAGAGAATGGAAGGGGCACCAGAGGGAGGAGGCGGGGGAAAAAATAGTAACACAGAGGTTTGTAACCTAAAGAACAAAATAAAATTGTATTAAGAAAAAACAAAAAAAAATTTATACTTTTTATTGTTTGAACTTACATATCTACATACGTATATATGTGTATATATATAGATTGCATCCTTGTCTACTCCGATGCTCTCCCATCACCTTACCATCTGTGCACCATTTTCATCTTTTGTGCCTTCCCCTGCCCCTGTTT
>PVHY01000931.1:128575-185197 GCA_004024945.1 Uropsilus gracilis
CCCCCCCCCCCCCCCCCCCGAGTCAAACAGTTGAGAAATGTGTGTGGTCCAATATATTGGCCACCATGGAACTTAACAGTGAATTAAAAGCATGGGTGATTAATGGGAAAGGATGGTACTAGGCTGGGCTGCATGGATTATAAAGCAGGAACACCATTAGATTTAAACCATTTACATCTTGAAAATTCAGCAGTTGCTAAAATCAGCTTATTTTCAAAGCTCCTTACACTAAAGATGAGCTTAATTTCTAGTTGTAAACAGTTCTGTTGAACACCATACATTTCAGGCTTCATGAGGATCCCTTGTTTAATTCAGATTAGTTTAAGAAACTCTTTAGTTACATTAGACTCTTCTATGGTGGATTTACTACTTCAAATTTATTCTAGTCATTTTCTTTTTTTAATTCTAGTAATTTTCTAGTGCATTTTTTTCTCTCATAAAATTTTCTGCCGATATTATAGAATTTTAAGGTAGAGCACAAACTACTTAATAGCTAAAGTCCCTTCCTTTTGCTCTAGTATATGGGTTACATATATACAGATATTTTTCAATTTCAAAGAAATATATTTATAGCACTTCATTACCTTTATATTACACAGTACTATCTACATTAATTCTCATTTAGGAATTACAGATTACACTAATATTTTTTCAAAATGTAAGGAAAAGTCTTACTGGTTTGGGAAGACCAGCATCCAATCTCCTTTCTTCTTATGGACAATAACTCCTGGACTGTTGCAAACATTCACCCCTCTCCCAAGCAGTTCATGTGACTTGTAGAAGCTAAACCTGAACCTACTCACAAATAGTCTTTTTTGCAAGGTAGTCAGTGTATCCATTCAATTTGTTCCTGCCTTTTTGTTTTTGTTGTGCAGACATGGACTCACAGTCCTATTAAAGGTAATGAGATCAGAGTTCATATCTTTCATACAGGCTTCTTGGGAACAAGTATTCTTGATTTTCAATAAGTGTTATTTGAAGGGAATCATTTCATTAGCTGGAATTGAATAAGGACACCTCTAGCTATGGATGCTGTTTGCAGCTATTCGATGGCCTTGGCCTTGAGTATTCACAGCTTTCACATGAAGTAGATACAACAGAAGACAGAGAAGAGAAATGGAAAAAAAAAAACTGCATTCTGAATATTTCCAACCCTAACTAAAGTCCTCCCAACTTCTGGACATATTCCAGGTCTAGGAATTTGTACCACAAATTTTCATATGTTTTTTAAGCTCATTATATTATATTATATTATATTATATATAAATAATCAGTTCCTTATCTAGATCTGTTGCTTGAAACAAATTTCTATTAGCATTTATCAACGATAATTACTTTTTAACCTATTCAGTAGCTAATTTTATCCAGTTAGAGTATGCAATTATAAAAAGTCCAGATTACCTTCAGATTTTCTAAATATATATGCAAACTAAGTTTTTTCCACTTTCAAAGTTTACATAAAATTATCTGCTTCTTATTTAGATATATGAATACATTCTAATTACAATGGTCTTTAACTGTAATTAGTTACTTATAATTAGCAGTTAAGCAAAAATATAAAAATACATATCTAGTACCTAATATACATATACATACACAAAAATTTTAATATAATACTCAAATAAAATCACACATTTGAATTATAGTATTATTAAATCAAAGATATAGACATTTAGAAAATTTATAATCCAATTCATTTGGGTAGGGCAAAAGGATTATGCAGACATCTCATTATTTTATGTAGTTGACATAAATACATTTATTAAAAGTTGTTTAAAATCCAACCATATTCTGACTCACATAATTTTGTAATATTCATTAATTTATGCTTTTTATAAAAACATGTTCATAGCGGCATTTTACACAATTTACATGCCATGAAATATTTTTGTTAAAAATAATTCTAGTTATTTTGTTATGTAAAAGTAATTTATAAGGAATTCTTTCCTATAGATGACAAATAGATGAACATTATCAAAATAAAGTTTGTTATTTTTCAATCTAAAATTATATGTAAGATATTATTAATTAAAAATACTAAGTGTTCATAAGAAATAATTTACCTACCTAGAGGTTTGATTCAAAGTTGAATTCATTCTATGAATAGTAAAAATCTCTTTTTCTTACTATTTTTATTTTCATAGTGAAACAAGCTATCTTGTTAAAATAAATATTATAATTAAGGCAAATAAAGCAGAGAACCTAGATTTTTATGGGGCTACCTAATATCTAAGTGTATTTAAAATCCAAATAAAACTGCTTGGATTAGGTAAAAAGAACTAAAGTAGTGATTTTACAAATATAAAATGAATGTGTTAAACAATACCTGCTCTTCTACTAAGATAAATGGTCCATATACTATTTTATCCATTCAGTTTGCAGATAAGGCTTATATTTTATCCAATCATGGAAACAGGGTTAAGAGATACTTGTCTTGTTGACAATATCCTGTGAGATAAGTACAGTTTGATAAATAATTAGATGTGAATTCTATTTTCTATTTTAAAAGATTGAGCTCACCACCATAGAAGCATAGTAATCTTAATTATACATATAGTATCAAAGATATTACATCACTTTATACATATATTCAGGGCTAGACTTTAAAAAAAATAGTGATTAACCTTCATTTACTACCAGTCATTCATTTGACAATAGAAGATAACACAAAGTTCTTCAATCTGCATAGTTTTGCCTGCTGCATATTTTTCAATCTTTACTTCTAGGCTATTCATAAAATATCTGTTTCTCTGACAAACTGAATATCTATTTAAGAAAAGAACTTCAAAAGTCCAGTTTAACATCTGGTGTTTTGAGTTTTGATAGACGAAGGACACACTGAATGAAGGTGAAGATAAGAAGTGAGAGTTACTTTTGCTGGAGTTCCCCATGACTTTAGACTTATTTTCTTCCCAAAACTAAGGCACAGGTGTCTGAAAAGTGAGTTTGCTCAAAAAAATTTATTTAAAATGCATTGCTAAATTCCCAGTTGAAACTCCTTGGTAGTGCAAACACAAAAACAAAAATAGAATAAAACTTTAAAAGCTTCTGAGAACCTTTTGAAATATAGTGCCACTGATGTTTCAGATAATGGTACTTTAAAGGAGTTAACATGCAAATCAGACTGCAGAATATTTTTCCCATTGGAAGTAAATGTTTTCACTTTACTTTCATTTACTTCTGTCAGAAGCTGTATTTTTCTCATTATTTTAGACAATTTTTGTCCAACCACAGTGTTTCCAAGCTATTAATGAGCAAATTGTTAGTGGAATTCAGCTCTACCTTATTGTTCAGTTATCAAAGATTTTTCATAATTGATTCAGCTGAAACAATAGCATATGACTGTTCTCTCCCCTCTACATGCCTTAGCAGATAAGTATAAACACCCTGAGAATACACTCTGAATTTTTAGCAATTAGAGCAGTTGTTAAATGTGGAACATAAGGTTAGGTTTATCACAATGTTATTATTTTACAGGAACATTATATAAGCACCCCCAAGTTCTCAGGAAATAGTTAAATTTTATATGATCTATAGGATGACCTTTCCTTCCACCACAGAAGTTACAGTTCATAAGAAATTTTCTATGAATAAGCATAAAAAAATCTACATAAATGTGCTTGAAGAAATGTCTCTCATTTAAATTTTTCCTTTTTCTTCTTTTGATATAGAGCTAATTTAGATATTGTCAACTAAGTTAAATATGTAACCTTTTTTTTATATCACTGCTTTGATTGGATTGAATACTTTGATGTGTCAAATTTAAGATGACAAAATGCTTTCCCTTATCCTCTGGGCAGAAAATATTCTTTCTAGTTAAGCTTTCATGTCCACAAACACTAGCAACCTCATTATGGGCAGTCACAGGTTTTATCAGTGACTCTGAGGGCCATGCTGATGAGCACCTGGGAGCTGGAATAGTAAGCATTCTATTAAAATAGAATTAAAGACTTAAAATTCTATTAAGACATTCCATTAAAAATATGATTATTGCTGATTGGTAACTTCAGTTAGGACACAGGTTTGTTCTATAACTGTGGGGAGAAGGAGGGCAAAATTGATTTCAGAACTCTTTGGAGGGAAGATAGGGTTTTGACATTTATTTTAAAGTATCCCAGGAAAGCACAAAACATTTCAGTCACTATCATTTCTACCTTATTAAATATTTTATCATCTTTGGAATATATGTCTGTGAAATGGTCTATATAAACTTGGTTAGGTTATGGAGCCCGGCTGTTTGTTCAAATACTACATACTACTATAAAGATTATTTCATAGATGCAATTAACATCTATTATCAAAAGACTAAGTAAAACCTTCTATATCATAACCAGATCTCAACCAATCAGTTGAAGACCTTAAGAACAGAAGCTGAGATTTCCTGATGAATAAAGAATTCTACCTCAAAACCACAGTATCAGTATCTTGCCTGAGTTTCCAACCTGCTTTACACATTTCAGAACAATCTGAGGCAAGACATAGCTTCACTCATAAAGAAATTTAAAACCCAGGGAAAGGTAATTCACAAAGGCATGCGTATTAGGATTTCCCAAGATTTCTTCAGGCAAGGAGGGAGTGGAATGATGTACATATAATCCTTGTCAAGCAAGAATTATCAAAATTAGTCCAGTATAAAGGTAAAATAATCACCTTCCAAACAGAAACTAATAAATTTTTACCACCAGCCATATACCATGAAGATTGTTGAAAGGAATTCTGCAGGAAAAGGAAAAATGAAATATGAAATCCTGAACTGTGACAATTAAAAAAAAAGCAAGAAGCGTAAATAAGATTATTATGACTAAACAACAAAACACAGAAAGGGAGGAAGGAGAGACCATATTTAACTGTATGACTCCATTTATAAAGGGATTTAGACATCTTAAGCTTGCTTTAACCTCCATGGTAACCATAAGCCAAAAAACTAGAATCACTAGGGAAAGTCATCCAAATTAGAGAGTACAGAGAAACAAATGGAAAAACAAATAAATGATCAAAAATATTAATTTGAAAGGAAACCTGCAATTCCATGTTTACTGCAGCACTATTTAATAGTTAAGATATGAAAGTAACCTAAAACACCCAAACAGATGAACTGGTCAAGAAGATGTATATACACAATGAAAACCTAATCAGCAATCAAAAAAGTTAAACTCATGCCATTTGCAGCAACATGGGTAAATACTGAAAGGATTATACTAATCAAAATAAGTAAGAAGGAAAAATATTGGATGGTTTCATTTATGTGTGGAATATAGAGAAAACAAAGAAAGGGTTAGGAGAAAGACAATTTGCAAGCTGACCTGATCATAGTAGATAAAAGGGGTCCAGTGGAAGGGAAGAGCATAAAGAGGTCAAGGGTAATACTATGAGGACACATCAGAAGAGGAAGCAAGTACTGTACAAAATTTTTAATTATATAATTAACTCACAGCTTTTTAAGAAAAGAATGAGTGGCTTTGAATGAATCAATTAAAGGTACAGAATTGTAATGGCATAATTCTAATACAAAGGGAACTTGCATTTTCTGTGAATGACATCACACTGTCCCAGAATAACAAACTGGGTTAAAAAAGAGTCAACCATCTTATAATTTGGTTGCAAGAAACCCATTTCAAATTGAAGGACAAAAAGCAGGGAAAAGTTTGAGCAAGGGGTCACAAACCATAAACATAATCAGAATTGCTAGTCTCTTACCTGAAAAACTAGATGGTAAAAAAAAAAAAAATGGTGAGCAGGCACGAAGATAGCTGCTACACAATGAGCAAGGAAACAGTTCATGTGAAAGAATTATCATTACCATCATACACCTAATGACAGGGACAACTAGTTATATGCAGCAACCATTAATAGGTCCATAACATATTGACATACACAATTATTGTAAAGAAATAAAGGTCCTAAATGAAGTGTTGCATCAGATGAACTTAATGGACATTCACAGAGCATCCCTTCCCCTAAAGAAATGAATACACTTTCCCTAAAGTGCACACAGAATATTCCTCAGAAAATATGCTGGAACTGTAAATAAGTCTCTGAAAACGGGAGTCATAATAAGTGATTTCTCAGATCAGAAAAGTATGAAGCTAGTAATTAATCACAAAAAAGAATCTCAAATAATACAAACTAAACATTTGACTACTAAACAAAATGCTACTGAGCAAATCCTGAATCAATAAAGTAGTCAAAGAAGAAATTAAAGAATCTGTAGACTAATGAAACAAAAAGACAACCACTGGATCCTATGGAATGCTCTAAAGTGCTCAAAGTAAACAAAGTTGATAAGCCATAAACTAGACTTACCAATAAAAGAAAATGTAAATAATGAGAATGAGAAGTGAAAAGGGTAAAATAACAGATGCTACAGAAATACAAAGAATTATAATAACCTACATGGAATGACTTCAGGTAATGCAACTGAACGACCGAGAAGAAATGGACAACTTTTTAGACTCATATGATCTTTCACATCTGAATCAGGACAAAATATACAGCTCAAACTATATAGTCACAAGAGAAAAAGTGAGAGTAAGAATAAAAGGCCAGGATTTTCATTGTATGTGATCACATACATCTAAAGAGGCATGAACCTATACCCTTGAATGATACACATTGCTATGGAAAACTCACATTGATTCTATTAACTTTCCTTTAGAATAATAAACTTTTTAGTTATATATATATATATAATATCATGCTTGAAAATGTTTGTTTTTAACATGGTATATTAAAGATACTTTTCCTATAAACAAATATACTTCAATCCCCAAATTTTAAGTTTACTTGTCCTTTTAACTCAGTCAAATCATACATTTAAGTGTAATGAGTATATTTGTAAAGATAGTTCCGATCTGCATTTTAGAGCTTCAAGAAAATTTCTAGTCAAAAAATACCTTCTAAATTGCTCAGACTCCTGCTAAGGAAGGATGTGCATCGTAGCAATTAGGACAGTTAATCAGTTGGATTTGTCATCGAAAGGGGAAAATCATTAGCAAGACACTGGGTGGCCATGACAGTTTAAATACTTATAAATCTCAAAATTGTCAGCTCCTTCATTTAAAAGGGATAGGTTGAACCTTTTTCAATTTAACTTTTGATTTATGTCACTTTGCCAAAACTTAAGCACTGGGGATCTTGTCACGCAGAAAACTTAAAAACAGATAAAGTTAAAACAAGCAGATTGCTCTAGAAAAAGTCACAAAACTTTTGTGTACATACTCTATAAGGGCATTATCACACATTTGTAAACCTTACACATACATCTACAGTTGACTTACAATTACAATTGAGATAAATGAGGAACAGGCTCTGTCCTCCTGGATTCACATGTCAGTGTTCAAAATGTCTTTTGAAATATAACAATTGTTAATTGTGTCATATACTACATGAGCAAGGCAAGGCCACAGCTATGTTTTTAAAACAACAGCCAATTAGATCTCTAATTTGAGGATCAACACTAGTCTCAAGTGACAAATTACCAAAAATCATCTTTGATTGGTCTTAATTAAAGAAGCTTCTGAAGATCTCTAGGAAAAATATTGTATATTCTCTTTAATATCAACTTTGTAGTCATTGGTACATTAGGCTCATTAAAGCTCAAGTTATTATAACACATTTTTTCCTTCAATTTTCAAAGTTATCTTTTGCACACAGTGTGCTTCTACTCAGGATATTCTAAGATACACTGAAATTTCCTAAGCTTCTAAGGTAAACGTCACATTTGAAACCTATTTTTCATGATTTTATTTATAAGAGAACAAGTGAAAGTTACTTGGGTCACAGGATACAAATCAGCATCTACATTTTATTCTAATAATTACTTTGGCTTCATCATCAATTAACTGCTACTAATTTCTGAATTCCTGAACTTTACTATGCAGATATATATATATATATATATATATATATATACACATATATACATATATATACACACACACACACATTTATATGACCAATTTGATTTGCACAATTTACTTAAATAGCACTTAAAAATAAACAGTCATCAATGAGCATAAAATTGCCACCATTGCGACTTTTTTCAAAAAACCTTTAAAATTAATTACTCAAGTGACTCAAGTGATTTCACTTGAATAATTATTTACCAAATACTCTCAGAAAGCTTGTTTGTTTTTGCCAAAATAGTATAGCATGAGCAAAGCTTTAGTCAAGTAAATAATGCTCAGTAAATATTCTATCAAATGTATTAATGGCCCTTCATTAGACTTTTAGGGATGAGATATAGATGAAGTAGTTAGTAGTTCAAATTACATGTGCAGTGGAAAGTCTTACTTGAGAGCAAAACATTTTCTGTAGTATTATAAAGGTATTGAAATCAATGAGGCAAGGGAATAAAAGTTTTGAGAAATGGTTTAGAGAAAAAATAGAGTATCAAGATATGTCTCTGTGGTCCAAACCAGCTGCACCAGAATCTGCAAGGATTGGCTACAGACTAATGTTTTATAAGCTAAGACCTCAGAAGAGAATCTTAGAGATAGAATATTAAAAGATCCATATTTTTTTCTTTTAAATCTTCGTAAAATTTTGAAGGACCTATGTTAAAAGCACAAGATACTCTAAAACTTAACATGCCAGGGGGTCATGTTAAGTTTGACCACTTGGGACGTTAATTTTTGGATAACAAAAAAGGAATAAACCCAGGATAATAAGACCATCCTACTAGAAATATATCAGGAGAAAAATCAGGAACCTTAGAGACAATGGTAAAGATAAAAGAAATATAGGTAGCATGTGTGCATGTGTGTATATGTATATGTATGGATTATTTGATTTCTCATAAACAATTGCAGAAGTATGATACAGATTAAAAAAGGGGTTAACCTTTTTCCTCCTTGCTGATAGAGTTCCTTCCCAATCATATGTAGCCATTAGCCCATATTCCATAAACAGATTCATTTTAATTTTGTTCCATTTAGAAATGCTAATGTATAGTATGAAATCCTGAAGAACATGTTTTAGTCTCTTTGGGCTGTTATAATGAACATCATAAACTGAACATTCATTTCCTATAGTCCTGAAAGTTGGAAAATTCAAGTTTAATATCAATGCCCTGAAAGATTTGGTGTCTGGGAAAGAGAACTTGCTTCTTAGATTACTGTCCTTTCACATGGCAGAAGGACAGAATGCTCTCTCAGATGCATCGCCTAGTACCATCAAATAGCTTTTCAACTTATAAATTTTAAACATTCAGTTCATTGTATGTTCTTTCATATGTGGTTTTATATAAAGCATTAGTGAATTTTTCCTATGATTCATTTAAGTGCCATTTATTCTCATTGTTTATTGCTGTTTGCATAATTCACAGTGAAAAGCAGATTAATTTTAAAACAGGTAATTTCATTCTTTAATTAGAAAGTTTATAGCTAGCAGGCAAAGTTATGACTCAGAGATATGAGTGCATAGGAGAAATCTATATTAGTTCTGAAATCATACAACAATGTTAAAAGTTGAGTTATGCACAAATAGTAGTACAATGTTAAACAATAGAGTATGAGTCTATGAAGTGTTATCCAGATAGAAAAAGAAAAGGAATTATCATAATCTATATGAGGTTTTCCTCTCAGAGTGCAATAGCAAATAGCAAGTTAAAGTCTTACTAGACTACCTGGTTGTCAATTTCCTAATTTGCTAAGTTCACATGAATCAATGTAATCAAAACTATGGATTCAATGGTTCTACAAGTTATTATTTTAATTTATTTTCTATGGATCATAGAAACAAGTGTGTGCTTTTTTTTTTCCAAGAAAATAAATGGTGTAACCAATGCATTTCAAAGACTTTGCAAAGCTTGATCCCAAAAAACTAAAAATCATATATTGAAATGGACCCTAAGAGTTTTAGACCCAAGAGAGCTGAAATAGTGATCTGTTTGCACTAATCAATTTGAATGAATTTAATAAGAATTCATTGCAAATGTAATCCTAGCACTCTGTTCATCGTCTGAGAGAATACTGAAAGCCTTTTCTCACTGTTCTCTTATCAATAAGGTTGATTATTGGGACTTTGATGACATAAAATAAGGAATTCAAAGTCTGGGATAGTAGAATGTCAAGTGCATCTACTATGCAAACTTTTCACCATGTGCTAAGAGGTGCTAAGAGTAGCATTCAATTCAAGTGTATATTAAGGGCATTTTTATATGAAGGAGGAAACTCATAGGTGAATAAAATACCAATACCTCAGAAACATTCTAGGAGATGCTACTATGAAACTAGTCTCACAATTTCAATGGGATTCAACGGACGATACATAGTAATCTACAACTACCATATTTAGAATAAGTGTAAAACAGTGTGGCCCACAGGGATCTGTTGTAAGTTAGTTGATCATAAACTTTTATCCACAGTGAACAGCCTGCAGAGATACTCCTTTGTCCAGAGTTTTAAAAAAATGGATTCTAGATTCTAATCACAATAGTTCTAATCACAATAGTTGATATATATATATATATATATATCAACTATTGTGAGATTATATATATATATATATATCTCAACCTTTCATAGATTTGTCACCCCTCTCTCTGAGGGAGAGAGTTGGCCCTTGTGAAGATACACATTCTATTTCACAATTTACTTTAAAAATTGTTTGTATCCTAATTTCTGAATTTGGAAATAGCATACTCAGTAACTGGTAGAATCTTCAGAGTGGTTCCCTGACCCTTAGAAATAAGACTATTTTGACTGAAAGTTCAGATCAAACATTGCTGTTCTGTCACCTCCAAACAAATAGTAATTCTGGAGCAGAATTCACCCCATTTGAAACCTAAAGACACTATCAGAAGCTAGAGATGCGGAGGAAATCTTTCATATATACCCTTGTTTAACTCACCTATTTGGCTGGTGCAAAAATCAAATGATACCTAGAGATTATCATGGATTTTGATATCTTTCAACTGGTATTGGTGCCTATGTGGTATCTTCACTGGAGAAAATAAGGTGCACTCCCTGTATTTAGCACACATACATAAGCTTGGTATGTATATTTTTATGTATGTATACATCTACATATGTGGTACATTCACTTTGAATACATATCTTCAGAAGTAATCTCCACATTACACAGCCACATTCAATGTCTTATTTAATGATAATGATTGTTTTCTAACATTCTGAGTATCCTTATTTTCCATGGAATATTGCCACAGTCACATTACATTAATTATAATTTGCTCACTGGGTCTGATGATGAAAAACAAACAAGTACCTGTAACATTTCAATAAGTCCTAGTGTGTGCTAGAGGTTAGAAATAAACATTTTAAAATGAAAATCCCTTCTATATATTTTTCAATCATCCAGGCATATGTGTGAAGACACACTTTTTAAACTTTCTGAAGACGATTATCAGCTGTAGTTATACACCTTCTATTAAGAAAGATAAATATGCTTTGTATAATGATTTGAATTTTGAAGACAATATACAAAAAAAATCAGTTATATTATTAACCATCTGCTGGATAACTTGGAATACTAATTTTGTGTCAGAACCAGAAGAAAAGAGGACTTAACACAACACCTTAATTTGTATGCAAACTGCCTTGAGGTCTGAGTCTTAGGGTTGAGCAACCAATGGTTTTTGAAGTGTTCATGGCAGATGGAAACAGTATGGAGCCACTGAATGGAACCACAGTTACAGACCCCTGTAAATCTGAAGCAGACGTATAATAATTTCTGCCTACAATTTATTCTCGCTGACTCTCCTGGTTTGCTACTCATCAAAGTGCCAAGACACTTGGCAAACACAGCTTGCCAACTAATTTTTGATGCATCAAATCATAAAACTTCTGGTCTTACAGTATCCAATTATTATTAGAAATGCTCTACAAGGTCAGATCTGAATAAGTTTTGAAGACACAAGTAAATTGCAGAACACATGTATGCCCTCAACTACTGCACTCTTCTTATAGTTCCTACCTAGAGAGAGAACCATATGTTTTTAAATAACAGAAAGAGCCTAGTTAGCTAACTAACAGAAGATCATAAAGTCTTGTTTGTCAATGAGTCTGTATACTCTAGTATATCATTCTCCACCTGAAAGTAGTCGACTGCATTATAAATACTGCCAGATATAGTCCTGCCAGAAAGAAGGGAAATCCTACATTTGCAGTGATTCCAGAAGTAAATTTGACTATTCACTATTTATTTGGAAAGGTCCACATAAATTCTGCCACTGCCACCATCCATACACTCATAGAATGCCTTATTTTTTGTCACCCAGGCAACATATTACTTGTAATCAAGTAATTCATTTTACCACTAATGAAGGATGCCAGAGATCATCCCACTGAATTTACTTGTTTCGTTATGAGCCCATCACTCAAAATCAACTAGGCTGATAGAATGATGGAACTGACAGATGACTTAAGAGCATTCCCATCTGGCTGGGCACGGTGGCTCATGCCTGTAAGCTTCAGCATATGAAGCGGCTGGAGCTAGGGATCATGGTTCAAGTCCTGCTTGGGGCCCATAGGGAGACCTAGTTCCAAAATAATAGCTGGTCATGGTGGTGCATGCCTGTAATCCCAGATACCTGGGAAGCTGAGGCTGGGGATTGCTTGAGTCTGTGGTACCTGGGGCAACAAGAACCTGCAGTTCCACAGGCAAAAATAGTGAGACATAGTCTCCAAAAAAAAATCTGGATGAGAAGGAAAATCTCAGAAATTTCAGTTCCTGTTCTTCTATATTTTGTGGCATATATCCTAAAATAGTAGAATACATATTGTTCTTTCTCCAATAGTCATATCAACGGCCTGAGAAAGACATATCTTCTCACTATAATACTGAAATTTTTTCCAAAATGTTTCACTTTCTATACACACAAATGGGCTCAGTTGAATTGGCAGTCCTATGAGACTCATGAGACAGATTACTATGCCAAGAATTGTAGTCATGGTTCTATTCAGCTACATGATGAGACTGCCACCTGGCCATTTCAAACTCTTCTTCTATTGAACTGACAAATCAGTGGGATAATTTGTAAACTGTGGTGGCATAGCCATAGTACTAAGGGGAAATAGTATACAGAGTAGAAAAGGATGACCATGCTTGGGAAAATTTCTTTGTATTTCCATGTTCAGTAATATATGTGGGAAATAAGAATAGCTGAATAAAACCAAGACCAATGTGGATAGAATTCTATGGAAGTAATGTTGGAGTTGTTCAATTGAGTAAAGCACTCCAGTCACCTACAGTATTGAAGGCATAAGAAATTAGAGAAATTGATTACAGACTTCAATTTTGTGATTAACTGTTAGAAGAGTGACTTAATAATTTTCAGATTTTCCCCACCAATGTTCATTTTAATTGTACTCACAGACTCTTGTAAAAGAGAGCTAAATAAAATGGATAGAAGATGATGGTGGCGGTAGTGATGTATATTTCTGAAAAAGTATTCACTTGCTTAAAAATACTAATTCTCCTGGGAAAGATCTTGAAGAATCCAAGTGAAAAATATCTAAATTTTCTAACTTTTGCACTGGTTTAAGATTATACAATAATAAATTTTTAAATAACACTAGGATGTTCTAATAATTATCATTTTGGTCTACATGCCACTGCTTAACTTATATTCTGTAGCAGTTTGAGGTTGCCTAGGTTACATCCCCAGGTCCCCTGTGCCTATATGCCCTTATCATTCCTTGAAGAAACTAATAGATCCTAATTTGTTGTGAATATTAAATGCAATGATGCATGAAACACATTCATAGCAGTGCCTGGCTCTTAGTAAGTGTTGATTAAATAAACTTACTGTTAGATTACACATCCACCTGCATTCTATAGCCACAGGCACGGCTGTATTTATTTACTGTGTAACTGAATTGTCAAACACCTAGAGAAAGTCTTTAGGAGTTTAGAAGACAACTGAAGCAGTTTAGAAGGCAACTGAAGCAGCAAGTTCTCCAACATGATTCTTTAGCAACTCTATTCAGCTTGTTAAAGATTCCTTATAATGGATTTTATATCACCAGATAGTATCAGCTGCAATATAGCCATCTGAATGTCACAAACTTATTTTTATTATTATGCCACAGTTCACCTTAACTTCAATATTTTCACATTAGCCTCCCTTATATAATAAGCTTAATTTTCCTTTTCATTTACCTCCTGAGAGAATATCATTCAAATCAAATCATCTAGCACCATATTTAGTTGAAATTTTCATAATTGTGTACGAAATATTTCTGTGGAAGAGAAACCTTTAGACATTTATAAATGCTTATATATTTTATTCATTTTATTTTACCAACATCAGACCATGTATTCATTTTACCTCTTTTTCAAAGTGAAAATTTAGCAGGGAAATTCATTATCACAAAATGAAAACTGCATTATAGTCTGGTATTATATAATTCACTGAATTTGAATTGCAAAACTGGTTTGTAAACTAAAGAATTTAGAGATGAGAAAGAGTTGATATCAGAGACTTGTGTCAAATAACCACAGGAAAGTTGACTGCTTTGAAAGACTTCAATAAAATATGTTAATTAAAACCTGCACTTAAACCTGCTCTGCAGTGTGGTGGTTGACAATAGCACTTCAAAAACATTTTGAAGAGATTATGTGTTTTGTTAGGGAGCAATTGAAAAGTCAGTAATACCTTAATCATTTGAGATAGAAATGGTACAATTAAACTTAGCCTCTAGAAGAGCAGATAAACTGTAAGGCATTAAATTGCTCTTTAGTCAGGAAACTAACACTGACAGTTATAAAATGAACTAAATCAAAAGCTTGATCCCCCCCCCCCATTACTTGACTTATGATAGAGGTGCATGGGTATGATTTCCAAATTGGAGTATTATAATTAACAACTTTAATGTAACAAAAGTAAAATAACACCAAAGTTCCAAACACTGTTAGGGAGTTATTTAAAAGGATAACTAAAATAACAAAATAGAGACATGAGTAATTGGTTTTGTTTCATATTTTGCATATTCTACAGAGTTGTAAATAGTTAATAATAAAACAATTTCTAATGTAAAAGTATAGACATTAAATTATTTCAGGATTGCAGACTCAATTGAGATATTACAGAACTGAGTACCCTTTTAAATTTTATAATGTTCGATCACTTGACCTTTGCATATGCAACATTTTCCTGTTTCTAGAATTTTTAATTTAATTTTTAGTGACTGGGAAAGTCATTGCACCAAGTTGAGACACAGTATAGAAACTGGTTGGTCTTGAGCCTTTTCTTAAAAAACAAATTTTCATACATGAGGAGTTCATTGTATAAAATGAACTATTCCTGTTTTTTCTCATTAATTATTTTTAAAAAATCCTTGTGTTTTTACACACTTTGATCTTAATTACTAGAAATATATTCGAGTAGGATGAGAGATTTTTCTCATTTTTTTGAGGTTTGGACAAGGATAGAGGATGAGATTATCAAAATAATTGCCAAATCATCTATGGAGGACATACTTGGAAAGTGCAAAATCAATTGACATCTTTAGAAAATTTACATCAACTGATAATGTGGCATCTTTATGCTCAATACCCATATCTGGGGAATATAATAGACAGGAATAGAGAGTTAAAGAATTTGATAGTAAAGAGTAACTCTGGAATTACTGAGGTGTTCATCAATCCCCATCACAGTATTTTACAAAGTGACAACCTCTGTACTTCACACATTATTTGGTGTTAATTTCTATCTTCTTCCTGAAATCTGTCTCATGGAATCACCTATACCTGATTATTCCCATAAGGATATATAGTACTTCTTTCTAGTTAATTTCTCTTAAGTGTTTTTTAAAATATGCTACCATTGTTTTTATGTAAATCTTAAAAACTCCTCAGACTTACTCCTAAACTTTCTTGTTTGAGCCTTATATTAATAAAGATATAATTTGTTCTCAAATGCAATAGTTATTATGATTCATTTCAAAGATACAGTAGAACAGTCTATATGTTCTATATGCCCACCAAACATATGGCATTGTGTTTTCTTTTCTAAAGAAAATTATATATCATCCTTTAAAGTATGAACACATTACACATAGCCAAATGCTGTTCTTACATCAAGAAAATTATAAATACTTAGATTAATTGGTAACATTTAGCACCCAAATACACAAATTTCCTAACCAGGAATTATGCTAAGTGAAATAAGCCAGAAGGAGAAAGACAGATAACTGAATAGTTTCACTCTTATGTAGAATAAACAAAACAAAGGATCAGACAAAACCAAACCAAAACCAACCTGACTAAAAATTGAGGTTACCAAAGAGGAAAGGGTAATTTGGAAATCAAAGGGGCCAAAGGACCCAGTGAACTAAAATGGAGGATGACTACCTTGTGGAGGGTGAGGTGTGATAACAGGTCTGAAGAGTTGTGATTCTATAGGTTAAACTCATATACAGTGTTGTAAATCAATGTTAGAAATAAATTTCTAGCTATAAAAAGTTTTCCTCCCTAACCAAGAAATATCATTTCATTATTCCCTGTGAGTCAAGATTCAAATAAGATCCATCTTTTAGAATACTAAGTCTCTTAATAAGTCTCTTATTAAGTCTCTTTATTCTCCTTACATCTGAAGAGTTGATACAGCTTTATTTTTCTAGTTCATGTTTTCTAATTTTTTTTTTAAAGCTAAGTGACCTGTATAATGTGCTACAGTGTGGATACAGTCACCTCCTAATGTTGCCATTTATTGTATTCCATTTTTTTCCTCCTGTTTGTCCTTCAAAATCAGTTCTAGATGTTTGATGAGCTTTAGTTAAATTGGTTTTGGCAAGAACACACAATAGTAAGGGTATGGTTTTTTACCTCCTTGTATAACATGTGTATCTTAATATCTGGTGGAAGATTTCTTGGTAATACTGAGATTGATCAAAACATTATTGTCTATCTTATTTGTATGTCAAAATGTCATTAAAAATCCATTTGATATTTCCTCTTGTCAGCTTGTAGAATAGATTTCTCTAAAAAAGGTGTTTAGTACAAATTAATATACGTAGACTCTGTAGCACACTACTTAATGACCTCTGGGTTAATGAGGAAACCAAAGAAGAAATCTTTGTTGTGCAAACAAGCTTTGCAGTTGCAAAGTTTGCAGTTGTGCAGACACAAACTTTGGTATCACTTCTTAAAGACTTTTACTGGATGTAGAAATGAGTAAGATACTTTTAAGGTGAGCATTCTATTAACTCTGACATTCCATCATTTTTTGGGGACTCAGCTATTTATTCTATAAACACTTTGTGAATGTAATCTGTTTTTTCCTTTAAAATGTGTTCTTTGTCTTTGATATTCAGCACTTTTATTACTGTGTTGACTTTCTTTGACTTCCATTATTTGAAATTTTGACTCTTTTTCAAATCAATTTTGGATATAGTTTTTATTTTTTAATAAGTGGTTGTTTTGGTATTTCTCCTTCCATTTTCTATGAATCTAGTTACATATAAGCTAGAAAATTTTCCCTATATTTATTTGGCACAGAGATTTTCTTCTGACATCATACTGACTTTGTTCAACCATGTCTAACATGTGAAATAAACTTATTCATATTTTATTATAGTAATCATATTTTTCCTGGGCAGATTTTCTAAATTTATAAATTTCATATATAATGTCAAATATTTTATGGAAGTTTGATGTATATACATTCACTGTATGTAGAATACATATATTCAAATGGACATTAAAATTATATATCTGTATATACTAAACATGAGATACCTTTCTAGCCCCACACTACACTAGCATCTCTGTTGTTCAGTCTTCCAGCTATATACTGACCTTTCCTCCAGGAATTTTTTTTTCTCATTGCTTTTATTCCTCAACTCATTGTTAAGGACTTCTTATCTTCAAAAATATGTTTTATATCTTATCTAATGATTTATTCTTGTTGAAAAACATTGCTAGCTACAAGAGCAGTTCATTAAATTTCCTTTGTCTCCATAAAAAGACAAATAAATTTTTTATTGTGTTAAAGTTTTTAGTTTCAGAGACTATGCTCACTAGAGTAAAGCAAGAGAAGCAGATTAAATCCTTCAAAAAACGTTCATTTTCAATTTCCCTTCATGATATTGACAAAATACCTGAACCAGATTTTATCAAAACCCCAAGTCAGTATATAAAACTATTACAAATGTTAGTCCTTGGTATCAGTGATCCTCAAAGCATGAAATTGTGTGATTCTAAATCACTGGCAGGTAACTCCCTATCATCATTTTCAAAGTCAACAAGATGAACTTCATGTCTCCAAGGTAACAAAAATTAGCATTTGCTTGAAGCACAAATATTGATTAAAGAATATAAAGAATACCATCTCATCAATCTTGTCTTGAATTTATTTGTAAATAAAATATACAGGCACTCTGAGATTTTTATATTGAATTTCCTTAATGTGACCTAAACTTGGTGTTCCCTGACCTGACTTCTTTTTGTAATAATGACAGGTTATTGTTTCTCCCTCTGTATCTACAAAAAAAAGTTACACAGTTTAGATATATCAACATTTCTTTTCTGCATTGGTTTCTTATAAAATGGAGACTACTTTAATTGACTCAAGCCCAGTTCTGGGTAAGCCTAGTTCTTAAAGAAAGGCATTTCTCACATCTTTACTGTCTTTAAGGATAAAACTAACCTTATTCTATCTTAAATCTATCATTCAGTTTCTTTACATACATGGTTTGATTTAATCTTACATATTAATAATTTGGAAAAACCATATAGAAAGCCCAAGTCCATTCAAAAGACTATTGTTATGTAAAACAGCTTATCTATTAATTTTCTCTGTTATTAAAGAAAATCTTTTGTATTTAAAGAGCATAATTACAGATAAGTAAGGAAACATTAACCTGACTTTGTTCATAAATGACATGATAACCTAGATTGACAAAAAAATTCTAAGAACAAAAAATCATAACAAGTTTTCAGTACCTACAGTTTAATACTGTTTTTCTATAAACCAGCAATGAACAAGTAGAATTTGATATTACAAACAACATTTATGTTAATACCCCTATAAAAGGAGTAGTTAGGTATAGATCTAACAAGATCTATATGAAAAACACAAGCTCTGACAAATGAATTCAAGGAAAAACTAAATGCAGGGATATTCCATGTTCATGAATAGGAAGACTCAATCATGTCAAGATAAAGGTTTTCCTAATTTACCTTTGTATTCAATGCAATCATAATAGAAATTCCAAAGGTTATGCTATAGTATCAAAAATAAAGAAACATAAAACAAGCAAAAAATATAAATATAGACTCCAAAGTTTACATGGAGAAGCAAAGGACCCAGAAGAACCAACACAATATTAAAGAACCAAGTCAGAAGACTGACAGTAACCAAATTCAAAGACTCATCATAAAGCTTAATAATCTAGTCAGTGTGGTATTGGTGGGAAAAAAAAAGTACATCAATAGAACATAATAGAGTCCAGGAGTAGATTTATACAAAGTAAAATATAAATACATATATATTCAAAGATCAAAAATTATAATTATTATGTTTAAGGTAATTTTATGTCAAACTATTAACTCTCTTGAAACTCTTAAATCATAGAAACTTATGTTTATACCTTTATCATTATATGTAAAATTAATACTAGAGTGTACATGAATTACAGTTACAATTCACATAAGAAACTTCAATAAAGATAACTAAACATGAACATACAAAACCTCTAAGTTACTTTTTCCTTGATCCTGACATCTCTTCATATTTTGAAAAGTAAATGGTAGTTCAAAAGGAGCTAAGAAATTAAGTTACAGAAAATTTTATGAAGAAATTCTAGTACCATAGTTCAACAGATTAGGATATCCCAGAGTTCATACAGTCACTAAATGTATTTTCCTAGTGAAAATGAAGTATGTCCAAGAAAATTAAATGACACCTCGCATAATAGAACCTGATTATGTTTCTGATGTCAATCTCCATGTTCTTCTCATACATCTGAGGTGGAAAAGCATCTTGGCCTATGAATCTGTCAGTCTTGATATTAATATCCTTTTTTTTCTATAATTTCCAGGTTGGTAAGTGCCAGAGAAAGAAGTATAACTAGATAGTCTAATTGCAAGAATCAGTCTTTTCAGTGATATACAAACTGGATGTGACATTTTCAATAGCGAAAAACCAAGAAAGATTTCCTGTCTTATGCTCACACTTAGCTACCACTCAGGGCTTTTCCTCGTTAGGTTTTCATGACTCTTTTATCTCAGTCTGACAATATCTTTAAAATGTCATATTTTGGGGGAAGTAGGAGATGCAGCAAACTGTTGTAAACTATTAGTTAATTTTGCTATATTTGCTTATTTTAGTGATACCTGGAAATGGAGAATAGCATAAATTGCTTTGGTAGAAGCTCTATCAGCACATTACTAGTTGAAAGAGAAATCTTATGAACAGGGAATTTTAGTAGTAGTACTAAAAAACTATATAGTTTTCTTATTTTTTTCACCAAAACAATTTTTTTCCCTGAGTTTTATTACAAGGGTGGTTAAGCATGTTATAGATGGAAACTAGAATTTTGCTGGTGATCATAGTGTGTCACATGCAAATAGTAAATTAGAATGCTACAAGCCTGAAACCTGTGTTTTAAAACAGTTACTTCAATATAAGTTTTCTTTTAAAATGTGATATATTTGAGTTAGTTTTCTAATTTTTTATCCTAACTATGGCCTCCTTGATAACTTATTGACCTTAGACTAATAACATGTATGCAGTGAAACCAGTGAAAGCATCTTTATTTGCACTGAAGGCCTTGCACATATCGGGAGTGATTTTGACTGATGCAATACGTAGGAGCTCATCTATGGATTCAGAATGCCTCATTTTAGAGCCCTGCATACTGACTGATTGGCTGAAGGCAAGTATTCAACTTCTCTGTGCTTTATTATTTTTTTTTCAATTATAAAGTGTTGACAGTGACAACTGTTTTACAGGGTTCCTGAGGATTACATGAGGTTATATGTAAAAAGCTGTTTAACACAGTGTAGGTTACATACAAAGTACACATTAATTTTATGAACACACTATGAATTTTGCTGGAAGATTCCTGAAACACATTTTTATGGGCGAAGGTAATAAAAGATATTACTTCTAGTGACAAAAGTACAACCCTGAGGAATGGCATATCCCATAGTTCCTCTGTATCTGTTAGTCTCTTTGTTTTCTACTAACAATTGTTGACTGCCTTTTGTGACCCAGGTGCTGAGGAATATAGAAGAGGATTGGTTGGTGGGCCTCAGGGCACTCAGTGAAGTAGTTTTAAAATTTTCAGAAAACAACTGTAAAATAAGGTCTTATTGGCATCCAGGTGGTCTAACTATATTCCCCCCATATGAAACATAAAAACCACCCCAGGCCTGGTGAAAATGCATTAGTTTACCTTCTGAACTTAAAAGTAAGTTCACTTCAGTTGTCAGCTTTAATATTGAAAGGGGGCACTCTGCTTATCAAAACTAAACATTCATATTGTTCTTAAATAACTGCAGCTATCTTCTTCAATCTGATTAAATTGTATTCTATGAGAATCAAAGACTCCAGTATTCCATCTTAAAAGTCAGAGATTTTAACTAGCAAATGACTGAAAAGCAAATTCTGTGAGCAACTTATTCAAGCATTTCAGAAAACACTTATCTATAGTAATTTCTGAATACTGGAATAAAATTCAGGAAAATAAAAATTTAATAGTATGAATAAAAAGACATTCAGTTATAAACTAAAAAAACTATGAATTTTATTTTCTCTAAAATGCTAATAAAGTGCACAAATGTGCATGTTTACATTTATTATTTGCAGACAGTATCTTGAAATTTAGCCATAAACAAATTTACAGATTTCTTGTCACACATAGCTGTACATGCTCCTTAGATAAAGTATTTTCTCCTTTACTTTGGAGGATGCTTGAACTTTTTGAATGGCACATATATCCAAATATGACTTTTTTTATTAAATAGAACATTTCCATAACAGTACTATAATGACTAGTTCATAATAAAATGCAATGGAAGGCACTGAGATTTTACAAATACTTGCTCTTCTCAGATAATCACAGCCTACCCAACCATCAAAATCTTGCAGTGGTGTGGTAGTTATGTTTCACCTGAAGAACTGACATGGAAAATCATCAAGCCCACAGGTCACACTAGAATTGATTCCTGGTACTGTACATTCTATGGATCTGAACAAATGCATAGTGATAATGACATGCAGCTTCCATTATGGTATCATATAGAATAATTCCACTTACCCTTCCCCCCAAATCTTCCTTCTTCAGCCTATTCATGCCTTCTCCACAACTCCTAGCATCCACGCTTTGGATACTCCTATTCCCTATGAAATTTCACCTACTTGGAATTACCTAAGACCAACTTTTTCCAGTCAGCAATAAGCACCTACAGTTACTCTGCATTTTTTCCAGAGTTTAATAGTACAGCTCTCCCTTGTGTTGAAAAGTATCATTGTCTGAATATGCCATAGTCTATCCATCCATTCATCCACTGAAGGACAACTTGGTGCCTTTAAGTGTTGACAAGCATCAATAAAGCTGCTATAAAAACTCACATGTAGGTTTGTGTTTGCATACAAATTTAAAACCCATTTGAATAAATGCCTAACAACCACATTCACTCTATCACATAGTAAGTACAAATTTATTTTTGCAACAAAATACTATATTTTCTTCCAAATTTATATATTTTTGTCATATATACATGTTTATTTCTCACATGAGCACATTGAATAAAATACAGTGGGTTATTCTAAAAGTATCACTAATATTATTGATGCACTGAAAATAGAACACATTGCAAAGATACATAGAATGGATAGTAAGTTCATGTTAATTATGATAAACTCCTTAACAATTCAGGTAAATAAGGCAGCTGTTTACTGGCTCAGTCATGAAATATCTCATAATTTCTAATCTTTTCCTAATTTTTTTACATTCTAATTTCATAGTTTCCTTTGATTTGGTGAATCATATCTATTTACTGGAGAACCATAATTTACCCAGAGTTGTACACAATTAGTCACAAAAATTTGAATTCAGGCTGTACTTTCAGTAATTCATTTTTCATAGAATATGACAGAGTAGAGTTAATTAGCAGTGATTAAAAGAATAGTGTTTACCTTTAGTGTTATGTTTGCTTCATATTTATGAGTAAAATATCAGTGTGTCATGGAAGAAAATTACTAACTGCAGTAGTATGAAAATGCCTACATATAGTTTGATGAACTTCAATGTACTCAGAAAATGACACATTTGAACCTAATGTGTTAAGACAGATTTATGTGTGAGAAAACATCAAAAGAATGAAGTGTATGTGCTCTTTAGTGAGTGGAAGGCAAATGGTTAATCTTTGTTTTCCTCTGTACTGGCAAATGGTGGTTGGCATTGTTGAGAAAATATAATTAAAGATAAAATATTCACCCAACAAAGAAGCCATTCAGAATGGCAGCAGAGGACAACAGTTTTAATATTGAATAATTTTAAAACCAGAATATGATGTGCATCCTAAGTAATCAGCTAAGAGTTTACGATGGCAGAATTAATCTTTACTAGAGCCAGCCATATATAATCCTTTATGTATGCATTTTCATGATGAATAGTAACTGGACCTCTAGGAACTTAATAGAAGGGCCACTTGTCATATATAGTTTGTCCTCAAGTCACATGAAAATTGAAGTGGCTAGGTGTGTTGGTAGTTGAATTATCCAGAGAAAATTCAGAGTTCCCAAAGTGTTTAGGACAGAAGGCAATTTTCAACATAAAGAGAGGCATCAAGCAAAGTTAGAATCTAACCTAACACTCCCACAGAAACCTGGTGAGATAGAGATAGTTATCCCCCTTGACATTTATATTTCAAAGACTCCAGATCTTAGAGAAACACATGCTTAGGTCACAAGTCTGAGGAAAGAACTAGTTTTCAAAAGGATTTATACTTTTTTAAAAAAAGAGACTGTGCTTATATTTGTAGGTCTTTAAACTAAATGTTCTGAGAAACAGGACAGGTGTGGAAGTTCTACTTATCTTCAAGAGAGAATTGAACTTCTCAGATATAATTTTATTTATATCTGTGGTATCACAAATTCTGGTAGTGCTTCAGTTGGATTAGAGGTATAGCAGATATCAAAATAGAAAAAATACTACTCATTAACATCTACTATCTCGGGCTGGGCATGGTGACTTGTGCCTGAAAGCTGCAGCCTATGAAGTGGCCAGGGGTAGGGATTGCAGTTTGAGTCCCACCTGGGGCCCGTAGTGAGACCTAGTTCCAAAAAAATAGCTGGGCATGGTGGTGCATGCCTGTAATCCCAGCTACCTGGGAAGCTGAGGCTGGAGATTGCTTGAGTCTGTGGTACCTGGGGCAACAAGAGCCTGTGGTTTCACGGGCAAAAATAGCAAGACCTATTCTCAAAAAAAAAAAAAAAAAAAAAAAAAAAAAAAAAAAAAAAAAAAAAAAAAAAAAAAAAAAAAAAAAAAAAAAAAAAAAAAAACAAAAAAAACCAAAACTAAAACTACTATCTCATTGTTTTCCTTCATGTGGACCTTTTTCCAAATTTAAATTTAACCAAAATTAACTATATATGAAGTAATAATAAATGAACCAAAATAAAAGGTTTCAACTGAAGAGTTAGAAGCATATCTTTCTTATTCCAGCTTTCCTTCCACAATACAGTCTGAACATGAAATTGTTCCTGCAACAGGCTGCACCCTGACAAAGTGAGCACATCATGGGTTAGAAGTACCTTTCAGACAACACCAAGCCTCCAGAATTTCTGACTATAAACACCACCTGCTTAAAATTATTTTAATTAACATGACAGTAGATGTATAAGCAAGGGTCAGGGAAAGTTAGGGGATATTCCCTGCTAGTCTACATCACAGAGCATGGACCACTTCTACAGAAGCTCCTTGACCATAAATAGAACTTAGATGAGGTAAGAATCCTTTGTACAACAAATTTTCTTATTTCCCTGAGGGTATGTTTTTCAGGGAAGGCAGACTTTCTCAAGTGATTATAAGGACTGAGGATGTCAGTACCTGGATTTTCAGTACCTGAAAATCTCCTTCATTAAGTAATAATACAATTTCACTTCACTGTCTCCAGTGAGCTTTTTGTATATGCTAGTTTCACAGTCTCCTTTTTTTTTTCAAAAGGAATATAAACAGGTGCTTTGTGTACTTGATCTTAGTTTTATCTAGCTAGATGGACACCCACTTAAAGATCAGATCCACTGAATTCAGTCACAGGTGACACCTTAAGCCAGAGAACCCATCTTCCAAAATGAAAATACCATAAAGAGTAGACCTTCCTGGAAAATACTTGTATTGGAGAAGATCCTGCTCTCTATGCAAATTGGATCTTACTTCTATCACACAGTGTTGCACCCATGCTTCAGAAAACCAAAAGGAAGGAAACTATGTCCTCAATGTGTCATCATTCTAAGATGAAGAGTCTTGGGTACTTTAAGACACTGCTGGAAGTGAACTTAGTATGGAAGCAAGTTTCTAGCTATCTTTCACACACACACACAAATATAAATGAGGTTTCATATGCATTTCAGTTCATTAATTATTGATTGGCTTTATCCTAAGTGGCAACCTTCATTAGGAAATTAGAGCAAGACACTAAATATCAAAGATAATCAATTAAAAAGGACACATGAAACAAACCGGTAATGGCAAATCGTATTGGAATCACTTACAAAACACATATAGGTTGCTCAAAAAAGGCAGTTTCCTTTGAAGGAAAAGAGGTCTGGGATTTCCCAAATTGAACTGGCAAAAAATACCTGCCCTATAATTTCAAGTTTTCTCCAGGGATTCTGGTTAGGAACCGATTCTGTCAGCATCAGTTCAATATTGGTAATGAGGCATAAAACAATATGCCACCTGTAATTTTGAAAAGGCCCATATTTTGGAGACTGCAGAAATCTGTCATTGCTTTGAATTACAGTTGGTAGCAATGGATGTGAAACACAGTCTCCTGTGGTGCAGTTCCTTCATCCACCTGGGTATTTAAATGAAGACAGCTGAGAAATTCTCCCCTGGAGCTAGCCTGAGGGAAATATAGTCACTTACAAAGGACACGAGGTAGGAAGTAGGAGTTTGGGAGAAGGGAAGAAAGATGAAGAGAAAGGTTAATTTTCACTTCATTTGTTTAGGGATAACTGGTGCTTCACTTTTTTTGGGGAAAAAAAAAGATATTAGTCAGAAAACATGAAACCAGGAAGATAGCCATTAAAAAAAATGAAACAAAATATTTTCTTTATTTTACTGATTGCACCTCTCTCTCTCTCTCTCTCTCTCTCTCTCTCTCTATCTATATATATATATATATATATATATATAACCTATAGATTACATCCTTGTCTACCCCAAGGTAGACATTATCTTACCACCATGAACCATCTTGATCTCTTATGCATACTCCATCCCACTTTCTACCATCCTCCCCCTCTCTATTGTTCAGTTCTGTTAGCAGTTTTAATTTTTTCTTGTCTGTTTGTTTTTCCTATATTCCTCATATGAGACCATCCCATATTTCTCTTTTTCTTTCTAGCTTATTTCCACTAACATGATTTCTTTCAGCTCGATCCATGTTGCTGCGAATGTCTTCTTTGATTGATGAATAATATTCCATTGTGTATATCTACCACATATTTTCCAGCCATTTGTCAGTTTTAGGACATTTGGGTTGTTTCAATATCTTGACAATTGTAAATAATGCTGCATTTGCCCACACAATGAAGTTTCATAGTAAGTTTGATCTCTTTCCTGGACACTTTCTTTTGTCTCTCTCTTCTAAACCCTGTGAGAATTCACTGAGTATTGGAGTAAATGCAGTTAATAGAAATATTCCAATTATTACAATTTTTTAATATTATTTGATTTCTTTCACTTTTCAAAACTACTCAACCTAGGTCATCTCAGTTAAAGATCAACTTAAAATTAGTCTAAATTTGTAACAACAAAATTTAATATTTTTTTTGTCCTTACCTCTTTGATTTATACCTCATTGGCAGTTTTGAAAGTCAAGTTTTATTTCTAGAGAGATGCACTTGAACAGATGCACTATCATTAAGGCTTCCAAACTTGTATTAACTTATGTTAGAGTGCGTAAGCTGATAGCTGTGGGAGTCTCTGGTCCTATCACATAGCTATATTCATAAATATTGTGCCTTGGAGTGAATATTTGGGGAAGGGCTTGTTGTAGATCACAAGTCTGGACCATATATAGGCAAACAGATGACCTTTATATAAAAGATGTGCAACCTCAGCTCTTCTCATAGATACAGATCTGATCAGTACCCTGATGTTCAATTTAAGCAACACCTTCACTTAACTGCTTAACAATTGTTAAGACCTTAGGATCTTAGGATCATTAAATATATTTGTAAATGTTTCTCAGTTACCTCCATTTATTATTTGAAATCCTAACAAGCAGTGAAAGTTTACAAGCTATAGTACAGACTTCTAAAATATTTAAATATGTATATGCACACACAGACATATGTATAAAATGTAAAAAACCTTTAGTCAGACTCACAAAGAGAATCCAAGCAAAACAACGGGGCATGGCAATTCATGGAATGATATCAGGGAAACTGGACAGTCACATACAAAAGAGTGCAATTAGACACTAATACCATTCTACTCTATTTCAGGCCACAAAGAAACTCTTAAGTTCACTGAAGAAACATGTCTTACTTCCTGTAAGTAAAATCTAAAACTTATGTTCCTTATTTCTTAGTAAATTAATAGAATTTAAACCACTACCAATGTTTAGAGGTAAGGAAATTCTGCTACCCCAAACTGACCTTAGGGAAGTATCTGAGTGTACACCTGATCATTCATCCTGTGATCACCTATACTGGCTTGAGAACAGAATTATGCCTAGGAAGTATAAAGAAGAAAATCTATTTCATATCCTTTTAGACTGAAAATGACTGTTAGGGTAATAGAATACCATAATTTCATCTGGATGAAAAGAAAACATGGACTTATTTGGAGTCACAGAATGAGCAGATGATAGTAATGAAGATCAATTTCCTTGGATTTGGAGTTTGGAATCCCAATCCCTAGTCCATCCCTATGTTATTTTAATAGCTTTTTAATTTATGTTTTGCTTCTGATATTTTTCTTCTACTTTTGGCACTTGTTCCTATATCTTTTGATTGATTTCATAAGTTCATTAACTCTTAAGATATTATGGTCTGCATGAGTCAAGCTGTTTAGGAATATGTATATGCTTAAAAGATGAGTACAGAGGAATATTAAATGGAAAATCATTAATAATCCACAGTGTTATTTCCCTCTGCAAAATAGTATTTATTTTTTGCACTCATGAAAATGATTTCATTCATGCCATTCTCCCTACCACCCACACTATCTTTGCTACAGAAAGAAGCCTTGAGTTCACTATTAAGTGATGAACAGAGTTGTAATAAAAGGCAGATTCTGAATATTGGACCATTATCTATAAATGTTTTACATCTACAACTTACAAGAAGATGGCCCAATATAATTTCATCTATATTTGGATTTCTCTATCCAGACTAGAGAAAAACTTATTTGGTAGATTTTCTTTTTTTTTTATTGGGAGATTGAGATTGTTGGGAAACTTCAAAAATAGTCATAACTTCTCTTTGTAGTTCTGAGTTATTTTGAATCTGTTTAGTTCCTTGAATTAAATAGAGTTAATTGAATAAAGTCCACTTGATAATTTGGTAACTAATGAAAAATCAATAAATTGAGTTAAAGGTGTGCACAAACACACACATAGAGTCTGGTCTTGTGTAAAATCCTTTTTTTTTTTTTGTTTTTTTTTTTGATCCAATAGATCTCAAATGTGTTGTAATGTTCAGGGAGTAACCTTTCAGCTCATTAACTTTCCTCTTAGAGAACTTTCTTTGCCAGTAATGGAAAATAAGTTTCCAGTGTCATTAATCTACTTGAATCTTCATACTTAAAGAAGCTACATTGGTTCTGAAGCATACAGACTTTCTATACTAGCTTCCATGTGAATTTAATGTCATTGTAGAGTATTCTAGGCTAGTGCTTCAAGCCTAACTACTGGAATCATCAAGATATTACTGTCTTTTAAGACACTTTATGTTCCCACAGGGTTATTCTTTGAACAGATAAATGCTTAGAGTGGAAATGACCTTTAAGCAGATCCTACACTTTTATGCTTGTTAGCAGGTTGCACATTTTCAGCGCTACCTTTCTTTACTAAAGCTGTAACTACACCCAGTCATTCCCTTTTCCTATGTAAAACACATATCAGTAAAAAGAAATGATTGTTTAACATTAAAATATAGAGAACATATATGTACAAACATGCACAGAGTCTAACAAGTATTATGAAAGAGGTAGTTAGAGCCCATTAATCGTAAATGTTTGAATTTACAAATTAGGAAAATAAAAAATAAGAGAAATGGTAAATGAAAAATAAGGTAAATGGTGGTAAAACACAGGTCAGAAAAGGAATGAAGATTATTTTCTTACTTTATATTATTTGTGGCATTAGGGTTTTACTTTAAAATTATGTTAAATATAATAAGGATTTAGAAAAGAGTTTCTGCTGTATAAGGTGATACCAAAAGGGAGAACATTCTCCAATTTTACACTTTTAAAAACTTTTAAGAAATGTTTTCAACTTCTTCAGTAGTGATATATATTTACAGACAAAAATAGCGAGACCTAGTCTCAAACAAACAAACAAAAAACCCAACAAAAAATAATCTTCCTGTCTTTTCTAGTTCATATTGCCTAGCCTTAACTTCTGTTACATCTGAAACTGTTCTACTGCTGTATGTACAGTTTAAATAATAAGTGAGCACTCATTTAAAGGAAATGGGAAAAGAAATGAAAATATCTATCCTGTCAAAATTTCCCATTTGTAATTTACCAAATGTATTTTCTAGTTAATATTCTCCCAACTTTCTGATAGCCACAATCTTTTTTTTCTGTTCATATACATTTACCCTTGCATACAACCTTAAAAAAAAAAAACCCAAACAAAACCTTAATCTTGGCACTCATTGAAATTTTATAAATGGAAACTTACTGTGAGTTTTTGTGATTGCCCCCCCTTAAAAATACTTATTCACAGGATCTTTGATGCATTAAATTGAAAAAATCATGGTCCTTGATTGATGATATATTTCATGGAGGCCTTTATTAATTTATACATAATTGAATAGTCAATGAAATATTTAAATATTATGAATAGTTATATACCAGTATTTTCCCCAAATTCCCTGTTTCCCACTACTCTGCCACAGATAACCAGTACAGAATTATTACCACATTCTTTCTTTACTAAAAGTGCAATTTTACAGCTTAATCAAATTTTCATATATTAAGTCTATATTGTTATCTTATTTCTAACTATTAAACTGTAGTTTTAAGCTTTTGATTTTAATTTTTGATATTTAATCATGTAGAAATGTATTTTCATCATACTATCTGACTGATTTGGTCATCAATTGGCAATACTGACGTACGAGAAAGTGAACATATTTAGATTAGAGCTGCAATTTGACTTAAGCAGTCACACATAAAACCATATAACAAAATGAACAGAATTTTCACACTCAAGAGCATTACAATATATTTGATAATTCATCTTTTCTTCATCAATGCTGCTTTTTTTCCCCCTACTGGAAGAAAACTACTGACTTTCTGGCACTTCAATTTATATTTATAGAATATTATGGAAAAATCATTTACATAGGATGTACTCCTTTTTTTTCTGAATGTTTCACTTAACCTATTAATTCTGCAATCCATCCATGTTACATATTAAAGTTACAGAACATTATGTACCAAGGATCATTTATTTTGATTACTGAGCAGTGTTTCTTTAGGTGTTTATTCATAAAACCCTTAATAGATATCTGGTTTGTTTATTGTATTTGAATATTGTACATAAAGCTGGTACAATTATGTCTTTGTTAAGAGGAAGTTCAAAAATGTTTATAGAACATGCTTTTCCCCTGAAAGTGGTCTTAGAATTATGCACAGTTTTCCAGTGAGAGCATTGGACCACAGAACTGGGGAATTGCTGAGCAATTGTGGCTTTTATACACAATTATTGGGAATAATGTATAATGAATTGTTGGATTTTAGAGTGATCTATGATCATTTATACTTGATGGTTACCAACTAAGATAAGTCTAAGGAAATTAAGGATATAGTAGTCAGAATTTAATTTGGTCTCCTTAATAAAAAAGTCCTGCATTAGATTTTGGTGGTGAACTTAATATAGTGTAAACTGCTGTTGATTTATAAGGCTGTACAACTGTAAGTTATATAATATTATATGCTAATATCACTGCAGTTAGAAAATCCTGACTCAGTAGCTCAATTTCTAATTTAAACTAGTTCATCTACTGTTAGGAGTAGCATGTGGAATGTAGAAGAAATGAAGCGGAAGAGATTGATAGCTATCTTTAAGGGTAGCCCACAGAACGGGGATCCTGGAAAGCATGTCCACGTCCAACATTAATGAAGTTGTGAAGCCCTTTATATATCCCAGCAAGGCAATGTTACAATGATGTAATGAGAAAGTAGCAAAACATATGTGACATTCAACAGGGAGGATGAGGGGATATATATATATATATGTGTATATATATATATATATATATATATATATATATATATATATATATATATATATATATATATATATGTCTCCAAGCTTCACAAATGTCCATACTTGAAGAAATGTCACTGATTATAAAGGCTGGCCTCAGCATTTATTTCTGGTGTTTGTTACCTGAATTTAGATGAAGACTTGAATTTTAGTGGAAAGAGAAAATATTTTTTTTCTCAATAATATGAGTTTATGAGTTTACAGAGTGACAGTTAATGTATTTTTTAAAATTATCTTCCTCCCCCCCCAAAAAATGGAAATGACTCATGTTTACTGCAATGCTATTTATAATTGTAACATTATGGAAGTAGCCTAAACCTAAAACCAGGTGAATGGTTTATGCATATATAAAAAATGGAGTATTACTCAGGGGTGAAAAAAGATAAACTCTGACATTTGTGATAACATACATATAGCCGGAAGGGATAATCCTAAGTAAAATAAGTCAGGAGATACATATTTATTGGTGTCACTAACATGTTGAATATAGAGAAATCACATGAAGGGTCTGAAAAAGACTGAAAAACTAGTCCTTGAAAACTGACTACAGAACTAAAATATCCAAAGAGGGAACACGTTTTAGTGAGGATTAAGAAGAAAGAGGGAAAGAAGCACATTGGAGTATGGTGGCAGACTATGGGTGATAGGGTGATAGGTGTACTGTAATGATGATGCCAGATTTGTGGGGGGGGGGGTCATAATATTACTTCAAGTAAGAACATAAAATTATAAAAATTAAAATCAATCATAAAAATGGAAATTTGCCACCACAATTCAAAAATACGTATGAATATGTGATTAAGAATTATTCAGAAATGGAATGGGAGTGAAAATCTTGTATTCAATATCCGAAACCCTGGGAAATCTTGATTCATTACAACATCATAGCTTAAAGTCTTTTTTGCTGGTTATATTAAGCTAATTTGTTCTGACACATGAAGCAGACAGTCCAATGTTCTGCATCCTACTTAAATGTGTTACCAAACTACTTTTTCTTGAGGACATCTGCATTTCCAATCCACTCTAGCTCATTAATAATTTTCAGGTAGGGTTTTCTAAGCTTAGATTTTTCATTGTCTAAGGGTGATGCCAAAAGGAAAAGCTTTTCCAATTTTATTCTTTTAAGTCATTTTTAAAAATGAATTCAACCTTTCAGGTGCTGATATGCATTTATGTTGGCAAACATACATTGAAAAATAACCTTTCAGAACTTTTAGAGTTCATTCCATGCTGCCTACTCTTATCTTTTGTAATACCTGTAACTATTCCATTACTTAATGTTTCAGCTTCAGGGGCACCTTTCTTTAACTAATTACTTCCAAGGTTCTCCATGGTTTATGTTTCCCCTCAGGCCTTACTGCCTTCTTCTCTTAGCCAGCCCTCCCACATCCTCCTTGGATTGTCTGGTCTCATCATTCTTAAGCAAGTCACAATGTCCCCTACAATATGCTGCTGCATGCATCCTAACTCTAGCTGAATAAAAATTCTGGCAGACCTCCAATTGATTCCTTGCTCTAGATTTTATTTAGTATAAGAAATTTTGCTTCATAGAAGTTTTTTACGAAAGGCATCATTCATAAAAGTAACTTGAACATATTTTTGCACTGTAATTTTTTTATAGCAATTGGTCTACTGAAATAAATCTTGAATGCTTATTTCACCAACCCTTACAGATTACTCAATTCAACACAATCTTAAGTTTTTCAGCTTTTATAAAGGTATAGTAATAGAAAAAAAATGAGTATACAGTGTAGTTATTTGCTGTATATATACATTGTGGAAGTATTCCCACCATTGACTTAATTTATATCACTTCACATATATACCTTTGAGAGGATGTGAGAAATTTATAGCTTTTAGTATTTACATATTTCAATTATATATTAGTTTTTTTAATACTAGTCATGTTGTATAATTTATTCATAGTTTAACTGAAAGTTTATATACTTTTATCTTCCATTTCCTCACTCCCTCACTTTTCATTTTTCTGTTTGACTTTTTATATTTATCATTTCATACCATGAACTTTTTGTCTTTATCTGTTTGACTCATTACTTCATATAATGCCTTCCATATTTATCCATACTATCATAAATGCTACAATTTCCTTCATTTTTCAAAGACTGAAAACATTCCATTGGGATGTACCTCTATCTATACATCTATACATGCACATACAAACACATGTGCAATTTCAGGTATATGCAAACAACTAATTTTTGACAAAGGAGCTACAAATTAACAAAATATTCTTCAGTTTATTGGTGTTGGAAAAACTATACACAGGAAGAATGAAACTGCATCCCTAATGTTACACTGTACACAAAATTTAAATACAAATTGACGAAAGAACTCATTGATAAAGTTACTATTATAAAATTTTTAAAATAAAACTTTAGGTGGATGTAAATTCCTCAACAATGTTCTTGACATTTTTTTTTTTGATTAGACAACAAAAGAAAAAAGAAACAAGTCAGAATACATTAAACTAAAAGACTTCTACACAGCAAAGGAAACTATCAACACAGTGAGAAGACAATCAGTGGACTAGGGAAAAAGTATTTGCAAATGCAATAAGGACTTATTACTCAAATGTGCAAGGAATTTATACAATTCAGTAGCAATCAGCCAATAACATAAAGAAACTGAAGAGACATTTTTCCATAGACAAAACCTAAATGACCAACAGGTCCATGAGAATATGATTAATCAACTAATAAGAAATACAAATAAAAACCATAATGAGGTAGATACTTGCATCTGTTAAGATGTTCCATTATAAAAAAGAAAAACAGGAGAAAGCAAATGGTCATAATGTCAAAAAAAGGGAACCCTTGATACTGTCAGTGGCAATGTAAATTGGTTCAGCAATTATAGACAATGATATATATATCCCTCAAAATATTAAAAATAGAACAATCATGAAATCTAAGCAATCCCAAAGGAAAATAACATTATCTCAGAGATATTGATATTTTATTATAGCTAATTCACAATAGATAAGGTATATATGTAACCTACCTGGGATGGTGATAGGAACTGATCAAGAAAATATGAAATTGACATTTATATTATATATATTTATTGTTGACAACAGTGTGTTCATGTTTATTTACATTGTATACTTTCTGCTTTTTCCTTAAGTGTATGTTACTTTACATTATATATTTTAGGTGCTCCTAGATTGGGTAACTTTTTGTGTTTATGTTATATACTCTTGACAAACTGACCCCTTACTCATCATGTAATTACTTTTTAAAAAATTCTTATTTTAAAGTAGGTTTTGTGTGTAAGTGTGTAATACAAGTGTTAAGTACCCCTATTTTCTTTTGGTTTTGATTTGCATAGAATACATTTTTCCCTTCCTTTACTTTTAGTTGTTACATTATGTAATAACTAAGCGAATCTTGTAGGCAGTATACATTTCGGTCTTCTTACTTCATCCACTCAGTTGTCTTTTCTTGATAATTTATTTCACTCATATACAAAATAATTATTCATAGATTTGAATTTACTATGACTGTATTGTTTCTTTCTGGTTATTTGTAATTACTTCTTTCTTCTCTACATTTTGATTTGATGATTTTCATCATGGTATGTACTGATTTCTTCTCAACCATTGTTTACTGATTTTAGGTTAGTGTTTTGGTGTTTTGTGGTTTTTTTTTGTGAGACTTATATATCTTATAGTCTTTTATACCTGATAATAACTTGAAACATATGTAAAAACTATTTTTGCAAAATTTATTTCACTTTCATCTTTCCATTGAATTTAGATGTATTCCATGATTAATTTTTCACAAGATAGCATGTCAAGAATACTTTCTAAAAAACAGCAAATACATTACCTTATGTGGAATCTTAATTGTATTTTAGAATTGCTTTCAGATACTTATAAACCCCATGCTATCATTTCCCTACATCAGCATTATCATGATATCTCCAGAACATCTCACTAATATATGTTAACTTAATTATCTTGGATAGAGTAGTCATAGTAGATTATTGTCACTTTATAATACTGAATTTCATCTTCAATATATATGCATAAATATGATAATGTATAAATCAGACTCATTACAGTAAATTGCATGTGTATATTTCTTAAGCAGTTAATCAAACTTCTTTGAATTTTGCAGTTATCTTTCTAAAAGTCAAGATCTCCTAGATCTGTGTAGTTCACTCCATTTGACTGTTTTCTCATGTTACTCAAGAGATCAAGAATGATGTCAGCCACTCTGAGTCTCAAGTCCAGAAATGGAAGAATTGGGACAAGTGCTCAGATAAACTAGTATGTGCTACTATCCCTTGTTCAAAGACTCTATAAATGCACACAAATTAGTTAGAATCCCTCATCTCTCTCTACCTTCCCAAAAGATTAGTAGTAATTAGGCAAAATATGTTATAGGTGATTTATAATATAAATTTAATAGAAATTACAATAATCACAAATTTTACTGAAGCTGTAAAATACGATTTAAAGAACTGTGGGTCTCAACTCCAACCTGAACTATTAGTACCTGGGAACAGGAAAGAACAAACACACAGATTCCCACTTTCCACATTAGTGACTAAAGTATGTCAAGCATTAAGCACTCTGTTGAAGTGCAATTGCATGATTTTAAGATTTTATTATCATAGTATCCATTTCAAAGACATCTATCTTGAATATAAACTTATTTCTGACTAGATATCAGTTATTTTTTTAAAAAAATAAACTATATAAGGAACCAGGCTACCCACAGCCATTAAGTCATCTTTTTAGAAAATCCTGCGTCACCTAACTGACCACATTAAGTGACTCCATCATTCCATCTTTCCCAATCAGCATCCTAGTTCCTTCTTTTGTGCTTTGAATTCACAATAAAAAATATACCTGTAAAATTCTCTAGGCAATGACCTCAGACCCCAATAAAGGTAGAGCCCCAGGTGAAAACTTCCCTCCTCTCTTTAACTACAACCAGTACTTATGAGTGGTGAAGATTGTTTCTCAAAGTTCCCTTATGGTTTGCTGAAGTGTGTTCTACAATAGTAGTAAGAATCACAAGGGTTAGTTCCATCACAACATAGGTTCTATGAGACTTGTCCTAAGTAGTTTGAGCCTAGAGGAGTTAAGAGGAATTTCTAGTTAATGATGTCACTATCAATAGACTGAGGCAGACACAAAAGCAGTTCTTTTCTTGCATCTGAATTATGTGTAGGGCACTATTTAAAATATTTTCCCCATCTAGAAAAAAGAACAAACTAGACCAATCAGAAAACAGAGGATATTTTAGTAAACTGTCATCTTTGAGGATTGAGAACTAGTAGTGAGATGACCAAGAGCACTAACTGGAAATCATTCAGACATAAACTTGAGATCTCACTCTAGTATGCTATCACTAATAGAACTGTGACCTTGAACTAGCTGATAAATTGTTTTTCAAATATCATTTTATCTATCAGGGGAATAAGAATAAAGCTGATTGACTGGCACATAAGATCCAGAATGCAAGATTGACAATATAGAATTAAAAATACAGTGAATGATCATAAATGAGTTCAACTTACATGTCCAACCAGATGTTGGGGGAGGAGAGAGGATTTTAAACAGCACAAGTTGCACCTCTGTGTTTTCCAGTGGTTTGCTTTGCTTGTAGCTTTCTAAATGTGAGCAATAAAAGGCTCTTTGCCCCCCCATGTAAGCTGTTCTAATGCTTTGGGTGGAAATGTGATAAACCCATTGAAGAATATATATGTATGTGCTCAATCTTGGTTATATTGATATAAAAAATAAAAATAATCATGTGAGTTTAACTATCAGACTGACTTTTAACCTAATTTCACAGTAGTATATTCTTTCTCAACAAAAGTTTTTAACTAAAGTCACAGAATATTCCCAAACTTAGCAGTGTAATACAGAATTGTATTGTAATACTCAAATCCCATTTTCTGAAACTGATTCTCATTTTTATATTTCAACAGAGAGAGCAGTGGCTCAGTGGTTTCCTTTGCTCAGGCTAATATTGTTAAGTCATCTGAGATTTACCTTTCACACAAATATCCAACTAATCAGAAATCTGAATTATTCTATTCCCATAACATTGCCCAAATATGATATTTTCCTTAACAATAACCCAAGTTGTTGCCCTCAACCTCTCTTTTGTCATAACTAATTACACTGCTTCCTCCTGCAACTCCTAAAAAGATTCTATTCCCAGCACCCAGCTACCAGTGTCTTTTTAAATTGTAAATTCAATGATACATAACTCTTGCTTCGAACTCTGGTGTTTTCCCAGTGCAGTACAATAAAATCTAAACCTCTTACAAGTGGTTCTACCTAATCTGTCCTCTATGATTCTGATGCACAGATAGTCAATAGGTATATTATCTTTTCTCTAAGAATTGTTTAATAAAAATATTTAATATAAGTGTGAATTTAAATCAATAATCTAACTCTTCCACAGGATTTTGGAATTTTGAAATCTTTTTTCTTTTCATTTGACACTAAAGGATTTGAGTAGCAAGAGGACACAAGTGTAGGTTAAATGAGGTTATTCAGTAGCCCCGAGTTCACTTCCTGGTCCCAACAGCATAGTTGGGAGCTCCTATCTGGTCTCAGCTAAAGAATAAATTTTATTCATTTTACTTTTGAGACATTCACTTGTTTTATGTCAGCTGTAATACAAGTTTTAGAAACTCTAATTCCTCTTCATAGACTAATAAAGTGTTTTAATTTGCATATTAAGAATCTGGATAACAGCACTGAAAATGTTCATTGTAAAATTCCATGACTTTAGGAGTAATTTTTATTTTAAAAGAACAAGTTGTCTTGGAGGAAAAGTCAGAGCAGGCTTAAACGGGTCCTTGCTAGTTCACAAAAATTCTCTAATTTGAAAATGAAATGAGATTGAGTCTATAATTAAAATTCTCACTATGAAAGACAACTTTATTGCAAGTCTTATTTCTAAGACTGAAAATAAAAGTATATTGCCACTATGTAACATTACATTTCACTCCAATCACTTCAAATGCATTTGTGGAAAAGGATTGAAAATAAAATTCAAATATATTGTTAGACTCCAACTTTGGGCCATTCAATTAGGTACATAATATTAACTATGGATGAATAAGACAGTAAATATACAGAGGTCTTAATCCCTGTCCTTAACACAAGGTTCATTTAAGTAACTATAGTTCAACTTTCCCTCAAAACATTCTACCAGTTGTAAACATTGATCAATTTAAATTTTACATTCAAACATCCCTCAAGTTTTGGAAAATTAACAATGAGCTGAGGTCTGGGCAATGGGAAGCAGCAGAAACAAAACATCAGGCAAAGAACATAGAAAGTAAATATTGAGCAATCCAGGCCATGGCTACCTTAAAACAGGACTTCAGTCTTGAAGGCTTAGGCAACTTCACATACAGTCTCATGTTTCCAACTTGTTTCGGATTAGAAGATAAATGTTGAGATGTCATTCCCATGACTAGGTTATAAAAGAATGTGGTTTCTTTCTCACCCTCTCTTTTTTGACTTTGATAAAGTTGTTATTTGAACTCCAGGTGTCAAGAAACTGAGGAAGTCTCTATTAATTAGATGCCACAGAACTAAGGTCCTCAACCATGTAAACCTTAGGAACTAAATCATGCTACAAATCATGTAAACAAGCTTGGAGACAGGTGAGTCTGAGTTGAGCCTTCAGCCAGTTGCTTGATTTCAGGCTCATGAGAGGACATTAATTATATGGAGAGCCCCTAAATTGTTAAGTGGAATTTTAACCCACAGAAATGTGAGAGAACAAATGAGAAATGTCTAAGGATGCCATGTTCTGGAATGATTACTAATGCATCAATAGATCGAAAATTTACATACATAGGTAGGAAATTGATTTCTACTAAGAGGTAAGATAATAGTAGAGCAAAGTTACTAGTTGATTTTTAACTCTTTTTTCCATGTTCTTTCCCTCCCCCCCCCCCCAACATTAATCTATTCTACTAGAGACAAGTTACTTCAGTGGAAAGGAATTTCATAATTCAGGGATTATAAATGGTTTGAAATCAGATGAGGCCACCAGAGGTTGCCTGAAACTAGTGAAAGTCGTAAATTTAAAGTACTAGGGTGTTTTTAGCAAATCATTTAAATGAAAACAGGCATGAGATTTTAAAATGCTCCCATCATTTTTTTATACTTTTGATTTGATCACCTTCATACACCATTCATTTTTAATACAATAGCTTATTTCCCCTAGCAGATAATTAGAATACTCATGGAATAAATTTTTGCAGGTTCTATTAAACACATACATATATACATTTGTATGTGTGTATATATCTATATATGTGTATCTATGTATATGTCTTAGTTTGACATTGCATTGACCTCTTAAAACTTTTTATATTTTTACTTTACATTTTAGTTTATAAATACTACTTTCAAGTTTCCACCTCATGTGTTTTGCTTTAACAAACATATTTAAGGATACTTGTGAGATATCTATGGGGCCCCAGTGAGCACATTCAGCAAAAAACAACCAGAGTGCTTTCTCAAATTACACCCTAGTGCCTTAAAGAGAGCCCTGAGCACTGTGTTAAAAAGGAGAGATCTCAGATAGCTGAGATCTAGACTTCTACTGCAAAATATTCAACTAGTGAACATTTCTTCAGGAGAATCAATGCTTTTTATGAGACAAGAAGATATATTGTGGTCACAGATGGGATGCTATGTAATGTATGCCCACATCTGCTCACTGTGAAACAAACTGTTCTTTCTTTTGCTTTACGAGTCAATTTTATTTGTGCAAAAAAATGAATGATTAAGATAAGCTGGATTGCAAGAGTTTGATGTAAAATGAAGTTTAACTCTGTTGGGGGAGAAATACAGTGTAGATTTACAATGTCATACACATGGCATTTTTTTTTTATAGTTTGACTTCATCATTTCAAATGTACAACAACAAACATAAGATCAACTAAAGCATAGAAACTCTCCCTAGGGTACTCAAGATCTTGAATAACCATGCCACTCTCTCAATTATCTAGGACACTGTTTATATTTCTAAAATTCCTAGGATGCATGCTTTGATGTAAGTAAATTATTGAGAGTAATTTTATATTTGTATATGAAATCCAGTCTGATCAAAATAACTATCACTGATCAATATAATCCATAATCAATTTCCTGCATTTGTATGTTACATTTAAGATGAATCATTACAAAATAATTTACTCACGGAAATATCTGTTTCCATAGAAATAAATGCTTCCAAAAACTTGCCAATCACACTAGTAATAAGTATAGTAAAATTTAAAAAGTAATGCTTATACCATAAAAAAATTAGTTAACACAAAATAGTGACTTGAACACAGAATTTGAGTATGTAAAATTCCTGGAGTACACAGAAAAATTACCTGACAATGATCATGCAACAATTTTATGATACCAAAAGCACAGCAACAAAAGCAAAAATAAATAAGTAGGGTTAAAGAAAACTAAAAAGACTGCATAGCAAAACAGATAACCAATCAAATGGAAAGGCAAAAATTATGGGAAGTAAGGGGACGTACTTCCAAATCATGTATCCAAAAAGGACCTAATTTCCAGAATATATAGAGATTACAAAAAAAATGATTATAACAGTGAGTCAGTCACTAAAAATTCTCAAACAGCAGGATGAAATCAATGATACTAATACTTAAATGAGAACAAACAAATTAAATATTGGAGAAAGTAAAGATAGAATATAAACAAAGAAAAGCTAGAGGAACATATTCTGCAATCTAAGTGTATCAGGGTAGGAAAATTAAGACATGTAAACATTCAAACTAATACTATAGAATCAGATGATTTTACAATTAGAAACTGATTTAATCCCTAGATTAACAATGATACTACTTTTTCTGTAGCAGTAGAAATACGATTATATATATATATTACTTTCTAAAACTAACTTTGCAAAATATATTAATACTATTTTAAATTGGCAGAGATTTTTCAAAGATTTCCTGATATTAAAATGACCCATAGTGAGATTAACATAGTGTAACATAGTGACACTATTTCTTATGAACCTAGTGCACCTATAAATGGAGTCAAGAAAACAGTTCTGAAAATAAGTATAGTGTTTCAGTCTGAAACTGCAAATGAATTGGAAAATATTTTTTAGGTTGTGTGACTTTTAATAGAAAAATATACCTTTTAAGGACAATATATATTGAATAAGATTATATTTAATAAACTAATAAGTTTGATCTGAAATAATTCAGTACTATTTTGATAGTTTTTCATGTGTATATAGGAGATGTGCACAGAATTAAGAAACTACCCAAAGTTAAGGTTTGATTTGAGAAGGAATGAAAAGTTTATTTTCACTATATATCCATACATACATATGTATCAGTGGTTATAGTCACTGGTGATAGTCATCAGTCACACTTTAACCATAGAGAATAGTTACCTGTTAACATAAAAATGCTTTAGCTATGCAAAGCCAGGTTTAACTATTAGTAGGACAATGAAATCTGGTCATGTAACTGGTTAAGTGACAAGAGCACATAGTTGTGGTAGCACTTTTGAGAAAGATGGGTATAGTAACTGGCCTTAGGATTTTGCAGCAGATCAATGAATTATAAAGGGAAACAGGGCAACATAAAGACCAAGGAGACCAAGAACTCATACACACGTCATGAGATATGCCTTCTATTAAATTATCTACTAGAAATTCTCAAGTAAATGATGTATTCAACTTTCTCCCCATCTAACAGAACTCCCTACTTTGTGGATTGCGTCTGTGGAATAAAAGTCCTAGTGTCTTCACTAAAAAGGATTCTTTCAGAACTAATGTCAGTTTTGACATTTGCAAAAACTGATGTGGTAACACAGGAAAGTCTTAAAATTCATTCTCCCATGAATGTAACAAAGGTACAGCTACACAGAGAAATACTCTTAGAGGAATAAGGAAATTAACTGACTTCTTTACAAAAGATAAATTTTTAAAAAATTAACAATTTTAAGAGAAAGATAAAAAGAGATCCAAATTGGTAAAGAAGTAAAACTAGAACTATTTATGAGTGACATATTATACACAGAAAATCCTAAGGATTCTATGAAAAAGGTAACTGAAATACTAGACCTGGATAAAAAATTTGCTAGAAGAAGTTTTATTTCTATATGCAAACGACAAGATAGAAGAGAAATTGAGACATTGATAAAGCTTTCTATCATATCAAAAATATTAAAATGCCTAGGGGTAAACTTAAAGGAGGTGAATGACCTATAATATGAAAATGATAAGATGTTATTAAAAATAGGCATAAATAAAATGAGTCTCCCTGCTCATGGATTGTCTTATATGTTAAAGTTACCATATTACCCAAAACAATCTATAGATTCAATGCAATTTCTATCAAAGTTACAATTATATTTTTCAAAGTAATAGGAAAACATATGGAACAAAAAGAGTTAAATTTCAAACTATACAACAAAGCAATAACATACCAGGATCCTAAGCTCCAGGTTTCTCCCCGAGGAGGCAAGTATTTGGACCACATACACCAACACCCCGAGGAATGGGTCCCCCCAAACAAGTAACTCTGAAAGTCAAAGATAACTTGGATGCAGTAGTAGTTCACAAAAAAGAATTTAATGGGCATGAGGCATCTTCTCCCTCAGGGTACTACAAAGAAACAACAGAAAAATATACCCATCCCCCAGTCTTCCCCTTGAGTGATTGGACTTTCTTTACAGGCTGTAAAGAATAGGACATTAATTAAAGAGTAGGGTATCAATTAAAATGCATCTGGTCCTGCCTGAGATCCTACCAGAAGCCTAAATGAGTCTGTGTACTTTAGTGCCACTTCCTCCATCCAAAAAAATTACTGTATCTTTCTGATAGAAATTTATTGAAAATCCAGCTTCCCAAATTTTATGGATGTTATCTAAGAGATGCATTCAAAATTATGTCTTTAGTAGCTAGTGGGTTTTTATGAGTCCCACAGTGACGTAGCAAGCAAGCAGTTTTTAAACTGGGATAAGAGTATCAGTCTCCTTACCCTCAGCCCTGGTTATATTTTGAAACTCAACACAAAGGCAACCAGGAAAAATAGTCATTCTCCAATTTATCCCCTGAAGGGGCAAGGGGTTTAACTGCACACTTTTCCTGCTGTTACATGAAAGTTCAACTTCTAGTCAGATTGCATCTAGATGCTGATAATGATCCTCCCCTTTTTTTTACACAAACACTTATTTCCATGCCATCAAATACTAGGAATCATAAAGACTGTGGTTTGGAGAATCAAAGGTTGAAAGGCAAACATGAGCTCTGATCTGACCAATCCACAAATTCATGTATGCGATACAAGCCTATCAATATCAAAGAAGTGACTCTTATATGTTGAGCATAAACCAATATGGAAAGTCAAGAAAAATAAAGAACAAGGTTACATATTCAAAACGGAAGTACATGCTAATTCTTCAGGAGACAACCTTATAAAACAGAGATAAGATTTGTACCACATAGATTTCAAAACAGCGATCATAAACATTCTCACCATGTTCAGGAGAGCAATGCTTGAATGACGTGAGTATTTCAACAGGATAGAAAATATATTAAAAGAATTACTAAACAGAAATCAAAGAAATGAAGACTATCAAGAATGAATTAATAGAGTGACTCAACAGTAGTCTAGACAATTAGATGAGGAAATCACATTGATATTGATGCCTGGGCTGTGTATAGCAACAAAGGAGTAGAAAAGAAAAAGGTGAATGAAAAAGTCCAGCTTACTAAAGGACTGATGATACATCATCAAGTGGAGAAGAAAAGTGCAAGAGAAAAATATTATTGTACAAGGAGGAAAGAAACAGAAGAGACATTTGAAGAAATGTCTATACCTATCCTGGAAAAGGAAATAGATGGTCACAGTCAGGAAACCCAACTAATACCAAGAAAAATGAAACAAATTAGACCCACACTAAGACACACTATTTATTAATCACAATTCAACTCTCAAAAAAGGTAAAAAGAGAATCTTAAAGATAGTGTGCATTCTTAAAATAAAACAATAGAAATGGAGAATATGGCTTGGAGTGCTGGAGACAGGAATATAGAAAGTAATTGGTATGGATAAAACTTTTAGTTATAAGCTCTGGAGAGTTAATAGATAACATCATGACTATAATGTATGGCAATAATGCACTGTGTAACTGAAATTTTCTAGGGGAGTAGAGATTGAATGTCACACCAAAAAGAAAGGGAATATGTATCAGGTGATGATTTGTCAATTAACTCAGTGGGAAAATCTTTTTCACAATGTGTTAACCATCATATTGTGCACATTAAAAATCTAATATGCTATTTTATTTTCATCTACAAATTACTGTATTACCAATTTGCTCCAGTAAGACTTAAAAGTGTGAATTATTTATTAACTGTTTTCATTTTTAAGAACAATGTACTTTAATGCAATACATGGGGTAAATTTGCCTTTAAAATGCAACAGAATCATGATCTAACATTCAATGGTTAAAAAAGAAAATTTACAGGAACATGTAATTGCACTTAATCTTCATATACTGTGCCACAGCAAGGATAATTTACAGTACAGATAATTATCTTAGTATTTTTACATATAAGAAAGCTTTCTTTCTTACATATAAGAAAATTTTTTGAAAATTATGCATGATCAGAGCCCTCTTCTGTGGTGGAATAGGATTGGAAAATACATGTCTCTGAAATTTATGCTTTTTATGCAATATTCTACAACATGAAAAATACTACACATAGCATGTCAAGATAAAGTGATGCAAAACTTGACATCTATACTTGCCCCTGTCAGATATAGGATTTATTTATAATTCCTAAATAAAAATTTTCATGACTCTGAATGAAGTAGACTTCAACTGGGCACTTCTTCAATCATAGGATGCTAGTTTCACTGGTTACTTCAAAAGAAACAGGCAACACTAGAAAAATAAGTTTCCCATGCATTTCAAGACAACATGTTCATCTACCCAGATGTTAAATCCTAATAATCCATGATTTTCCACTTCAATTTAGTCAGCACAGCCTATACATCATATGGAACATTTTGGCCAATTGTCAGAAAAGTGAATTTTTAATAAAACCTATTTTGCAAAAAGTAAGCAGGCAACCAAAAGGTAAATCACTGCACACTTAAATAAAGTCAACAGCATGAAAGATAATCACTAGAATGAAAAAAAAATCCCCTCTACATATAACAAGAACAGGACAATTTATATGCAAGTTTCAGCTAATGTTAGGAAATATTTCCAATGTTAATTTAGTTAAAAAATTAAAGAGTTTTAGAATACAGAAATGGGTAATACTAATTTGATTTTCCAAGGTTTACATACAGGATAAAAGTTTAGACAGATATAACAAAAATATGATATTCACAAAACTGAAAAAATGAACAATTTTAAGAAAGTTCAAATGCAAAGGGAACCCAACACACCATTTTTCCTAGCAGTAAATGTTAGTGATAACTAAATATTCATCAATAAGAAAACAGCTAAGTAATTTAAAATATCACAAGTTATGTTTAACATGATATATGCATATTAGATGAAAGTGTCAGGAACATATATTTTGATGGGAGAATAAAGGAATGAAGCAGCCTGTTCATTTTTGATAAATATACCATTTCATGTATTATACATCTATTTTAATATTTATATAAAAAAAAACATGTATGATGGTTTCCCAGTGAATCAGGGAGTATTTTCATATCACTTGAATTTCTTACAAATATTTATTAATTTCATTCTTGAAAATTGTAACTTCACATAAAGACCATGTCTGAAAATAGTTATGGATTATATAAATTATACAGTACAATTTCCTTCCATTGGATCAACTCATATACTTTAAAATATGAAAATAAATATCCAAAGGGCATTAATATTTTTCTGGAGTTGCTTAATGTTCAATGTTCATATCAGTATCATCTTAAATATAAGTTGAAGATCACCAGCAATAAATACTGAAATCAAGATTTCTCCAAAACTCTGAACATACTGCCCATTTCATATTAAAATTCACTGGTGGTCATAAACTTAATTCACAATTACTTGCTAAACATGTCAAAATTTACATTAAAATTACAATATTCAATACTCTTTATTAAAAATTCCAAACATAGTCACAGTGCTCTGCTGGGCATAGTCTTAATATGTGTGAAATGATTATTGAGATCTCATGGAATTAAGGTAGAAAAACTGAAAGAAGAAATTTTCTCTAGCATTCAATACTTATTCAACTTCTAGCAATATATTTCATTGATTTCATGAGAATTTAGGAAAACCCTTTGCTGAGACTTTAGCCACAGTTCATGGTTTGACTTCAAACTTTAAAATGTTGCTCACCATGATCCAGGAAGCATCCTAGAGAACAAAATTGTGCTAGACATTGCACATAGACTCTGTAATATATTGTGCTTCATGTCACCTAAGACCTTAGATTTTCCAGCTGCTGTTAAGCCTTTTGTTTGATAGAGAAAAATTTTTGTAGATGACTCAGCCATACCTTTACTTTGCCCTACAGTGACTTTGTACTGTTCCAGAAATTATTATGTTTCTTCCTCTATATCATCCACTTCCCCACAGGGATAGAATATAAAGTGGAAGGAATGTAAGGTCCCTAACCAATATATATATATATATATATATATATATATATATATATATATATATATATATAGGTTAATTTTGAAGGGAGACTTGATAGTAAAATACATATTTTTATAAAAATAATGTGCAACCATAATACGATTTTTATTATTTTACTTCAAATTTAAGCAACAGAAATTTTGCATGAACAACTCATTTTGGCAACAAATTAATAATGGATAATGAAACAGCAGATTTGTAACACCTATTTGTCTGCTCTTTGAAACATACCCAGTTTTGCCTATTAGTATGAATCTTTGGACTCATGCATTTTCTCCTCTACTTGTAAAGTCCGGACCAGTTAATGTCTAAGAATTTTTTTTTTAAATTGTATTTTTGCATTTCTATTATACTTTAATCATCAGTTTACTGTGAAAATTAATGAGTTTTACTTTAGGGGCTCTCACACGCATGGATATCTTTCTGAACAGGGGGGACCTAAAATGTGTTTTTAAGGTCAAATGTTCCTGAACACTTATAAATTTGAGATAATTTATAGAAATTAGTGAAGGTCAGTGATTTGCTCTATACAACTTTCCCTATAACATGTTCTCTTAGAAACTACTGGATTTGGTATAGGCACATTCTGATATTCACTTAGGAGTTTATTGGGATATATTTATTGGGTAGATTTTGTTTGGATTTAGAAAGCAGAAAGGAAATTAGTCCTTACCTCTATTCATACACAGTAACTTCCTTGCACAGGTCTTTAGCTATTTGATTATAGAAATGGTTACAAGAGATGAAAGTAGTAAATGGATAGATTAAAAAAAAGTATAAAGCACATGAAAATATAGGACCTCATGAGATTATAACATCACAAGGCGAGTATAGTTCTCTAGAATCTAAACACAAAAAGATGAAAGGTTATATCTCCCTATCAGAGAGTTCAAATGTACAATAATTAAACTCAAAGAAATAGAAGAAAATTAAGTAAGGCAAGTAAAATTAATGGAAGAGAACACAGAGAAGTTAGTCAAAGAGATATAAAACTCAGAACAACAAATTAATGAGCCCAGAAATAAAATCATGGAGCAGAAGGTAGAAACTGAAGTTTAAAATAAGAAAATAACAGAAATGCCAGGAGACAAAAAGCACAATAGATGAGATTAAGAACTCTAGAGAGAGGAAAAAAAGTGAACTCTAGACAGGTGAAAGTACAATGGATCAAAGAGGGAATCAAATCAGTGACCTTGAGTATAATAATGCATAAGGATCTAGCTGAAAGAAGAGAGAAATGAGATACAAAAAAAAAATAAAGAGGCAAATTCAAGAACATTAAGAAAATCAACATAAGAACAATGAATATCACTGAAGGATGAGAGAGAGCCGAACATAGAACCCATTCAAAGAAGGAACAGAAAATGTCTCACACTTGGTAGAGGAGTTAAATATATTGGTCCATGAAGCTGAAAGAAAAATGATACAGTAGTGATATGCATATGATACATATCATGGTAAAATTAGCAAAGGTTCAGGACAATGAAAAGAACAGTAAACGTGGGTGGGGGAAAACAGGTAACTTAAAGAGGCACTTCTATTAGGTTTTCACTAGACTAGTCAGTAGAAAACAGGGAAGAGGAGAATGGAAAGATATATTCAAAATACTCAAACACAAAAACCACCAGCCAAGAGTACCCTATTTTGCAAGACTGTCTTTCACAAACAAGAAATATTTAAAGACCTTTAGATAAACAAAAGGTGAAGGAGATTGCAAATACTAGACTCCCACTACAAGAAACTTTTCAAAGAAACATTCCTATATAAATCAAAGCAAATAAAATCCACAACAATTTAATAAAAGGAAACATAATTAAAAAAACTGAAGACAAAATTGCAGTAGCAAATCTTTATATGTCAATAATCATTCTAGACGGCAAATGGATTGAGTTCATCAATCAAAAGACACAGATCAGCTGGTTGGTTTAGAAAATAAAACTCCACACTCTGCTGTCTCCAGGATATCCACATGAACACCAAAGAAAGACTGGAAAACAAACTAAGCAAATGAGACCCAAACAAAGGCAGGAATAGCCACATGTATCAGAACAAACTTCTAGTTTAAAAGATATCCAGAAACAGGGATGAATATTATTTAATAATTAAGAGGTAAATATGTAAGGAGACATAATATATATCAACATGTGTGCATCCAAATAAAGGAGCAACAATATATAAGATAACAAACCTAAAAATAAGAGATTTACCATAATATAGTAGTAGCAGGGGCCTCCAACATCCCATCAATGAAAAGATCAACAGAAGATCAACAGGGAAACAACAGGGATAATTGAAAAATTCATCAAATAGGCCCAGTAGATGTTGATGGATCACTACATCCTGGAAAGTTGAACATAGATTCTTTCAAGTGCACATGGGACTGTCCCAGGATAGACTTCATGCTGAGCCACAAAACAAGTGTCAATAAATTAATCAAGACTGAAATCATATCAACTGTATCATCTGTTCACAATGATATTTAACAGAAATTAACTACAAAAAGAAAGCTGGAAAATTTGTTGCATGGGTACTGAAAACACACTATTTAATGACAGAGAGGGAATCAAATCAGAAACTTTAAGTACCTAGAGACAAATGAAGAAGACATCTACCAGAATATTTGGAATGTAGCAAAAGTAGTGTTGAGTAATATGCATCAAGGAGAAAAAAGAGCACAAATAAATAAAATTACACATTAAATAACTAGAAAACATATGAAGCCAAAACTCAGTAGAATAGTAAAAGATAGAATAGAAATAAATGAAATGGAATTTAAATATTCAAAAGATCAATGAACAAGCTAACTCTTTGAAAAAAAAGTGAGCAAACTGAAAGAATCATAAATAAAAGGAACATTATTAATTTGAGACTCATAAGATACTACTATGAATGTCTCTTTATTGAAAAATTACAAAATTTGGAAGAAATAAGTTCTTAGAACACTCAACCTAAAGGTGAATCAAGATGAAAGAAAACTTGAACACAATTACAAACAAGGACATTGTTATAGTAATCAAGAAAATATCGCCCATCAAAAAAAAAAAGTATAGAATCATAGACACCAAATATAATGACAATTATATGATGCCTTCAAATAAGAACTAGTTCCTATTCTCAAGCTCTTCCAACATTACTCTAATACCAAAAGGAGACAAGGATTTCAAAATAAACACCAATATAGACCAGTATTCCTGATGAACAGAGATAAAAACAAAATTTTAGCAAACTATATTTAATGAAAAACATCATGCATCATGACCAAATTTAATTTATTACAGGAACAAATTGGCTCAACACACAAACCATTCAGCGTAATTCATATCAACAAAGGAAAGAACATTCATATATCAATAGAAGTAAGAAAAGCACCTGCCATGATTCAGCATCCATTTATAACATAAACTCATAATAAAATGTGAATAGAAAGACTATACCTCAATAAAATAAAGACCATGTAAGTCTAATCTACAGCTACCATCATATTCAATGGTGAGCAACAAATATTTTTCTCTCAAGTCAGTACACAACCAGGATGTCTATTCTCACCACTACTTTCAAGAGTACTGGCATTCCTAGTAGAGAAATTAGGCAAGGGAAGGATAAAATAATCCAAACTGGAAAAGACTAACTCTATTTGCAAATGACACAATATATACATGAAAATCCCTAAAGACTCCACCAAAGCTATTAGAAACAAATCAGTATAATTAAGAGGCAAGTTACGAAATCAATACACAAAGTTTGCTGCATTCTATATGCAAATAATGAACAAGAAGAGGAAGAAATCAAGAAAACAGTTCTATTGACTGCAGCATTTAAAGGTATTAAATACCTAGGAATAAAGCTAACAAAGGAGTTGAAAGACCTATTCAACAAAAACTACACAGCACTGTTAAAAGAAACAGAAAAAGGTTTTAGTAAAAATTCCCTGTCTAGAAGAGATTAAATCAAATTCAAGTATACTTCTCTGTAAACAAAGCAAGCTGTGCACTGACATATAACATAAGGAAGAGGGGCTTGATCTGTTTCAACATATTATGGACTATACTTTTACCTGCTCCCTAATTGTACCCAGAAATGTTATTAGAACAAATTCTTTCAAAGTACTAAAGTAAATGTCCTAAATTACATGTATACTTTGGTCACCAAGATCAGGTTATATTTCCCCATGATGGTGTTACTGATACCAAAAGGAAGTTAGAGCTGGAGACTCCAGGGAAATTTTTATTCAATAACAAGACAATGAGACTGCCATAGAGTTTGAGAAAAATGTATATACAAAAGATTTCTCATACAGGACTTTTATCCAAAATATGCAAAGAACTCCTGAAATTCTACAATTTAGAAAACCAACATCCTAATTAAGGAAAAATAGTCCAAAGACCTTAACAAACCCTTACCAAAAACCAAAACTACAGATGTCAAATAAGTGTATAAGAATTATCTAGATTATGCCATCAGAGAAGTGTAAATTAAAACAATGTGATACCATCAATTTCTTACAAAATTAAGCCTACCCTTACAATGCAATCTAGAAATTATCTCCTTGATAACCACTCAAAAGGGGTTAAGAATTTATGCACACAAAAACCTTGTTGTTTAAAGCAGCTTTGTACATAACTGTCAGTAGTTGGAAGTCATCTAGATGTTCTTCAGAAGGTAGAAAATTACATGTGGTTTGCCCAAAGATGTATTATGAAACACTAAAAATAAATGAGCTATTAAGCTATACAAAGTCATGAACAAAATTAAAGAAGACAATCTATAAAAGACTATTTGCTCATTGATTCCAAATATATGACAGTGTGGAAAAGACAAAATTATGAGGAAAATAAACTGATGTATGGTTGTCAGGAGTTGGGGAAAGTGGGTTGTTGGTGGGGGGGCAAGTAATTAGCATAGAAAGAGGATTTTTTAGGGCAAAGAAAATACTAAGTATAACACTACAATGACAACACATGCCATTGTGCTTTTATCCAAACCTATAACATTTAGACCAATATTATGATCTATTGGTTTCAATTTGATACAGATGAATGAAGTTTCATTCATATACCCTTGAGGAAGGCATTAATAATGGGAAAGAAAGGCATGTGTAAGCAAGAAGCATATGGAAAATCTTTGTCCCTTCTTTAATTTTTCTGTGAACCTAAAACTATAAAGTCTTTTTAAAAAGGAAATAAAATTTAGCTAGAATATTTATTCTACAAGGAATTGACCTATGTGCACATGCTTAACTTAGAAGGTAATATATATTAACTTGACCTTTGGAATTCCTCTAGTACTTACCCTAATCTGGACATAAAATAGAGTAACAGAGTGACATGGGGGCAGCTGATACACATTTTTGTCCTATTCTTAAATGGAAAAGTCCTACAAAAGAGCTATATATGGGTCTTTCAGTCACAGCATCCACAAAATGGGAAATGTTTTTCAATAGTTTTGGGGGAAGAACTTAGGATGAGCTAAAGTCTTATTTCTACATGGATTTTTGTATTCCTGAAATCAGGTAAGAAAACAAACAAAACAACGAACTCAATGAAACTTCTAAATGGGAGCAACTGGCCTTTTAATCCCAATCACTCATCAGGTTCATCCCAGAGAGCGTAAGTAGTAGCAAGACCAAACTACCTTATAAAGAGGCAAGAACAAGATTCAGTCATTGAAAAAGACAAAATAAAAGTTACTGAAGGTACAAGGGATCCCTTTGATAATCTTACCAAATAGTCCAGTCTCTAGTCCAAAAGGGCTACCTACATGTGGGTCTTTCAGCCACAGCATACACAAAATGGCAATTGTTCCACCTTCAAGTCAAATGAAAAAACAAAAACAAAAACAAAATGGCACCATTGATCCTCCTCCAAAGACACAGCTATTCACTTCAAGCCAAAAGAAGAAACCAAAATAGCATCATTGATCCTTTTCCAAAGACACACCTCTACTCACTTCAAGCCAAATGAAGAAACAAAGATGGTATCATCTATCCCCCTTTAAAAGGTATACCTTTTGACTTCTTTCACCAAAAGGTATACCTGCAGACTACTTTCATCCTGAATGACCACTACTCACTTGAAACAACAGCAGCAACCACATCAGATGTCTCACGATAAAAGCAGCAACACTTCGGGTCTACAGAAAATTCCCAAGCTTTGCAGCTTCAAAGTTAAAACAAGTTTTCAAGTGCCAAATTTCCAATTCAGCTTACACAGGTCACAAATTTCTCCAGCATACTTCCCCAGGCTCCTCACTAGCCCTTCCTGGAAATGGAAGTCCAAAACATGGCTTCCTTCCCTGCCCTGCTACCGCATATGGCAGTGGCAGCTCCAAGGTCTCCAGCCTTCTGCTGCTACTTTGCTCCTTCTGTTTTTTTAAATTGCCCCTCTTTCTGTTTTTTAAATTGCCCCTCTGTTTCTGTTTTTTTTTTTAAATTGCCCCTCTGTTTCTCTCTCAAGAAGGCTTGACATCTCTTCTACAAGTCTCCACCCACCAGGATCCAATGGTAGCTATTAATGCAGCATTACCATGCTGGGGCCATGGTCCCTCAATTTCACCAGAGCACCCCTATCATTGCAATCAATGACTTAACTGTCACAAACCTATAGGCATCTTTAATAGGTACAACTGGGAATACAGGCATAGGAGATAATTTTATACTGTGAGAAGCAATCAAAGCAGTTCAAAAAAACTAATGTTTTCAAGAGAAAGACAGGATTAGTGAAGCAATGAGAAAATTAAGGCTCTGATCAATTGATTCTGGTAAATATAAGCAAAACATTACTAGAGTAGAAATTAAGAACCACCAAGGTTATAAAATGGATCACTTTATAACAACAATATATGCTAATGCACATGTTCTCCTCTAAAAATTATAGGCTGCAGTTAAGCTTATTTTACTGCTTTTTGAGGCAACCATGACCCTCTAATACAATTCCCCCACCAAAAAAAATCATAGGTTAGAACTACATATATGCACCCAACCCAAGCCCCACCAAGCCACTCAGTAGAAATGCTTATGATTATATTGTATAAGCTCTTTGTGGATCTTTGTTATCAGACCCTTATCACTTGTATTTGTGATAACATGGACTTAATGGGGATGCTGTGGTGAAATTAGGAGGCCGTGGCCCTCAGTATGATGGTGCTGCATTAGAATGGAAGCCATTGTACTTTGGTGGGTGGAGACGTGGAGAAGGGAAGCCAAGGCTTCTCCTAAGAACAGAGAGGGGATTTAAGAAGTGTGGCTAGGGAGAAAGAGAAAAGCACTGAGAGGAGAGCAGAGGAACAGCAGGGAGGCTGGAGACCTCAGAGCTGCCACTGCTATGTGCAGCAGCAGGACAGGGAAGGAAAGCACACTGTGGGCTTCCATTCCCAGCATGGGTCGGTGAGGAGCCTGGGGAAGCATGTTGGATAACTTGTGACTTGTGTAAGCTGACTTGGAAATGTGGTATTTGAAAAGTTGTTTTTAACTTTGAAACTGCGAAGTTTGGGAATCTGGAAACCTGAAGAGAACTTGGAAATGTTGCTGGTTTTATCGTGAGATGTCTGAAGTAGCTACTTCTGTTGTATTGAATGAGTCTTGCTGGTTTTGGGCCATCTTAGAGTTGAAGCTGAAAGAATGTCAGAGCTGTGCCTTTTGGAGGACTGACGTCATGATCTTGTTTTCTCCACTGGATTTGAATCTCTTGCTTTTGAAGGAGAATTGACAATGCCATCTTGGTTTCCTTGGCTTGAAGTAAATAGCTGTTCCTTTGGAAAAGGATCAGCAACACCATTTTGGCTCTTTTATCTTCCTTGAAGGTGAGACAATTGTCATTTTGTGGGTACACATGGCTGAAGGAGCCAAGTGCAGTTTTCAGACTAGAGACTGAACTGGTTGCTAAGATAATCAAAGGGGGTCCATTGTAAGCTCAGTGACTTTGTTTATTTTGTCTTTTAAAGAGTAAATTAATTCTTGCCTCTTTTTAAAATAAGATGGTCTTGCTACTGGCTCCCACAGGTGGGCTGGGACAAATTTAATGAGTGGTTGGATTTAAAGGGCCATCTGCTTCCTCTTCGAAAGCTTAGTTTAAGTACTCTGCTTTGTCTCTTTTGTTACCCAATTTCAGATGGAACTAGGAGTCATATTAGTAGAAATAAGCCAAAATGGTAAAGAGAAATACTGGATCATCGCACCTATATGCAGGATATAGTGAGACTGTCAGCAGAATTGAAGCATAAAGCAAGAGAAGGGGAGGGGTATAAAATTATGGGAGGGATGGGCACAAGAGATTAAGTTGATGGTTCATGAGTGACAAGGTACTAGAGAACTTCAGAGTAAACACAATGTTTTATATATATAACATAATTTATATATACATATATTTACATATAATGTGCCATCAATTAAAAAACCTAAGAAATAGATAAATGAAAATAAAAAAAGTATATGCAACAAACTGAAAAAAAGGAGATAAAATTGGCTGTAATTTTGGTTAAAAAAAAAAAAAAGCTTATGATGTAGCTACCATAAAAATATCACTTTTCATTAGACCAGAGCAACTGTCAGAGAGTGTGAGTTCCTATAGGTTGTATTTTTCAATCCTACTACAGAGAAGACTGCCTTGAATCAAAACATCAAAAGATTAAAAATAATTAATTAAAAAAGAAAGAACAACCATCACAGAGATAGTTGACATTCTCTGTGGATATCTCTTCTATCCTATTCCCCATTATACATTCCCAGAAATAATAATTAGTACACTGGATTTGATGTTTGCCATTCCAGTGGCATTTGAAACTTTTAAATGACACATCAGTAAATAATATACTATTTTGCATGGTTATAATTTCATAATTATGGTATTGTAATATGTATACCTATCTATGTAACTTGCTTTCTTCCCACAAAATTTTTTTTTAAATTATTAAAAAAAAAATCTCCTATCTAGGATATTGGAGAACATTCCCATTTGTTACTTCTATTATTGTATCCAAATTTCAAGTTGTTTTAAAATTTTAAAACTTGCAATATTTGTCATATTGATATCCTGTTGTATCCTAATTTTCTTTTATTTATATGTTCTAAGCCTGAAATAAACTGTATGGTTTAAAATTAACAAAAAAAAAAAAAGAATTAATGTATACATAGGATTACCAGGAAGAAAACAAGAGCGCCAGTTGCCTAGATTACAAGTGTCACTAGGGTCACCTAAAACCATGACTCAATTTATGTCAGAGGGTAAATTCTAAGAGTCATGCACACGAGTCCTATCTCAGAAAGGATGAAAACAGATGAATAGATATGTAATTCAGGTAGAACCTGTAATAGA
>PVHY01000932.1:0-10006 GCA_004024945.1 Uropsilus gracilis
AAAAAAAAACAAAACTGATTGTTACTAAGTAGCACGGTACATAAAAATTTCCCTGTCAAATAAGTTCACACATTGTTGTAATATCATTCAGTTAACAGGATTTTCTTGCTAGCGTATGAGGCATTGCCACTCTGATTTGGAAAGAGGAAGGGAAAAGAGAAAACGAAGGCACAGAAATCTCAGTCAAATACAGCAATATGTTTGATATTCACTCTGACGTTACTATGGAACAAATTATTATTTGCAAGCTTGCAATCTACTTTGGGATTTGTTCATAGATACATAACATACTCAACACATATATCATGCAGCTGTTTACACTAAGCAAGCTGTTAATCAGTACCTCCAAAATGTTCTCAGTATTGGATACTCATTTGTGGCACTTGGAAAGTTTTAAGAAATATTCACGCCTGGGTCACACCTCTGAAAATTCTGATTAAATTGCCTGCATACATTTCTAAATATAGCAAGAATTAAGAACAATTGTGTAAAAATGAAGTGCATACTAACAAAAATGAGAGAGAGAAGATTGATTATTACTTCTACTTACTAGATCACTGGAAAATTATGTGTCCACTTGAATTATTTCCAGAAGTGACAATAGCAATTAATTATACTTGGAAAAGTTCTGAGACATTTCCTTATCATGTTATTTCTAATTGACTAGAGCAAATTAATTACATTTTTCTCTCAATCTAAAGACCCATGGCATACTTTTTAACTGATTATATACAAAACTTCAATGTCGATTCCATAGCAACTTTGACAGATCCAGTCTGGATTCTTGACAGTTACATGTTTTACAAATTATGGTTTTTATTCATATTTTATACCGTATTTTCTAGTGATTAATAATTTAATATATACTTTTTAGCTTTCTCTTTTCAAATGAGAAAAGATATTGAATTGTGTCAAAATATACTCACAAAATTAAACCTGCCCAAATGGTTAATCTGTGTTAGGGGATTAGACTGCAGGGTCTTTTACTCCCCATCCTGCTGCTTAACTCACTGAGGCATGCTGCTGGAATATGCCTTTGATACCAGCTACAGACTCTTTGGATTAATCTTTACCCTTAATGCCTTAAGACTTAGTGAGCTGCAACATACCAATTCCCACATGTCCTGTTTCCCTTAGTGATGGGTTAGTTTTTACTTCATCATTTCTGCAAGTATCATAAGTGTCAAATAAGTCTATAAAAGCATCACTGGTTATGTCCTGGTGGTCAACTAGTGCCCACATGCTGAGAATCAAGTGGTGGAACATGCCATGAATGTACCCAAGATTAGGCTGCATTGACACATTTTTCAGATAGAGCAAAACAATACTTTCTAATCTGCTACATTCCATTGTTGGTGTGCTCAGTCATCTCATAGAGGCTTCTGGTAACAATTAATATAGCCATAAAAGAGGGAAAATAACAGGGAAAAACATGCACACAAATTGAAAGCAGATATCTGAATACTGTTGTCCCACAAATTTAGATCAACCACACGTCTGCCTGGAAACTTGTAAATAGCATTCATAAGTGATGTTATCATATAAAGTGTGGTGGAGAAATCACAATGGAGCCTATTTGTACATTCTGGAATTAATATCTATGTGCAGATAATTAAGAGAACAATAAAATACACAAAATGAATGCACACAGGGGAAGGTAGGAACTGAACATGATCCAGATATGTCATATTGTGGAAACCTCAGGGAAATAAAGCTTTATGGGATGCTGGCAGACAGCACTGCTGCTGGAACAGGATTTTAAAATCGTGCAGTTTGGAAATAATGTTTTCAGTTAATAAGGATATGTGGGTGGAATTAAACTCACCACTCCTACTATTGTAGTCAAAATTATGTGCCTAATTCCCATACACTGTCCTGGAAAGAATTCTTGCAACCTCTTTTTAAGAGAATGCTTTCGAACAAACCATGGCGGCATCAAATGAGATAAACCCTCCTGTTGCTCATCTGCATATGTACAGAATATCTTCATAACATTAGAAATGTTTCAATATGCACACAGGCTATGAGGCTATAAGGAACACTCCACTGTGTGCTAAGAGAAAAAGTCTTAGCCAAGAGACTCAATTTTCATTTTTGACTTAAAGAAAATCCTTTTGAAGATGGTAGAATTTATTAAAACACAACAACACTACAGTAAACAGTAACTTCACAATCTAGAGCTTACTGGTTTTAGGAATGTGTATTGAAAGAATATTTGCTGTAACATAGATACAAGATCAGATGTGGTATAAATGATCTAAATGTTTTCCTTATATATCTCACAGTATAATGTAGCAGATTTTGGGGAAAAAAAGCAGATCTCATATTTGAGGCACAATTAGGTACACATGTAGCTTTCTGTACATAATTCAGTATGCTTTGATTTATAACAGACTATCTTTCAAAATAAATGTTTGTATTATCAACTGTTTATGTGCATGTATGTATGCAGGGGAAAATGAATTCATTTTTATTTAAGAAGTCTTTGGAATTTCTTCACACATAAATTACAACAAAATTAAAACTTTGATGATTTGCTTAGATAATTTTAAAAGAAAAAACAAAAAGAGAAGAATTTCTGAACACAATTTCGAGCTACCCAAAGTTAGATGTTTAATTTTGAGATAGATAAAAGAATTAACTCATTGAAAGAAGAAAGCACAAACATTTCTGTCCAAATAGCTCTAAAACAACATGTTCCCATGTCTCCTTTTCTCTGTGAAATTGATAAATCCTAAGAATAGCACTACTGTCAGTAGTGAAAATATATTAAATGAAAACCTTAATTTGTACTTTTTTGATATCCATCAGTAAAATGCCCCATCAAAAAAGGCAGCAAGAAAAAATGAACAGGAAAATATATTACCCCTCTAATAAATAATTCTTCATTATATCTTTGGAGTATCCTATGATGATTCATAATAATTTTTTTGTAGCTCATCATGAGCCATATATTGTCTCATATGCCAATAAGACTTGATTGACTTATAATGGAAATTTTATTTTGGGACAAAGCATGGACTTCAGCAGACAGCTATGAGTCAGAATTTGTCATTAAGAATTATCTCATGATGTTATTAGTAAAAGAGTTCACAAAAAACATTTATTGTCAGTCCAGGAAAGATGCAGTCAGTAACCATGGCAGAAAGAAAAGGGTTACATATTGAACAAACCCTTCAATTCTCTGACATATGTAGAATCTGAATTAAAACTGTTGTCTCCTAGGTTCTTGCTGGGAAGATTTGGAGAAAAACTTTTTTTCCATGATGCTATCTATGCTTTTATAAATTTTCAGGGTTGATAACTGAATATTCCTGGGTCAATGACAAAACTGTGATGAAGGTTTTACATGGTCTACATAGAAAAATATGGAATTACACTTCTCTACTCATCTCCAGTCTCTAGCATGTGCTCTGTCAGTCCTGCTTCCTGAAAAAACTGTCTTTCAAAGACAAATTCATCATGTTCCAGAAATTAAGGGTCTGTCTCCAATGGGTTTTGCAATTTTAAGGAATACATTAAAGAGTTAAATACTTTTTGACTTGGAGGATGATCTATACTCTGTGTCATCTCCAAATGTATATTTCAATAAACATTTATTTGCAAACACAGACAAAATTGCTGTTATTTGTCTTTAATACTTTTGAATGACTTCTAGAAATAAAAGGAATGTCATAATGAGGCATGTGTATATTTGTGTATAAGGTGTGTGTACATGTGTTAAATGAGTTCTGTAAAAGTTTTCTTTTGCAACTACATCCTATTCTGTATGCTAATAATCAGTTTTCTTTGGAAGCTCCTCAGAGATCAAAGCTGTCACATTCAAATTACACTTAGCTTTCATATGATCAGAAAGCTGTAACAAAATAGTTTTTTAACTTTTTTTTACTATATTAAATATTTAATAAATATTCCATTAACAATTTAGAAATATTCTATTTATAAATATTCTTCAAGATTTCCACTTACTAATTAGTATCTCACAGTCATTCTAGTGATTTACTATCTCCCAGGGTGCTTTAAACATTGCAGGCACTCAGTATTTATTTATCTTATCATATCTGTATATATGTCTTCAAATTATTCTGTTTGACTGATATGATCTTAAAATGTGTTCATAAGGGCCACCATTATGATTATAGAAGTAAACTTAAATTTCATAATAAATTTGATAATAATGTACACAAAGAAAATGATTAACACAAATGTTTGTTTTTAAGTTTGTCCAATTTCGAATGATTTTTATGCCATAATAAAAGCAGATATCAAGAATGAGTCTACATTTGAAAGACTTTTCCCCACAATTGAGACAATATTCTATAAAAATGAAGACAGACTCAGAATCCTTATCTTCAAGGGCAAAGCTATGTAAAAATAAATCTCTAGAGATAAAAAAAGAACAAAGTCTTTATTCTAACCCAAATTATATTTTGAAATGTATGTAGCAAAAGCTCCCATTCATACATGAGCAAGTGCTCCCTTCTATTGCAACCTTTAATCTTTCAACCTCTTAGCATATACTATTTTAATCATTGGTGAATGCAGAGATGTATAAAATATGTATTAATTCCTTATCTTGAAAAATTCTGTTTTATGTAAAACTTGATGCATACACTAATAATTTTATGACATAATATAATAAAATTACACTATATAATGTAATTTTATTACACTATGTAATTGTTTTCAAAGTCTTACTAGACCCTACTCTGAAAGCATGGAAGAGTTTCATAAAATAGATGCATTTTAGTTGATTATTGAAGGAGTAAAAAGAGCTGTTAAGGCAGTGGTACAGGTAGCACAAATCAGACAGATCAAGTAGAAATTGTATTTTGAAAGCCACTAGAATTGCATGCTGTTGGAGAATAACAGAAGGCAGGAACAAAGAAGTTAAAGGTAAGTATGATCCCATAGATTGGATATAGATTGAACAATCCATGTCTGTGTGCAAAAGTAGCTTGTACCTCACTTTATACACAAGTGGGGGTTTTGAAACACATTTGTATGGGTGGTCCTATGGAAATTTATAGATAGTTATGAGGAAAGATCTAGGTAGGAGAACAAAATAGAAAAATCTGTTATGATTGAGCTGGAAACCTAATTCCTGTTTTAATGTATAAGAACCACCTGGGAAGAAATGAAGTGGTGGACTGTCAAACTTGCACTGATCAAATGTGAGTGCCTGCAAGATCAACACATCCTCTGGAAGACTGGGTTACTCTATGTCTGCCTTGCACATGGTAGAAAGTAGACAGCCAAAATATTGAGTGATTCTCATTTCTTATGGTTCATTAAGATGACACAAAAAGAGTGAAACTCACATTTTCAGATCCACATTCCTAATAGAGTAGTGTCAATGGTTTATGGCAAATTGGAGTGACAAATATTACTCTTTTGTGTATTTCAAGTGGAGATACAGGGTATGATAAAAGTATGAACATAATCTAGTGTCAAAATACAGAAATATAATTCCAGATCCAGTGTCATGATATTGTCAGTGATTCTGTATGTTTGACTGGCATTACTGTTTTTCCAGTATCATAAAGGTAGAAGGAGTCTCATGTGAAATTGTAATATATCATCTGTAGCATGTAGTCATTTAAAAATAAAGGCTAATAAATAAAAATACTTTGCTAGCCACTTATTTAATAGTAATAGGTGTTTAATAACTAGAAGTTAAGAGAAATAATAAATCATTCACTGACTTGGCTCTTTGAATTCTTTTTCTTTAGGGTGGAAGTAGTTTAGTATTGTATGTTTTTGACCCTATTTACACCTAAGCTAGGCAGGAGAGCATCTTAATCAGAGATGCCAAAAAAAAAAAAAACAAACCCAACAACTTTGATTTATTCATATATTTTATGCTTGTTCATAATTATCATTTTAACTAAATTTACTAATACTGTGTATACAAGGCTAATAAAAATGACTCAGCTCTTAAAGATTTTCAGACTAGTAAAGAGAAAAAGGTAGACATAAAAATAGATCAGTTGTGACATAAATGTGGCAAGTGCAATGGAAAGACAGAAACCCTCTCTGTCTGGGGTCACACAGAAGGAATTCCCAGAAGTGATATTAGAATTTTGTCTTGAAGTATGAATGGCAATAAGCTCAGTTAAAAGAGGAAAGTCATTCTAACAGAAAAATAACTTAGAATATCTTGAGATAGAATGATGTTTCAAAACAGCAACAACAACAACAAGAAATGAACGATAAATGACAGATGCTTCTGTGCGGTAACTACTGCTTGGAACTTACCTTTCCAGGAAGTGCTAGACAGCCTACTGTATTTTGCCAAAAACAGTAACAGAAAATCTCCCACTCCATTCAATGTTAGAGTTTCTCTTAATGCTGTGTTTTCTTTCATTACCCTCTCATTCTTAACAGCAGCATTATTAAAAGGTTATTTTTGATATGAGGGTAATGATACGTAATACTGAGAGTCTGCCAATTCTATAGTACAATATTTTAGCTTAGTAGAAAAAAAATTCTGGACTTAGAATTAAGTCTGTTGAACTAAATACTCAGTTTTTGTTAATAGAAAATACTTAATTTAAGCAATTGCTTCATTTTTTATATTTTTTGCTGTATTTTATATTTTTTGCTACATTTTTAAATAACTACTAGTACCTTAGTTTACTAACTACCAGAAAAGATAAATGTTCTCTAATTCATGTGTTGCATTAAAAAAAAAAAATGTAATATGAGGCCAGGCATGGTGGCTCGTGCCTGTAAGCTTCAGCCTATGAAGTGGCCGGAGCTAGGGATCACGGTTGAGTGCCACCTGGGGCCCTGTAGCGAGAACTAGTTCCAAAGAAATAGCTGGGCGTGGTGGCGCGCTCCTGTAATCCCAGCTACCTGGGAAGATGAGGCTGGGGATTGCTTGAGTCTGGGGTACCTTGGGCAACAAGAGCCTGCGGTTCCACGGGCAAAAATAACAAGAACTAGTTAAAAAAAAAAAAAAAAAAGTAATATGCCACAAATGTAAGTGTGAAGTGATTACCATGTTGATTATTTGTGATGCCAACACGTCTCTTTAATTTGAGTCAGAATAAATGTCCTATTAATAAGGTACATACTCTGTAGCATTTCCTTTTGGAAGAGAATGAGAGGAGCTAATTAAAAGAAAATACTTATTTATTAAACTTTGTCTTATGAATTATTGGTTTTGTGACAGTTACCTTACTTTCTAAGTCTGTATTTCTCATGTGTAAATTGTGAATAGAAATGACTAAATAATACACACATGAAATATAGTTTACAATTTCTGTTTGTATTTTATAATAAGCACATTATATAAATGGTATAATTCACAAGACTCTTTACTCCAAAAAATGACACTGAAAAAATATATTTCTTGTTCGAAACTCCAAGCTTAACAACTAAGGGAGTTACTTTTTGACTTTTAATTTGTTTTTAGGCTCTATGTTCCTTTTACAATACCACCTAGCTGCCTTACCTAATTCATGCTGTACTATATTTCTTAGTAGGAGGATCAAATAAATGATATATTCAGATTCTAACAAAAGGTAACAGTATTGGTATTATGCTTCAGAAAGTAAGGATAAAATATATGTAACATAGTTGTGTTGATTTTTAAGTATACTCTTCTATTTTTGACATCTACTTTAAATTATAAAACTGTTTTTGCTTCCAAATTAAAAAATAATGTAATGTTCTCCCTGGATTTTTATACTTTGATGATTTTCTTTGAGTATGGAAGTTTTAAAATTTATTTCCTATGCATAAGATAATACATCAGTGTCTTGATAGTTTGAATGTTTTGTGAAAGAAAATGCCCATTAAAGCTACAGTTCTAATTCCCACACTTGGGCCCTGTTTGCTTAAGTTTTATTTTAAGTTATCAAAACCTTAGCAGTGAGCAAGTAAGGACACTTTATTCCCTTAGAATAATCAATTGAATCACCCTGGGATAGGAAAACAGGAGTGAAACAAGGATTTGAGTACATTTAATCCTAGCTTTAGATTTGAAGACTCTTGTCTGCTTACACTAAGGGATTTTAAACAAAACAAAAAAAAAAAGGTATCCATTTACCTAAAGAAATGCAAAGTTTATTTAAGAGCCCTTGATTTCTTTAGAATATGATATGAGTCTTGGCAATGAGCAAAAACACGTGATTTTGCAACATGTGTCTACATGTGGTTCATGTACTCCACATGAGCTCTTTCAGTGGGCCCTATGACCTTGCTGTGGATCACATGTGTTTTACATATGCTTCGTATGGTTCACATCTGTTTTAAACATTTTTCCCTGACAGTAGACACTCTTGTTATATTACCATTTGCTATAATAATTAAATTCAAGGAACTTAACTTGAGAGGATTTTGGGGGGGGGGGGAAACGTTTGTTAGTTTTGATTTATATTTGGTGCTGTGTTGAGTGATACCCTTATAACTGCTTATCATATCTCTTTGTAGGCATATTATTGTTGCATTTAACTTCACTGAAACCAGACTAATCCCAAGATGTTCTTAAACTCTTATGACTCCTATAAAGGTTATCATTTTAGAGACCTTAAAAACATACTCTGAAATTATGGTTAAATAAAGGAAACTGACATTTCCAAGAGGAAAGATTACTTTTAATTTTTTAATGTAGATGCAGAGCTGAAAGCATTTAAACACAATAGTAAATAACAATATGAATCATGTAATGCAAGTTTAAATGAGAATCATATGTAGTAGATCCTAGTCTCAAAACGAAGATGCAGAATTATTGTGGACACCTGTCTAGTTCACTTATATTAGGAGAAATAAAATGCATTGTCACTTAATGAATTACTTTCTGTTATAGTACACTTAATTATCTCTTCCTTTTATCCCCAGGACGTATCATTTTGAACTCACAGCTGTATCTGAATATATACTACCTATTAAACCAAGAAGCAATACCTTTTATTAATTACAGTGTGTTTGGTTTCATCTATTTTTGAAACATTCTAAAATTAGTGACTACTCCCTGGAATAAAACAATGCTGAGCTTATTGAAGTCTAAGAAGCAGTGACTCCATTCTGTATCTTTACTTGCTGTGCAGATGTAAGAATGCTCATTAGTGTTAATAATACTTGGAAGTAAATGAAGCATATTGGATTGTGGCTACCTTATCCATACATTGAGTAGGAATGTGGTGCCCCCCAGCCAAAAAGTTACCTAATGGTCAGTTGGCCAAATGTTAAAAGAGATTTGGTGCTGTAGGCTATTAAACCCACAGTCTGCCCCTGCAGACCAGGCGGCGGTAAATAAGCATTTTAAAAGAAGCGCAGCCTTTAATGAAGAACAGGGGAATTCTGATCAGTAATCAGAAACAGCTTTGGAAATACAGGGACAGTGGTATGCATATTTTGATTGGTGCATAAAACATGCATTGTTTTAGAGACATTCCAAAGACTGAATCCTGCTGTCTTAGTAGATGCTTGGTGAGTTTTGAACATTGGAAGAATTTAGAGGTAACATTCTAGAGAAAAGGGAAAGGAGAAATGTTTATATGTCATTAAAGTTAAATAACAGAATGAAATGAAATAAAAATACCTAGTCAAGCAAAGAAAATAGATGCAATGCAAAGTATGGTGATTCCAATCATTGCAAGCACTGCATATAAATTTGTGTAAGATATTTTTAAAATAAAAATGAAATTATTTTCTTATTATATAGTTTATATGATAAACTATACTGTATAATAATGCAATATATAAAATCAGTATTTTATACTGATATAATTAATGGGTCATCAGTATTTTCAGGAGTAAATAGAGTTCTATTCCCATGTAACTATATTTAAAACAGACCAAGGTAACATGAAAAGTAAAGGTAGGTCTGAGAAAAAATAAGCTTCAAGTAAGAGGAACACAACATTCAGACTGATGGAATGGACATTATTTAAAGTATTTATCTTCATCTGTGGGAAATTTGACTAAATTTCATCCTTGAACTTGTCAATTATTTTGTTTCTTTTTTTTTTACTTTTAGAGTCAATGATCTCCCTAT